>SSNQ01000028.1:0-36535 GCA_006942095.1 Nothobranchius kuhntae | reverse complement strand
CCAAGAACATGGCCAATTATGGTTTGTTTTTCAATAACTTAATCAAGCTTAATCAAGTAATCTTTGTGTCTTAATGTCTGTTTGTATACGCGCGTGTGTGTGTGTGTGTGTGTCTGTGTCTGTGTGGGTGTGCATGTGCACCTGTTTGTCTGTGGATAACTGTTGGGTATGTTTCTTTCAGATGGTTAAGGACTGGGGACAGGTGTGCCCATATGGCAGGTGGACCTTTTTCTTTGCATGGCGAAATTGTTGTGAAGCACAAGTGGTCTTCATCCCCACCAACAAAGAGAACCCCTGTACGAAGAGTTGCTTGTTGATGAGAAGAGGCAAAATGGGCAGCTTGAATCTCTTTGTAAAACTTGCAAGAGTAGTTTTCTGAGAAATCAATGTGTATAAGGCATTCATTACTCTTCATGTTCTTTTTTAATTCCCGGTAATAGTTAAACTGGGTCTTGATGTTGAACAAGTGCCTTTTGAAGTTTTTGAGCTGTTTCTGGAAAGTCTCAATCAGGTCCTCCAAAGAACTCTCCATTTATCTCTTCACAGTTGTATTCACAGGCACCTTTTCCTTGCTGTCGCCACTTTTCTTCTCTCTGAGGACGGTTTCAGTTTTCCACTGCACACAAGAAACTTGGCTTTGACCATCATAGCCAGACTGAATCTTGAGGTCTTGTAGTTTGCAGTTCTTGCATTCTGCATACATGCAAGGCTTAAGTGTTGGATTACAGCAAGTTTCCTCAGCAAGAGACTCCAACTCTGTTCTCTTCAGAAGTTTAAGTCCATGAAGTTTCTCCACAATAAATTCCAAGTTTTCATGCACCTTACAAAGACGTGTATCTCTGTCTGCAATGGTTGGAAGGACTACCCAGTAGGGGCGCAGTCGGCGGAAGAGTGTGTAGGACAGTTTGCTAGAGGGATTTTCCAGCAGGAATTTACGATGGAGGTTTTTCATGGTGCCAGTCATAAACCGCTTCTGCTTTTTAACTTTTCCCTTTGTTACAGTCTGTTTTCTACGTGCTGTTAAACGGCTTACGTCATCCCTGGGGTGAAAGGCAACAACCTGGTCATGCAGTTTTGAGTGCGTGGATTTGTATTTCTTCCTGGTAAAACAGGCTATTTCGTCCATATTTGTGTTAATTCTTGCAGAACCATTTGGCTGAGACACCCATTGTCTCATGAAGGATTTTCTGGAACCTGTGTTTTTTCAATATTTTTCCAGAAACGATTCTGGCGATTAGGTTCCTGGTATTTTCTTTTGCTGCTCACTGAAATTTTTGTTTGAGGCTTTTCACAAGTGCATGATGGTAGACCAGAGTTCTCTGCACATCATTACTGACTGAACTTGTTCCAAGCATCCTTTTTGTTCTTTTCCCAGGAGAGTCGACACTGCACAGTAGCCGTTCATAGCGCTTACGATATTTGTCTGATGTTTTTGTTTGAGCTTTAAGCTTTTCCTTGAGTTTCTGATTCTCAATGTACATGTTCTTGTACTGTCTTCTAATAGTCCTTCTTCCTTGTATTCTCTGTCTGAAATTACGTGAAGACATTTTAAAATTGTTTTCTAACATTGCAGCTGTCACTTTTAGCATTAGAAAGGAATTATCACCATGGAAATTTGCATTTTAATCTAACATTTTAATTCAACTAGTAATTTTTCATGAGACATCTGTTTCAGATACTTTCTACATAGCCTATCTACATAGTTCTGTTTGAGGTACATAACCTTCTAACCTTCCTGGTTGTGGAACTGGTTCTCACTGTCAGGACTCAGAGGTGGGGTAACTATAGCAGAAGCCTGCTTCTTTCTGCGTCTGCTCTGCTCCTGGGCTCTTCTCCAGACCTTTCTCTTTGCATGTTTTTCTCTCTCACTCTGTTCGGATATGGGCTTATAGTATGCACCTTTCTCCCTCATTTCTCTCCATTTCTGCAGGCCTTTTGCCAAGTATGCCTCCCTTTTTGCAGGATCGGCATCTCGCCGTGCACGGTAACGGTGCTGCTTTTCTGCAGCAGACAATCGTGGCATTTGCTTGAAAAACAAGTTCACATTTATAACATTTATTGCAAAGTACTTTGTGATTAATGTACAGTTAGAATATTAAATGAACTTCTGAAAGCTACTAGAACATGTCATGAATGTCAACTATGTTACTCTTGGTCAACTAAGTCGCCTTTGCAGGGTAACATAGTTGACAGGTAACCTAGTTGACATTTTTGTTGTTTTCAGGGTTAAAATCAAAATGGCTGCCTAGCACTAGTCACCACGTGGCATTTTACAGAGAGATTCTTCTAAATATTATATGTGCAACTGAGTGAAATTGAAATTTAAAATTATTTAACTAGTAATTGTAGTAACATTGTTGACATATGATAAGTGCACACTTGCCCCAAGCACTACTTCAGGTGAAATAGCTGAAGAAGTGGAGAGAGAACATACCTTGGAGTCTTTCCAGTTGTCTCTTCAGGAGAAAATTACATCATGTGGAGCAGGTCATGTGATATGGAATAAGCACTCTTCCTTGAGTGGTGTATTGGCTATGGGTAACTTAGATGACAATGACTTCTCGGACACAAATTCAATTTGTTAATTTCTATTTAAAATGTGACATATTGCCCCAAAAAACATATGTCATAATTACCTCAACTTAATGTAAAGAATACAATTAAAACTGTTTTTGAATAAGTATTTTAAATTATTGTTTAGCAAATGAGATGGTGATTGTAATTCATTTCGGACGGTTATTTAGTTGACATTTTAGGGATATCTAGTCATTTTTTATAAATAAATTATTATTTCCATAAGAAGTAACTATGGCATTTGTAAAGATAAGATCATGATGAACATAGAGGACTTTTAAAATTTTATTTTAATAAATATGTTTGCAAGATAAATCTGATGGACATGAAAACTCCTGCAATTATATATTGACCCAACAGTTCAAATCGAATGGCGCCATCTTGGCAGATAGTTGCCCGCAGTCAGGCTATTGTTATTTGTAGAAAACCCAAACTAGAATCGGGAAATATGGATACCTGTTGTGCCTCAGGATGTCATAACAGACACGGACAAGATAAGGGAAGAGCCGAATTCCCAAAGATCCAGAACGCCTCAAACGTTGGATCATCGCAATAAAACGCGCTAGCGACCAGGTTAAAATGAAACTGGGAGAAAAGGTTTTTGCTTCTGCAGCGACCACTTCATATCAGGTACTTAAACCAACGCTTCCTCAACTGTATATGGCATTTATGTTAAATGCTTTTATTACGATCCTTAGTGGGCTTCCTAAACTTATTTTGTTCTGACTTTTTCTGTCTTGTTGCTCATAGCAACAACTAAACATCACGTAAAACTTTGCCTGATCATTCATGATTTCTGCATGCTGCTGTTTACATAACCCTGATTGTGTTCATTTGAATCCTTCCTGACTTTTGTATGCTCTCAGCGATGCTCCAGAGTAGGACGAGGGAAAATTAATAAGGAAATTTTTAATGACAGTGCATCTCAAATCTGGTAGCAGGTCCGCTCTGACAGCTTCTGAAGTTTTAAAAAGTATCCCAGGGGCATGGTAAGGGTTAGAGATGTTTAGTCTATTTCATTTCTAAGTACATTCCAGGAGAAGAGCCAGAAGGAGAGGAAGAACGCTTTTCAATAATCAAAGTACTTAATTTGTGATTAAAGCTAGTCGAAACAGATGTTGATCAATAATAATCAAGTGAATGATCTGTGGAATAAAGATGTGATGATTTATGTGTTTAATGAAAACAGGACTACTGCACAGACAGACTGACCCTCATCTCCATAGAAACGCATGACACATGGTTCCAACCAATCAGAGCTTTCGGCTGCCGCAGGAGAATCTGGCTTGTTGACTTAAAGTGTCCAATCCACTTTACTAAAACTTATCAACAATTCAGAGATATAAAACAAGTCAACGCCATTTTAAGTGCAGTTCCATTTTGACTTCAGTTCTATTCACCGTCATCCCAAAGAAAAGCACAGCCTGGCCAGATGTGTTTTCTTCTTTAAACTAAGAACTGTGAAGTTGGAGATTTTCGTCGTTTAACAACCAGACGACCTCCTCTCAAAATAAGAACACCTGCTGACGCCGCCGATTGGTACCGGGGTCGACCCTTCAGACGGGCTTTGACGTGCTGCGACCGCTGCTTCGACAGCTCCAGTACACATCCGAGGTTCTTGGACCTAGCATTTCCTGATCTACCTGGGAGGCCCCCCACTGGGTACGTACACGGCAAAATAGCAGCTCATGTCATCACTTTATAAGCCTCGTGATATCTAGTCATAACAAAGACTACCAGATTCAATGACGTCAGCCTCAGGAGTCTGAACCAACCACACACACACACACACACACGCACCAACACAACATCCAAATCCATTTTCATCCATCACAGAGTTAGTCCTGGTAGATTGTTAAGAATTTATAATTAAGAAATTAAAGATTCTCAAACGATCCCAACTCTCTCTCTTTTCTTGTCTCAAAGTCAATACAGAGTGTTTAATTAAACTCCCTGATGATAAAAACAGCCCATCTTCTGATTATAACAAGTGATCTACTTACAGGGTATTAAAATACAACTCTAGATAGTTACATCACTCTATTTCCTTACACTATAATATTCAATAGGAAATCCATCTATTCCTGGGGATTTCCCCCCCTTCATAGACTGAATTGCGGCTCGGACCTCCCCCTCAGTAATCGGTGCATCCAGTTCCTCAGCTTGTTGTAGTGATAGCTGAGGGAGTTCCAGCCCAGAAAAAAAGGTTTCCCATTTACTTAGGTCTATCTTGGCGTCAGTAGAATAAAGATTTGTATAATACATCTGAAACAACTGATTGATCTCAGACGTCTTAGTTACTACCTCCCCTTCATTGTTTCTAATTCCTGAAATAACATAAGAAGCCTCTTGTTGTTTCAACTGCCTTGCCAAGAGTTTACTAGCTTTATTTCCATTTAAAAAAAAATTTGCCCTGGTCCTGAAAAGCGCATATTCAGCCTTTTTGTTAAGTAACTCATTAAAATCCATTTTCAATTTACATACTTCTTTTAGTAGCAACTCATTGTAATTTAATAACAACTGCTTTTCTTTGTCTTTTAATTGGGATTCTAATAACCTCATTTTTGCCTCATCCAATCTTTTCTTCCTGCTTGAATATGCAATAATTTTACCCCTGATAAAAGCTTTAGAAGCATCCCAAACGGTACTAAATTTTTCTGTCGATCCAGTGTTCATTTGAAAAAAGAACTTAATATCTTCCTTCAGCATATCCTCAAATCCTGCATCTTGGAAAAGGGAAACATTAAGCCTCCATCGTTTACTTTTAGCCTGCTCCTTCCCTATTACAAGATCCAACGTAACAATCGCGTGGTCTGTAAGTGCCCTTGCTCCAATTTTACAGCTAACACACAAATCACTCATGCATTTAGAAATCAGAAAATAATCAATCCTTGAATAGGATTTATGCTTATGGGAAAAGAATGTAAATTCCTTTTCTCTTGGATTAACAATCCTCCATATATCCACAAGACCCAGATCTTCCAGTAGTTGGTGAATAGCCTGTCTATCCCTAGGAATCCGTTTGCTATATGTTGTCTTATCCAGTATACCATCTTGCACCTGATTGAAATCCCCCCCTAACAAAACTTGTCCATCCAATGACCCCAGAAGCTTATTAATTTCATAAAAAAAATTGGGATCCTCTGTGTTAGGAGCATATATATTACAGAGAATTATTCTACTCCCATTAATTTTTGCTTCAACACATATGAATCTTCCCTCTTCATCTTTATGTTGATTTAATAATACAAAATTCATACTTTTATGCACCAAAATTGCGACCCCCCGTTTCTGACTATTAAAACAGCTGTAGAACACCTGCCCCACCCACATTGTTTTAAGTTTATCCGCTTCCTTATCTGTTAGATGCACTTCCTGNGAAGAAGGAAAGGAGGAGAGAGAGAGAAGGAGATGGTTTTTCTGATCACCAGAAGAGCAAGGCGTCCCCCGCTGTTTGATTTGACGGTTCTCCGTGTTTCTCCACAGTTTTCGTCGTCGTCCGTCGGTTTGATGCTTTCCCCGCTGTTTTCCGTGTTCTCCGTGAGTTTGATGGAGTTGTTTTCCAGTCCGGTTCTGTGTGTTCTTCCTCTTCAGCAGCTAAGGCAGCGAGCGGTTGAACAGACCTGATGGGCTTGTAGCTTAGTTTTCAGCGGTTCCGTGAGCTTGATGGAGCACTTAGACTTCCCGCGTGCTCAAGTTAGTCGGAGCGTACGACAAGCGTGTCCTTACCGCCAGGTATCCTGGGCAAAAGAACGGAGTTTCTTTGTCTTTGTGGTGATTTATAGCCTTTTAAGTCGCGGGAAAGTGTCCCTGAGCTCCTGCACATGCGCAGAATGTGTTTCTGGTATTAGGCGGTGACGTCATCACATTGCTTCCGTGTGCAAAGCATCATGGGAAATGAAGTGTCTTTTGGCGCTGATGTTTAATATCTGCTTTTCAAAGCAAATTTAGAACAGTCTTTTGGAGAAAATTACTGCAGCAATTTCTCACGAGGGCATACCCTCAACAAGTAATAAGACAGAAAAAGCCACGCCAAAATAAGTTTAGGAAGCCCACTAAGAATCATAATAAAAGCATTTAAAATAAATACCATACACAGTTGAGGAAACGTTGGTTTAAGTACCTGATATGAAGTGGTCGCTGCATAAGCAAAAACCTTTACTCTCGGGATCCCACAGTTTCATTTTAGCCCGGTCACTAGCGCGTTTTATTACAATGATCCAACGTTTGAGGCGCTCCGGATCTTGGGGAATCCTGTAAATGGCTCATTCCTTATGTCGTCCGCATCTGTTCTGCATCCTGGGGCACAACAGGGATCCACCGTATTTCCTGTCTTATTGAGTTTTCTGACAATAACAAATAATCCAGCTGCGGGCTTCTGCCTGCCAATATGGCGCCGTTTCGATTTGAACTGTTGCATGCCGGGAGAAGTGACGTCAACTCCCGGAGCTCTATTGGCACCATGTTTGTTTTGGTTGTAACCTACAAACCTGAAACTGTGCCCCCTAGTGGAACACCCTAGTACTGCGTGCAGTGCAGCAGCAAGTATGTGAACAGAGTCCTGCTGGCTGCGTCAGTGCAAGGTTAAAACGCAAGTACATTCCAGGACTAACGTAGGTGATACATAATTCTTTCCAGATTCAGATTCAGATGAAACTTCATTCATCTCTCAGGAAATTTTCCTGGGGGAAATTCAGTATCCAGGAGTGGTGCTTCAACTGAAAAAGAAAAAAACTGTTACAGCAGAAAACGTTACGGAAAAAAAGAACTACAATAAGATTAATGTAAACATGCTTATGATAACTTCAGGAAATTTAAACAAACATCTCACAAGAGTTACAGTCAGTGTATCCCTCCTCAGCTGCTGCTTTTCGTTTACATTAATGGCTGAATTCTTCATAACTTTTAAGTTGGACCTCCATTTATGATAGCTTTTAATTACAAGTTTCCCCCTCACAGACAAAGAAATTTCCCCAAAGGTTTGTTGAACCTCCTTTCTGAAATTCCCCGTTGTTCTCGAGATCATAATACAGTTTGTTTAATTATTCAGGTGCTGCCATAAATTCACAATAAAAAACTACAAAACCAGATTTTTTAAACTATCGTTATTGGGTATATGCTAAAAATGAAGTGTGATGAGTTTTCATATCATGCTATCTTAAACCCTTTAGAGCAAAGGTAAGCACCATATATGATTAAATGTTACCGTTGGCACTATTGAGATGTAATTTATCTTAAATACACGTTATTTTCATCATCCTGAAATTATGTGCAGAAATAAAAGGCTTTGTTTCAGTGAAACTCCGCCCGTGCTCGCTTCTACAAGAGTGTCTTAGGCCAGCCTGCTGTTGTATTGGTTTTGGTGGACCAGTGCCTGTCATTGGTCCTGTGTAAGGTTATGAAGGTCATTATTTTCAGCTCCACACAGCTGCCCCTGTGCACAGTAACACCCGTGTAGAAAAGCCAAGGTCGGGTGTTCCTCAGACTGTTTACATTCCAGGAGAAGAGCCAGAAGGAGGAGAATAAGCTTTACTTAATCAAAGTACTTAATTTGTGATTTAAAAATTAAGCAAAAGATATGTTGATCAATAATAATCAAGTGAATGATCTGTGGAATAAAGTTGTCATAATTTATGTCGTCGTCGTCGTCGTCTTCCTCCGCTTATCCGGGTCCGGGTCGCGGGGGCAGCATCCCAACTAGGGAGCTCCAGGCCGTCCTCTCCCCGGCCTTGTCCACCAGCTCCTCCGGCAGGACCCCAAGGCGTTCCTGGACCAGATTGGAGATGTAACCTCTCCAACGTGTCCTAATTTATGTGTTTAATGAAAACAGGACTATTGCACAGACAGACTGACCCTCATCTCCATAGAAACGCATGACACATGGTTCCAACCAATCAGAGCTTTCGGCTGCCGCAGGAGAATCTGGCTTGTTGACTTAAAGTGTCCAATCCACTTTACTAAAACTTATCAACAATTCAGAGATATAAAACAAGTCAACGCCATTTTAAGCTCAGTTCCATTTTGACTTCAGTTCTATTCACCGTCATCCCAAAGAAAAGCACAGCCTGGCCAGATGTGTTTTCTTCTTTAAACTAAGAACTGTGAAGTTGGAGATTTTCGTCGTTTAACAACCAGACGACATCCTCTCAAAATAAGAGCACCTGCTGACGCCGCCGATTGGTACCGGGGTCGACCCTTCAGACGGGCTTTGACGTGCTGCGACCGCTGCGTCGACAGCTCCAGTACACATCCGAGGTTCTTGGACCTAGCATTTCCTGATCTACCTGGGAGGCCCCCCACTGGGTACGTACACGGCAAAATAGCAGCTCATGTCATCACTTTATAAGCCTCGTGATATCTAGTCATAACAAAGACTACCAGATTCAATGACGTCAGCTTAAGGAGTCTGAACCAACCACACACACACACACACACGCACCAACACAACATCCAAATCCATTTTCATCCGTCACAGAGTTAGTCCTGGTAGATTGTTAAGAATTTATAATTAAGAAATTAAAGATTCTTAAACGATCCCATCTCTCTCTCTTTTCTTGTCTCAAAGTCAATACAGAGTGTTTAATTAAACTCCCTGATGATAAAAACAACCTAATCTTCTGACTATAAGAAGTGATCTACTTACAGTGTATTAAAATACAACTCTAGATAGTTACATCACTCTATTTCGTTACACCTGTATTGTCATGAGTTAATCCTGGTTTGACTCCTGGTGTCTGCAGTAACTTATTTAGCCAGCTGAAGCCGATTTCATTTATTGATATTTTAGTTTTATTGATTATTCCTCTTTGAATTTGATTATTTCCAAGCAGCATTTTAGTTGATTAACTCTGCTCACCTCACATGGACTCACACTGGCTTAATAAACAATAAAGTAAAAAAAAAATAATGTTGTCCTTGTATATTAAACTGTTTACCAATAAAGGATTGAATACATAAAAACTTGGGAGATCAGGGTTCGATTCCTGGTCGGGTCATACCAAAGACTTTGAAAAAATGGGACCCAATGCCTCCCTGCTTGACACTTGGCATTAAGGGGGTTGGATTGGGGGGTTAAACCACCAAATGGTTCCCGAGCGCGGCTTGTCTGCAGCTCACCGCTCCCCCAGGGGATGGGTCAAATGCGGAGAACAAATTTCGCACACACATCAGTGTGTGTGACAACTACTGGGACTTTAACTTTAAGTTTAACATAATGCCAAGTGTAGATAAAAAAAATAAGAAGCCGTGGCGGGGAGGCAAACCTACAGTCTGTCACTCTAAGCACCGGTCTGTTACAGAACAACAAACATACATGCATATCCTGTGTCGGCTAATACATGCATCTCAGTAGACAGGATGCATGGTTGTTTTGGTGGTGTTTTGTTCCCAGTGCAAAAGTAATTTGTCAGAATATCAGGGTTTCAGAACCGAGAACAGACCAGATTCAGGGGGAGGAGAAATGCCTCCTGGATGCAGGAAAAATCTTTACACGGACCAAATCTCTAGCCTGGCCTGCCAGACTCGTCCTCTGTTTAATTCTACACAGAGAACTAGTCTGGTAACTCACAGGCAGAGAGGCACATGAGGGGCGGGACTAACCATCTCAAAAATAACCAATCAGAAAAAAGGTGGAAATGCCGAATGTACCGTTGTAGTTTTTGAGCTGTAGTCAAATATGGCGTCTAGTGACGGCGCAAACATCTTTCTTTAGAAGAAAGGATTTTAGCGTTTCTTCTTCTTGTGGTTTTAAATACATGTCCTAGTCATTTAGAACAGAGAAAAGAGCTGCAGTGAACTCCACTTCAGACGACATCTTCATTGTTTATGAGACACTGAACGTTGCGGTGTGTGACGTACGCTGCTCAGCGCTGACTGACTCGGTTAGAATTCTCAGGGGGCGGGGTTATTTGAGTAGGAGAGTTCCCAGCCCCAATGCTTCCCATAAGGAAACATGGGGCTGGCTGGGCAGGCTACCAAATTGCAGCGGACACAGGAAAATGTATGAATGCAGCCAGACATGGTGTGGGGGTTTCTCATGAGGAAAGGACAATAAAACTTGGTAAAAAGCTCCAAAAAGTGTATTTTTAATGATATGTGACCTTTTATTGATGTAGAGGCCAGAGCTGTAGGAAGGTGCTTCTCAGGGCAGGATATGCGTTGTGGAAAGGAGGCAACACCCTATAAGGGCAACAAGTCCAACTGTGCCCCCACTATTCAGACTGACACTTGAGAAGATTAATCTTTTGGTGCCAGTAACTGTGTGTGCATGCATTCATTAACATGGGGGCATCATCTCTGCTGCACCAGCTAATAAAGCGGTCATCCAGGCATTGATTTAGATGTATACATCTTGTCAAGATAAATACAAATCAGCAGCAGTTTTGTTAGTGAAATCAGACGGGCATCAGACATTATCTTGACAATCTACTCCCACTCACAGGCAGGATTATTACTGCAGGATGTCTCGCCTCCATCTCAGCAATCTAATCAGCCATTTGCCCTTTAACGCTGAGGCAGCAGCAGAGATTATAAGCACCTTTGTGGATTCACGCTCTGATTTTGCATTCTTCAGTTTCTCTTCACTCCTCTGCTGTTCCAAGAAACTCAGAGATCTCTGTCGTCTTTCCCTGAAAGAGCAGAGCTGACATCGTCCACACCGGAAGAACACAACTGCAGACGTTTTTGGCTAATTATGACCATTTGTGGCTGGGAGTCGTGTCCCTGAAAATGCTAGAAACAGAGATGGTGCAGTTTAAACTGGTGGTGGAGGCCCAGATGTGGCGTTTCCTCTGTGTTGACAAACGGCTTCAGAGCCCTGCCACAAATTACACACAGTCATGAGAGGATTTGCAATGAGAGGCAGTATGTGACCAAGCTGAGCTCTCACACAAACAGGAAGTCAGGGGAGATTTTTGGAATTCCACATCCATGGTGCTGCACAAGCAAACACCTTCAAGAGCAAATTAATATGACCGCCTGTCCTCTGGCACCTTTTAGAAAATCAGCTTTAGTTATTATGCAGGTTTGATTTTCCTAGCAGACAGAGCAACATGGAGTCTTACCTAAGGTGTCTAAACAATAAAAACACACACTGCTGATTTTAATTTTACCATTTTTGCTCTAAAATGTTGCTCATTAAAATAATCGTGTGTGTTTTCATTTAGTTGTCATGTATCCACGTGTGTCTTTACATTTACTTCTGGGACCAGAAACTTAGCATATTTAATGTCTTTTATTGTCAAAAACCCATCACATTATTTGTTTTCAGGTCAAATTTTCATGCAGGAATTTAACATTTTATGTGTTTTATTTGCACAACCAAACCGTGCTTAAGATGAAGGAAGCAATATTCAGTACGAATCACCATAAAACAGTCATGTGTTGGAGAGCATTCATGCTAATAATCCACCTGAGACTAATTTGCCTGTTTACCAGGGACTTTAGGGCTCCAGCCAGCCAATTAGGCCATTTTTCTCACCCCTAGGTAGACAAAAAGAGCCATGCTTCCATCTGATAAATAGTAATTGATTTGCACTTAGGCGCTTGTGTTTGGCAATGATGGCTGATTGTTCCACCACTCTAAAAATTATCTCGGTAAATATTTCATGGATTGAAAAAATAAGTATCAGGGGCATCCGAGGGGAAGAAGAAGTGACTTCACCACAAAGGAGGTCAAAACTTTTTACGCAGTTAGAGTAAAAATCGATTTTCTTCATTGTGTGGCGAAAGCTCAAACGTGCAGCTAGAATGGTTGTGACTGCTCTGTTCTGAACTAGAGGTTTAGTCTCTACTGAGATGAGAGCTTTTGGTTGAAAGTGACTTTTTAAAAACTTCAGTTTTGATTACTTGGTTATTTACAAGCTTATCTACAGCAGCTAAATGTGGCTCTTCCAGATCCATCCAAGCTTTAAAGCTAAGGTAACAAATCTGCAATAAAAAAAGCATTTAAGCCAAACACCATCACGTAATTCTCATCTTTCCTGTTGGTTATCATCCCCAGGCCACGTCCAGAACCTGCATTGCCACAGTAAACGAGAAAGCACTAAACACCGTTTTCTATGTCCAAATGTCTTTTGTTGTCCGTGACTTGAGTGTTTTTCTTTTTGGGACTCTGGTAGTTTGTCCTGAAGTTGAAGTGGTAGCAGCCGGCTGTTTATCTTTCTCTGATAAAACTGAATGGAGAACATCCTCTGTTGCAAAATGCACGAGTGTGTAATGAGTGGAGGATCCAGGTACATGCACAAGTGAGGTGGTTCAGTGAGAGAAACGACTGGTTGGTCTAATCATTGGTTTAAGAGCGAGCCGTGTTATTGGCGTTTTTTTTTTTTAGAAGAATGTGAGAAATCCACTTTGTACAGTTTTTTGTGTTAAAGGGGGGATGTCATCTTTTGCATCCTTTTGTTCTGCCACGAGGGTCTCAACTTCCTCTATAATCGCCCCAAGCAGAACACAAAAACATCCATCCATTTTCTGTCAGTGTTTGGTTTCAGGAGTTACGTGCCTAAAATGAGCAGTTTCAAAAAGTCCCAGATTGTGCTGTCACAAACGGTAAAATTAACAATGAACACATTCTTACATGAAGGAGGGAAAGCTTCTGCTGGAGGAGCAGTGGCTGTAATACAAGCCCCTCCTTGATATCAGAGCTTTTCAGCTGATAGCAGCCTGAGCGGGGAATGCAGGGTGTGAGGGGATCCCCCTCCCCCCCCCTGCTTTTGATGTCCCTCCCTCTGGTGATTAAACTTTTATCGTTGGTAGGGATACGGTATTTTTTTGTTTCTTTCTAGGAGTATCTTTTGTGACATTCAGTGCTTTAGTACCAGGACTTTTTTCCAGGGTAACATGACTACCGGTAGTTTTTTTGGTAATTTATTAGTTGAAATCTCAGAGATTTCTAAAAAATGATCTGCTTGTCTCCAAGTAAATACCAACATGCTGTCCTGCCCTTCCCAAATAGGCTCGTTTTGTGCATTAGGAAGCTGCAGCTACGGCGAGGTCACACACGCAAACACTCCACACCAGCAGATTGTCTCAAAACTCTTTATTCAGTCTCTTGGACAGTCCTTGATCCACGGGTCCAGCTTAACTCATCTGGAAAAAGACGCCTCCTCTGCGTCTGCTGCCTGTATATGTAGAGGAGGACGTCTGATTCACCTGCTGTTGCATTTCTGCTGCCACGTCTGCGCTCTGCTACCCGGTAGATGTGCGCAGCGCCACAGACACATTCTCTCTGCGCAAAAGGCGCACATCACTGCCGTAAAGTGCACCGCGCAGACAGCACCACAGCACCGTCAGCTCCCGTCAGCTCAGATAAGACGAGAGAATAAAAAGACACAAGGCAAATCGGACAGACGTTTTCCATCATCCCAGAGCTCACAAGAGCTTTAATAACTTTAATCTTGTCTTGAAAAATTTTCTCTCTACCATCCAAAGACAGGAGGGGGTTTAGTGTTAATATGTAAACTTTCGTAGAAGTGTACTCGCATATTGATTGCGGGCCATATTGTGTCTGTTTTTGCCACTCAGCCACTCATGAATGCCCACAAAGATGAAAAAAGTTTTCAGCATACCTCTCCTTTTTTATGTTTTTTTCTTGTCAGTTTCATAAAGGGACCCCTACGTACAAAATACCCTGCAATTAGCGTAAAAAAGCATGTGGTAATTTTCATAAATACAAAGTGACAGAGACCTGAAACGGCTCATTATGGAAGGCACAGAATTTATGCAAAGCACTTTATGAACATGTTTTGTGTTGACCATATAACTGTTTTGAATATTTCAATGAAATAAACCAAATACAGTAAAATGTACAATAATATGAAAAGTATAATATGTCAGGATTCATATTTTCCTCTTGTCAAAATAGTAAATTTATGCGAATCATTTAAACCTAGACAACTTACCAAAGGTAATATTTTTAAATGCAAAGTTACAATTAAAGAAACTAAAATGCATCAGATATAAATAACAATTGCTTCACACCATGTTTGTTTTCTATTTCTAATAGTTGTTCATGTTTGAAGGGCATCTTCAGGCTACTTGATAAAACGTAAAAACTATCCACCTGGCAGCTAATTATGTGCAAAGGCAGCAGGAAGTTAGAGCTGACAAGCTTTCTCATCTTAAAACAGCTGTTCTGTATTTTGGGATTATCCGCTTGATTTCAAGTGTTTTTGTCACTGGAAGATGAGAACTGGAGGTCACTCATGTCCTGTAATAATATCACCATAGAAATGGAATCAGCCAGTCTGTGTCTGCGTGCTGCTACTAGTCTGATAATTAAAAGCCATCTCACAGATAGTTTGTGTTCTGATGTTAATCATCAATCACCTGTTCATTGGTCACTTAGATGGAAGTTTTCATAATCGCTGCGAGGCATTTCTCATTTACATAGTTGGAAATGCACTTGGGAGATGCCCTTTTAGCTGATCGCTGTTTGGCCACTGAGCAGCTTGAAGGGAGCAGTTGGGGGTTTAGTGTGCAGATAAAGGCCACATCATTGTCAAAGAAAGAGAGAGGAGATAGAGCATTGTTTTTTTCCTGTGCCAAAAGGCTAGCATTGTTCAAAATGCTGTGGCTGTTTCAGCTGTTCTGACCTCAGCAAAGTAAAGAACCATTAATAATAACAACAATTAGTGATGTGTCGGCCGCGAACGAACCGGCTCTAAGAGCCGGCTCGTCATTGGGAGCCGTCCCCTCCCCTCTTGCTTTGGTCAACATATGTAACTGCGTGTCCAGACTGTCCACACACAGAGCAGTAGGGGCGGGGAAGAGGGAGGATCAGACTCAGACACACAGCAGAGCACATGCGGGTGGAGGGAGACGAGAGGGAATGAGGAGGAGGAAAAAGGTGAGCGAGAGAGAGGAGAGTGCGACAAAGACGGTGAGAAAATGAGCGCCAGCAGTCGGAAAGTGGAGATTTCTTAAAGTGCTTAGTTATTAAATCCAAAGAAATGATGAATATTTGATATATAGCATTTTTTTACATTAGCAAATCATTTCACATATAGTTTTGCATTATTTTGGTTGTAAATGTACTCTACACAACAGAAAATCTGTGGAGCCACTTGGGAGCCGAAAGAGCCGGCTCTTTTTGGTGAGCTGAGCCAAAAGAACCGGCTCTCTAAAAAGAGGCGCAATTCCCATCACTAATACCAATCTAATCCTTCAACAAGTGGCCCCAGTACAGTGGCGATGCCAAAGTAGTAATAATAATAAATATTACTTGTTAAAAGAAAGGCACATCAAATCAACATTGAAAAAAAAAAGTTTTCTGGTGAAAACTTCTGTTTAATGAAATGCTAATTTCATTTTTAAAAGTAAATAAGTTATAAAATAAAATCCCTTCAGATTTTCACAAATCATTTAGACTGATTTTAACTCACTTTTTGTGTCATATCAAGAGAAAAGATAAAAATGACTCTGAGCAACAAGTAGATTTTGATTGTTTAATAACCACTCATTAATAGTACTAAACCAGCGGCTGTTCAATAGCCTATCCAACAGGTGAGCCAGAAGAATCTTTAAGTGAGCCAGAAAGAGCTTGATTTTCCATTAAGAAGCCGATTATTGAGGCAGAGAATAAAGTAAAATGAGTTACATAAAAAAATATTTTTTAAAGAGCCCGAAAGGCAGCAACTCAGAAATGCAACATTGACAGATGACTCTGGGATATGAGAAAAGGTGAAATAAGGAGTCTGACGCCCGCGGTAGAGGAGGAGCTGAGCATGCGCTGACTGCCGATCAGGAGGTAAGTGAAGAAAATTTAGAAAGTTTACTAAATTATATCGACAAAGTTCTTGAGTTATTCATTATGGGTCTGTAGAAATCAGCAGCTGAGCCTGAAACACCTGGGATCAAGAGGAGCCGTCCTCAGGACTCGCCTGAGGCCTCATCTCCCCGTAAGGACATATTAGAATTATTAGATTCTATAGATAAACGGCTTCTGGGATTTGAGGGGCGACTTCATCTGCTACACCAGGAGTTTCAGAACCTCCGTCAGTCTCTGGATTTCAGCCAGGAGCAGGTGGAGCGGCTCGCCGCTGAGAACGCGTCTCTGCGGGAGTCTGTTTCTTCCCTGGAAGAGGGAATGACGCGGATTACCCAGGACAACAAAACTCTGAAGGAGACGGTTTTGGACCTTCAGGCTCGTAGCATGAGGGATAATCTGGTGTTCGCAGGCCTGCCGGAGCAGACAAGAGGGGCGGAGAACTGCGAGCAAATGATAAAAAACTTTCTCCAGACCCAAATGAAGATACCCGAAGAAACGGTAAAAAACATCACCTTTCGCCGGGTACATCGCCTTGGAGCTAAAAGAGTGGACAGCAGAAGACCTCGTCCCATCGTTGTCATGTTCTGCGGAGGAGATGGCACACCATGTGTGGTGGTGGGTTTCAGGAGGCAGAAGAGCAGGCAAACGGATGAAAAAATAAAAATATGTTTAATTGTAGACTGGGAGCGACAGGACAAACGAACATGCACAAACGACAATGATCTGACAACTGACAGGAGCAAAGAGGGAGGTATATATACACAAGGGAATCAGGAACACATGGGCAGAGTAATGAGGGACAGGTGAGAACAATTAGGGTAATCAAGGCAGAAAAATTGCTAGCAGTGCTTTCATTAAGAAAATGAGAACTAACCATAAGGCGAGCAGGAGGTGGGGACGCAGAAACTGACAAGTTAAAGAAAATGCAATGGTGATCTGAAATATAAACGTCCTCAGGACAAACACCGTCAGCATTTAGACTCAGGGTAAAAACAGGGTCTAGAGTCCCCCTAGTGTGTGTTGGGCCAGAAATATGCTGTGTAAAGCTGAAGGAGTCCATGAGGCTGGAGAAGCTTATGGCAAAGTGGTCTGAGAGATCGTCAACATGGATGTTAAAATCACCAACAATCACCAGTCTGGACAGCTTCACAGTGGAGGATAGAAAGTCACTAAACTCCTGAAGGAAAGAACTGTTTGGACCAGGTGGACGATAAACCACAGCACAGTAGAACGGGTTCTTACGCCCGACTTTAATCAGCTGCAGTTCAAAGGAAGCAAAGCAACCAGAGGTTGTAGAGCTACATGGAAGATGGTCTCTGAAAATAACAGCAAGGCCTCCACCACGACCAGAACCCTGGGGCTGGCTAAGAAAAGAATAACCACTCGGGCAGAGTTCAATCAGACCAGAATAATCAGATGTTTGCTGCCAAACTTCAGTCAGAAACAGAAAATCCAGGTTTTTAGAGAGAATTAGATCATTAAGCAGGAAGGACTGATTGTTAACAGAGCGGGTATTTAATAGAGCCATGCTGAGTGAGGTGGAGGAATCAAGCTACAAAAACAGCTGGAGTTAGTGGATGTAAATTAGCCGGATTAGATCCACAGTGTTTATAAAAACCACTTATGGAGGGAACAGGAGGGGAAACCACTTGATGAGGTTAAATAGACCTTTGGAAACATGGACAGAGAAACAATGCTACATCGTGGCCAGCCAGGAATGCAGAAGTGGCGTTCTGTTCGCCAAACAAAGGACAAGGAACTAGAAGATAATGCCAATGTTTACTAGATAAACCACGCTTTAAGAGAAGTCTTATCCTCACCTGGATTCCTGCTCATTTACCCCTTTTCCTCCAATGTTTTCCCAGGATTGGATAAACATCTCTGGAAGCGTTTGGGCAGGAATCATGGTTTGGCTCCAGGCCAGCACGCTGCACACGAAAACAAATGGGCAGATAAATCCTCGGTGCGTCTTGGGTGACCGCAGACAAATGGAAGGACAAAAGAGTCTGGCGATCATAGAAGATGGTAGCCAGGACACTACCGAAGAGGACTGCAGACAGAAGCAAGGCGGAAAGAAAGGGGTTAGTAGAGAGAAGTTTGAAAAAGTGTCGTGTACATAACAGCAGCAATTCCATGCACAGACGCCATCTTGTTACTGACCAGAATGCGGAAGTCTCATGTTAGCTAAACATTTAGTTTAAATACTGTAACAAATGTAACATTTAAATGTAACTTAATAAATTTAGATTTGACTGTAAATAAGTACTTTTGATTTCATAATTTTTACTTATAAAGCAATGTGTTCGAAAAAGGAAACATCCTTTTGTAAGAAAAAGGAAAGTTGTAGCTGCTAATTTTAAATGCATTACTTTCAGTCAGCGCCCCTTACTGCAGAGCCCCCTTCAGACAGGCCATGAAAAACGGAAATGTTCAGGACTCTGTCCGTAAGACCTTTGTGTCTGAATACAAACATCCGGATAACGTTTTCCGTAATTAAACCAGACGATGCCCCTAGTAACAGGTCCGGACTTGTTACGGACAAGGTGGCTGCTTCAGACTGGTGAGGTCGAGTTCCGGACAGGAAGGAGGGGGAGGGGGAGGGGCCCGGGGGACACTGTGCGCTCCTAGATAGCTCGCTCCCGTAGCATGCGGCAAACCATGGCAGCTCGCCTCCTACGGTACCGTCTAGACGTGCGACGGAGCGCATCACACCGCTTCCGTGATTCCTTTAACCATTGAGCGCCATCATCCAGGTCTCTTATGTGTCTTCGTGTGCGCAGAATTATGCTTAACATAAGTCCGATCCCACCCCAGACATCTGGAACCTTTCCCTGCTGTGTGAAGGCAGCCGAAAGGACAAGTTCAGGTACAAAAGTGGTGTGTCTGAAAACACAGTTCTGGTTAAAAACCAGACAGAATTGTCCACACATATTCCGGAATGTCAATCTGAAAAGGGCTCAGGTGTTTCAAGCTACTTATCATTAGGAAAATAATGCTGATTATAAAATGTGTGCGCAGGAAGCAGATGAGCATTTTTCAGTGTTTTTGACAACCTGACAAACTACGAGTGTGAATCTGACCCTGAAGGCTTAGTGAGTTTCTGCAGAGATGCTGACGTCATGGTAACCGGGGTTTGAGATGCTGCTGAATGCTAATGAGCTCACTCATGTACAAAATATGTTATCAACTACCTGGTGTTGGTGAGTCACCCAGAAGTAAAGCCACAACACCTAAACAGAAGAAAAGACTGCATGTTTGAACGAAATTGGAGAAGAAAAACAAGACAGAGAGGAAATTTGAACATAGATGGTTCATTGGTACGGAAAAAGGCACTGAGCCATTCCTAATCAGACTTGTGTAGCCCTGAGCACAATCCAACATGACGCAAAGGCTGGAGAGTGTTTAACCGGCTGTCCACCTCCTCTCTGCATCCTGCTTTATAAAAGGTCACTAATGTTTTTTCCAACCTGTGACTCAGGACTTTGTGATGTAGAAAAACTCCTTAAATTTAGAAAACTTCTCTATTGGAAGCCTGAGGAGAACAAAAAGCACTCGAACAACCTTGTGTCACAAACGATCTTTGCACTGAATGCACAGATGTGTGTCTGTGAGCTTGCCTAGTTCATAAAAAGGAGGTGGGGATTGATTTGGCTGCAGTCCAGACCCAACTGAGCGATTGTGGCCGTTTCTGGATGGCATATCACCAAGCTGGCAGTGACTGCTTTCACGCTAAAAGTCCAGAGCAGCTTTGTCCGGTGGACTTCTGCTGCAGAACATTGTGTTGTGTTTCCAAGTGAAACTGCAGCCGTGAAAAGAAAACTGTTAGGCTCTGGTTGCAAAACGCTCATTTTGAGAAACCTGAGAGAATATCACCTTAGGACTACAACTTCTGATTTTTGCGTGTGCGTTTCTTAAAATATTTTTTGCATGTTACCATGCACCAACATGCAAAATTAAAACAACTAATTATTATTTAACCCCCTTTCAGCTTTGTTGGGAACAATTGCATCCATCAGTATGAGTTTTGTGATAAGGTGTAGTTTAGCTTTGTTTGAATATGTGTGTCTGCATTTACTGGTGAAGCATGGAAACCCATACACTTCCTTCCAGGCAGAGAGAAGCAGAAGAACAAACTAAGCAATAGAGGACCAGCTTGCAGGTTTTCATGCATCATGTGTTTGAGCATGTAGGTCAAAGTATGTGCATATGATGGCAACTTGTTTGATCAAGAACAGAAAGCAAGCCCCCTAAAGATAAAATACTCTAAGAGGAGTTAGGAATGTAAGTAGGGTCCAACATGAGAGTGAGAAAAATCACTTCATGTATTTTTTGTTGCTGCTGAGTTTGCATTGGGATTTTCAGTGTGGCTGCTCCTTTTGATGACTGGGTTATGTTAGTACCTACATTCCCCTCTGAGCAACTTTATGCTACACACACACCCCACCGAAAAGAAGAACAGAAAATAAACTTTCAGCAAAGTATTTCTTTGCAAAAATCATTCAGTCAACAAAAAAATAATCAACAAACAGACTTTTGTTAATCTTAATCCTTTTTTCTGGTTTTACCCACTGAGCAGGAGAGGTTTTCATTTTTTTCTCCTACAAAATGGAAAAGAAACAGAATTGTTGCAGGTTGTTTGCATACAACATACAATGACTTCTGACATTTCTGTCAGTCAGTTTAGTCTATTTTAGTCCTTAACACTAAAGTAAGTTTACAGTCGAGTAAACAAAACAATAGGCCCAGTTTGTGATAACATGGGTTCAGATTTAAAGCTGATAGCACACAGTCAGTTCAACCCATTTATAATGCAATAACTCTGTCAAATCCGGTTCACACCGCAGGTTTTTCCTAGAATTGTCAAAATATTTCAAAGCATGGGAGACCACGTATGTGGTGATAAAAAATCTCAGACAAATCAGTTCTGGTCCCACAGTGTATGGTGTGCAGTAAAGTAACTAGGCAAATACTACAGATGAACAGATTACACTCACAGACATTCCCCGGTCACAGAGGAAAATCTCTTGAGATCAAACATTGCTTTGAATTGAACAAACATGGCAGAGGAGGATTGTGCTGCGTACTTTCACCTCACCTCTCACTTTCGGACTGGCCAAACGTCCCATTCAGCAAGCATCATCCTTGCTTGTCTTCAAAAATCAAACCAAGACAATTCAGCATGTTGGAAAGCCCAGCTATCTGATCAGAGCAGTCCCGACGTTGACCAAAGAGCTCCTAACACACCTCACAAGGTAAGATTATCTGGTAAGATTTTCTTTAGAGTTGTTTGCTACTCAGGCACGTCCTTAAGATTTTCTGAAGGAGAGTATCAAGTAAAAAAAATTGGCACAATTATCCTGTTTTGTGAACTGGACTTCAGTACGTACCACCATATGTGTGGGTTGGAATGTAAATGGACAAGTAAATCTAAAGCTCCTCCTCATCCACAACAGATCATGCAACAGTTTCATTAGTTGGGATGAAGATCAGTCTCCCTGCATGTTGTGGGCCTTCATAGAGGTGGCTTCTTGGTATTTTCTCAGGCTGGGCTCAGCAGAACCGGTGCTAAGGCTCAAACACCAAGGGCTTGATGATGAGCTCCTCTCCCTCTGACTCCTGGGTGGGGCCCTGTTTCCCTCTGTCAGCTGAGGTACCTTGCTTGTTCTGATCTGCCATTAAGATCTTTGAGTGAAGTTTAGTCTGACTCCTCTTCTTGAGCTGTAGGATCAAGAAGGTGCTTAAATAAGGCCCTTTAATCCCTGCTATGAAGAAGTTCTGAACAAATAAAATGCTTCTGTTTTCACAAGAATGAATGGAGTAAACTGGTCCAAAAGTTTTTTTGTAATGCTTTTGCCTTTTGGTTGTGGGTGATCATCAAATATTTATGCTAACTATACAATACAGCTGTGTGTAGACTTGAACAGAACTCAAAACTCGGAGTATGTTTAAAAAATGACTTGGTGGTTATAAAAGACGCTTAAAGGGATATTCCACCCAAAATTGAAATTGTGTCGACGTATTTCCCAGAGTTAAAGTGAGAAAAACAACTTGGAACCAGCCCAGTCATTCTCCTGACCCAGCTGTTACTCCTTTAGCTTTAGCTTAGCATAAAACATAGCAAGTGAATGGATCCAACTAGCATTGTGAGTAAAACGTCTTTAACCCTCTGGAGGCAGGCGTTGCAGATTTGCAATGTTAAAACCTACCTACCTGGTTTCTCCACACACGTTTTTCATGAGCATTTTTAACTCAGAAGTACCCCTGAAGGGCTTAGTTGTTCCTCCTTTCATCAAAACGTATTTTGAGCTTGAGAGGGTTAAAATCATACTGTAGTGATCCCAATTCTGCTTGGTGAACTAAATAATCAGACTGACTGCAAATGCAAATATAAAGGAAGCACAGGCGCCATTTTACTTTATCACAAAGCACAGCTGTAAGCGTCTTTACAGTTTCTTTGGGGCTGCCTTGCACCTTTCAGCTGAGGCTTACAGCTAAGTGATTTTAAGGACTTTTACTCACAATGCTAGTTGGATCTATTCGCTTACTGTGTTTTGTGCTAAGCTAAAGCTAAAGGAGGACAGCCGGGTCAGGAGAATGAGTGGGCTGGTTAAAAATATTTGTCTCACTCATCTAACTCTGGGAAATATGCCAACAGAAAAAATTTCAATTTTGAATGGAATATCCCTTTAACAAGTATTTTTTTTTCAAACATGAAAACATGTAAAAGGAGGATCATACATTTTAAAACTGACCACCAGAGGTGTGACCAAGTCACTACTTTGCAAGTCACAAGTCTTTCCAGTCAAGTCTCGAGTCAAGTCCAAGTCAAAGACAATCAAGTCCAAGTTGAGTCCAAGTCCTTAACTTTGAATTTTCAAGTCATAATCAAGTCATCTGTCCAACTTCAATTTAATAACAATGATAATAAATAAGTTCCAGAATAAAAGCTTCTTAAAGCTTACTTTATTTGCTCAAACAAGCAGAAACTGAAACTGATTATAAACAAAGTGCTGCTGCATTTAGCAGTACAAGATCACACCCAGAATGAAGAATGATTTATGATTTCTGTCCATGTCGTGCCACTTTTGTGCTAAAATATCAAATATGCTCAAGTCATCATCAAGTCAACAGATGCAAGTTGATTCAAGTCGCAAGTCATTGGCGTTCAAATCTGAGTCAAGTCATAAGTCTTTATAGTGTAGGGTTAAAGAGGCTACAAATTAATTATGACCAATAAGATGTGATATTCCATATAAATATGAAATATCAACCCGATTGATCTTTGAATGTTTAATCAGAAGATTATAGTTACTTTTACTTGTTCAGGGACCACAAACACACTTCGTATTAATTCTGACAGAGTCAGGTATAAAGTTTATAAAATGAATTTAATTATTTTTACTAAACTAATAATTTATACATGACAAGATGTGGTAAATGAGATGTGACGTGGTAGATGGGAGGTGGTGAAATCTGTTTGGTTATAAACTAGAGTTGGTTATTGATCAAAGCCATCGGACGCCATCTGTTGTGTCTACAATACCCTTGTGGAGACCCCCAGTGCAGATCCAGACTGTCGGAGGTCGGTTGAACCTCAACCTCAAGGTATCCAGAGCTCGTAGATTAGCTCCAATATGACTCGTCCGGTCTTGAGATGTCTCCGAGTCACAACAGGAAGCTGGAGTGCTTGTCAGCATCCAAGGTGGATGTTTTGCTCTTTAAAGAGCCGTCTGGCTTTGTCAGCTTGCTGCGTGCATAGAGGCTTTTGACTGTATGTCAAAAGAGATGTCTCGAAAATGCCTGTTCAGGAATTGGCCGGTTCGAGAGTCAGCGAGAAACTGAATCAATCGGGAAGTAATTATTTTTTTATTAAACCACAACGTTATGAATTTTGGCCAAGTTTGGCAAATCAGAATTTGACACGTTTCTGGGTATTTACCAACGTCTCTCAGAAAGTCACGCCTCTTTCAGATACAAAGAGTTTTAACAGCGGTCAACGAGCAACTAGGCGGGGTACACCCTGGACAGAGAGCCAGTCCATCGCAGGGCAACACAGCGACACACAGGACAAACAATCATGCACACACACACACTCACACCTAAGGACAATTTAGACAGACCAGTCAATCTAACAGTCATGTTTTTGGACTGTGGGAGGAAGCCGGAGTACCCAATTAACCCACACATGCACAGGGAGAACATGCAAACTCCATGCAGAAAGATCCCAGGCCGGGAAGCGAACCCAGGACCTTCTTGCTGCAAGGCAACAGCTCTAACCACTGCGCCACTGTGCAGCCCTGGTAACAACACATTTGAACAAACCCGCTGGATACAGATGTGACTGTGATTGAATTGACATCTCAACAGCAGTAAAGACATGATCCAACCCTGCACTCCCAGAGTCTGGACCAGACGTAGATGATGGTGGAGAAAGAGCACTCCTACCTCAGCACTGAAATTACTTAGAAGGGCAAGATGAAAATAATGGACTTCCTGTTTTAACAGCAAATAAATCCAACATGTTCATTCACTAAAGCACTTTGTTTTCTTCCAGCAGTCCCAACCTGCTAGCCGTGTTTCATCCTCCTCTAACTCTACCTTTTTCTTCGGCTCGCTAATTACTTCTTTCTAAAACAATGACAGCCCCCACCCCCACCCCCCTCCATAAAAAGGGACATTTATGATGACATATGTGGTCAGCAAGGAAATTAGACTGTTTGTGATTTAATTACAGATTTGCAGACTTCACTTTGTGTGTGTGTGTGTGTGTGTGTATGTGTGTGTGTGTGTGTGTGTGTGTGTGTGTGTGCATATTTCGATGTTTGTGGCATTGCCCTTATGAACACTTGTGCACAAATGGTCTTTGTGGAATAAGAGACATTTTGTGGATTGACTTTATTACAGCTCGTGTGTGGGAGCCAATAATGATGGCACCAGTAATGATATCTTCACTCGTGTCTTTCTCCTGGAAAAAAGTAATGAGGGTTGTGTTACACTGAAATACTCTGAAGATGTATTTATATTTTCTGAAAGCAGAAGGAAGAAAGAAATGCCCGACTCACAGCTGGGATGGAAAGAAAAACATTTTAATGGTACAAAATTGTTTGCAGGAGTTAATGTATATTAGTGTCAGAGTAAATGGATCAGGTTGTGTATTACAAACAGTTTAAAAAGTATCAATCTTTATTATTTCACTCCTCAAGAAAAAGATGAACAAAAGTTGAAACACCTGCTGATGGTCCTGCCGTGACTCGTCCCTGTTGCTACAACCTGCAGGTTAAAAATAAAGATGCAAATCATACATCAGTACTGGCACTACGTGAATGTGTATGAAAATGAAACAAAATGATGATTACTGCACAACATGGATACAAAGGTTAAAGTTTCAGTCTAAAATCAGGTTCAAAAGAAAAGCTGTAAAAACTGTTTACAGTTAAATGTAGTCCAGGCAGTTCTGTCTTGTTTTTAGCACCACCTAGTGTCCGTTTAGTAGAACCAAAAGCAAAACGTGTGTCCCTCCTTTCAACACCTGAAATGTCTCCCAGCCTTTATTAGGGCCTACAGGAGCGGTTCATAACTAAATAAATCAAATCAGCTGTGTCCATGATCTAAAACATGCAAGAAATGAGCTGGAAGCAGACTGCAGCACCAGGTATGTCAGCTCATTTTTTTAAAAGCCCAACAGAGCGTAACGGCAAGCTGCAGAAGTCGTGTTCTGGCCACAGATGGCGTTGGGGGTCTGAGGGACATTTCATTAACTCTGTAAAGTTAGCACGTACTGGCCCAAGAAAATGGTTTAAAAATATAAAAAAGTTGCAAAGTATCTCTTTAAAAAGTATTTGGTGATTTGTGTTTTGTGATGACCTGGGACTGATGACTTGAAAAATAAAACTAATAAGATGCCCGTGTTGGGAGTTTAGTAACAGTGATTTTAAAGCAGATGAATGGTCCTTCTTTGCTTCCATTCTGCTTCACAAGCAATTCCTTAATTTTACTAATGTCGAATGTTTTGGACGGTGTCTCTGCTGATGTCATTTCCTACTGAGCTAAAACCAATCAGCACGAGTTAAACAAAAGCTCTACTAGGCCTTCAGGGGTTCCCACCCCTCTTTAGGTACTCCGTTGGTTTCTGAAAATGACCAGGTACACGGTCCGTTAGGCCGGCCCGGTGAACTGGAAACACGTGCATACTGGGAAACTAAAATTACTCTGGAGTTCTGATAGTGGAAACATGTCTATTGCGTCCTTAAGTAACACACTTAACCCTCCTGGTCGTGGGGACTGGTGGCACCTGTATATGGCAGCCTCATGTTCATCATTGTATCCCAGGGCAGGCTGGATGACTGGTGTGATGGAAAACACTTGGAGAGGTTGTAGAACTGTAGAAGGTGCCATATAAACACAGGTCATTTACCAGTGAGGTGTCTTGCGCAAGGCAGAATGGCTAGATGGCCCACTCCACCTCCTGAGTCCGTACTGCCCCCGCTCCAAGCCCCCCAACATTCATGAACTGGGAAGGACAAATCAGAGAATTACTTGGAATAGTTCCGTTACATTCCTAGATAAAAGTATTTGGATGCAGTTCCTAATTTATGTCACTAGATGGCTCGGCGCCCCACACACTAGATTATTGATTCATGCTAAATCTGATTTATTCTAGTCACTTGCAATGCTTTTGCAATGCTTTTGCACATGAAAACCACATTCACCACAGATCATCTTAAACTTGTGAAAGCCTGGTGTAAACACAGATAAGAGAATCAAAACAGTGACAGAAAAACTTCTTTTAAATTTAATCAAGGACAGTTTATTGTTGTTGTTAGACAACTAGTCTGTTTAAAAGCAAGTTGATTGGAACAATAACTGGAGATTTATAACCATATTTCTGCTTTTTCTGAAGCAGATGGTCTCTGTGTGTGTACTCGCCAAAAAATACCTAAAATTCATGATCAGGCCATTTGTGGGAGTAAACCCGGATTTTATTTAGAGCAGCTCCTTATTCCAACAGTTGATTTGACGTGGACCTCTATGACATCTCTGTTATCCTGCCATCTGCACAAGCGCTCAGCAGCAAACGCACACACACAAGCAAAAACACAGCACCTCAAACAACACACACCTTCACAGTTCAGTGGGAGTGAAAAAACATGAGCGAGCAGCAACAATACAAGAAGTGAGACTCGAGTTCAGCATCAATATCTCCGATCGATTTCTCTTTTGTTCTGCCACAGAAAACGAAACAATTTAATAACAATAGACTGGGCTGCCCTTATCTCTCTTCATTCTCCTCCACAGGCTTTTATTACTCAGCAACAGCTTTCTCGTAATAGCTGCAGTGTTTTGTTTTCAGTAGCAGAGGTGAGAGGATGCGACTTCCTTAAGGTAATTTTATCTTCCTGGACTCTGAGCTCACAGGGTCAGGGGTCACTGAGGGTCACAAGGGCAAGCGTCAGGGGAGACTGTGCAGACAAGAATGTGTTGCGCTGGTTTTAGCTTCTTTTAATGTTAAAAGGTGTCCACGCTAATAACATTACAAACCAGTAAAAATAAAAATGAATACTTCTGTAAATATTTTGCTGCACTGTTCTCTCTTTAGAGCTGTTTTGTCAAAAATGATGTCATCCATTTTCTTGCTCTTTTTTTTTGCACAGTTGAGTAAAAAAATGTTTGTTTGTTTTTTTACCTGACATGTTTCAGCTAGTATCTCGAGCCATCCTCAAAGATCGCTGGTGTTGGTGGCGTCACTTCCTTTATTTAAAAAGAACAAGAAAATGGTAAACAAAGACAAACACAGACTGAATATACAAACAAGTTGATTTTAGTTTGAAACATCCAGCTCGTCACCCTCCATCTCTTCCTGGAAGCTCACATCAATCAAAGCTGTGCAGACAAAGATGAAACACAGACAAGCTCATATTAGCTTTCTGCAAACAGAAACCAACAAAAAACCACTAACCTGTCAGGTTTTTGACCAAGAAAAGGCTGTTGTGTGCAGTTAGATGATAAATGCACACTTTGCAAGTCACGCACTAAACCAACCCAGGTTATTAAAAGCTGCTCGACAAATGAACACTGAGTCGTGTTAATGGGCAGCTGGACCTGCAGCAGTTTGTTTACAGAAACATAAAGAACATTAACCACTAAGATGTCATTACTCCCCACAACTGCAGTCGCAGTGAAACCAAGCCGTAAATTCTTTATGAAAATCAGCAAACAAAGTACTTGTAGAGCTTTAGCTGCAGATAAAACTGTCAACTTGGGACACATTTTTTTACTTCAGGACAAATTTTGCTTAAAAAAACAATCTAACAAAAAAGTTAAGTTTCCCTTTTTAAGTCCAAGTGAATGCAGCTTCCTTTGAAGTAGCTAAAAATGCAAAATGAAACGAAGAGACCTTTTATTCACTCCAGTTTGGCAAAGTAACATATTTTTACCAGAATTTTTTTTATTTTTTTCACTCATTCTGAAACGTGCTTCTGTGTAAAACGACTCGTAACTTCCTTGTTTGCATCTGTGGTGAGAAATCTGACATGACTGAGGAGCTAACGGCTAGGAGTTGTTTCTGACAGGAACTTAGTAACATTTTTGTTAATAAAACTTTTGAGCTACAATGGCAGCTGTGTAAACATGTTTAGCTAACGGCTAGGAGTTGTTTCTGACAGGAACTTAGTAACATTTTTGTTAATAAAACTTTTGAGCTACAATGGCAGCTGTGTAAACATGTTTAGCTAACGGCTAGGAGTTGTTTCTGACAGGAACTTAGTAACATTTTTGTTAATAAAACTTTTGAGCTACAATGGCAGCTGTGTAAACATGTATACATCAAAGAACAGAGATATTTAGAGACTACTGAAGATGGCAGCATCTTGGCTCAGCTTCATTTATCGACCTGCTGAACAAAATTCAAAAAAGCTTGTTAGAATATCTGAGAGAGTAATCGTTTGTACAACAAGGAAAGACTCCTCTAAAACATGTGAGGTTTTTAGTGTGCATATTTTTGTTCATTAAAAGCACCTGATTGTGTTTTCTGAAGTACCCCTTACACACAACTAAGCTGTAGAGTTGTCTCAACTCTTGTTTTCTTTGACATTACTCTAGTCAGCATCTTATTTGTGTCCTAACAGCAAAAATGTTGAGCACTTCAAGGCAGCTCTGGCAAAATAAAAATGAATTAAATTAGCCCAAAAACAAAGGAAAAGCTCCTGAAAAGCAGCTCCCTCTGTGGTTGGCAGGCCGACAAAACCACTCCCACAGGCTCTCCTGAGAGGGAGAGAGCTGGACCTCCACTCCCCAGTGTGGTCACACAGAAACCAAGCCAAAATCAATAACTTCAAAGCACCCTCACACAGACACCTCACACAGGGGCCGTCTGAGACATCTCCGGTCATGTGACTCAGAGCCAGGTGCACTGAGGTCGGACCCTTGGCAGGGCAGCGTGGTCCCTGCCCTTGTCAGTTTTGATCGTCAGCCAATCAGAGGGTCTCCTCCCTTTGAGGCTGCTATGTTTAAGGGGTTCAGGTCACCTCCCAGATTTGCTGAGCACCTGCTGCTCTCCAGTATGCCCACCCGTTCCCCACAGCGTCACAACAGGGCTCTCATTCACACCCCTTCAAGCCTTCCCCTCCCCTCTCCATCTTCCCCCTGCCAGGTGGGACCAAACACATGCCCGCTGTCTCGTAAACACAAAGAGCTGCCAGCGTTGCCCAGTTAGCAGCAAGGATTCCTGAGATATGTCCAACTATCACACAGAGATGGTGCAGCCAAGCCGTCCAGGGAGGAGCCAGGCAGAGAATAGGCTGCGCAAATCTCTCAAAACGTTAAAACTCAGCAGCACTAAAGCGGCTGACACACAAACACACATTTAAAATGAATCAAACACCAGAGAGAACAAAGGCGACTAAAGCATGAAAATGTGGAAAATTTGAAACAGCCAGAACAGAAGGCTGACAAGAAAAGGTTTTTAGCCCACATGAGATCCCCACCTTTTTGGGAGAGGAAGAAAAGTTTAAAAGAAACGTTTCTGAGGAACTTTTGAAGGTGCCAATGCTTAAAAAAAATAAATAAATAACAAAGTCACTGTAATAATCAAGAACAAAATATGAGAAGTGCGAAGAGAATGAAGATCCAAAGAAATGGTAAAGCTTCTGCCAGTGGTCCATTAATGTTACCATAGCAACCACACACCGAGTCTTTCACTCTGACTGCAGAAACACCTTAAATAAGCAGCTGCTGTAACAAAACTAGAAGTCCTGTTGAAAAGATTTGACATCTGCGTGCTGCAGAAGTCTCTGCTGGTCACACAGACACACTTTATGTTTCTACAGCGTTTCTAATAAAAGACTTCAGAGGTTCAGGAGTAAGAGACTGTTACATCATTATTTCTCAGTCAAAAATTTTGAGGAAAATCTTAGACTGTGATTGTATAAAAAATAACATAAAATATACCAAAATACCAGTTCTGAGAAGTTTTTCACCAGAAATACCAATTATTCCCTTTGGGGACTTTCTAGCAGCTTCTCTGTAAAGTTAGTTTACATTGTGTGAGAAACTGCAACCACAACCCATAGAACAGATCCGGATAGATGATTCGATGTATAATTTGTACATTTTAAATGGTTAACGTTTTAAAGCTGTGAGATGTGCATTTAAAGGCAGAATCCCTGAAACACTGAAAATGGGATAAAAATCCTGGATCAGACCAAAGAACATAGTACCAGAGGTGCTCCAACGGTCATTGGCAACCTCAATAAAACACTGAGCTATTCTCAGTTCATTCATTTTCTCCAAAGAGGCAATAGGGACACATACGTCTGAGCGTCAGACCACAGCGCCCTCCTGTACCTGTGCTAGAGTGTTATTAAGGAGCTCGAAGCCGGCTGATGGAGGCAGACTGGGATTCGTCGCTGATAGACACTAGGTGATCTCAAGGCAATAATTTCCTCCCCTCCCCCACCTCCCACACGTCACCTCTGAAAAACCAACTCCTGCTCTTTTCTTTTCTATCTGCATGTAATGCTCCCTCTGCCTCTTCTATTAACCCGTCGCTCTCAACTGAGCAGCCTCAGCCAAGCAAAACCAATATGGCAGACAGTGTAAGGCTCTCCACACCAGCTAAGCTCCATCAGCAGCTCTTGAACTGAAAATGATGTTTTCACAGCTTTCTAACACTGAATTCATGCCAATTATAACGAGCGTCTGAGGTGAAGACGCAGCAAAAGCAGCTGCTAAGAAGCATATTGTCAGAGCCAGATGTTAATATGACTTGATTTCCAGCTTTGGTTGCTGCAATTTGCATTCAGAGCATTAGACAACACTTGCAGTGGGCTTTCATTCCCACTTATGCCCCCCCCCACACACACACCTTCTCATCCCAGTGAAGTGGTGTCAAAAAAGACTAACAAAGACAGCCTGTAAAAACGGAGATCATAGACTTGTTGTCTGCATCTTTTAAAAATCTGTGCATGATTAATCAGACAGCCAGGGCAAAAAAGAATCAGTAAGGGCTGGTTTGCATTGTGAACAGATCAGCTAGATAATGTCACACCCTGTCCTGTCTCCCCATTTGGTTCAGCCTGCATTTCTGTTAATTGTTCCCACCTGCCTCTCGTTTTCCAATCACCCAAGCTCCCAGCCCTCTTGTATTTAAACCCCTTCAGTTCTGTGTCTCTTTGTGGATCATTGTTTCATTGTCCTGCCTGCCTGCCTGCCTGCCTGCCTGCCTGCCTGCCTGCCTGCCTGCCTGCCTGCCTGCCTGCCTGCCTGCCTGCCTCGCGTGTGGATCCTCACCTCCATTTCACTCACCGGCACGCCTGACAGATAAACTAAAGCCCAGTGCAACCAGCTGCTCAAAAATATTCGTAGCTCACCTTTAGTTGCAGCTAAACAGATAGTGATGATTATGTGAAGCCTTTTGAACCAACAAAGCTTTACAATCCAATTGTATTGAAAAAAGGTTCAAGGTTCGATGCTTCAAAACTCTGTGAGGACATCTGCTGGTAAATGTTTGTATTTCATTGTATTGTCAGCCAATTCTACTGAAAATGGTGTATTGAACTTTATGGACAAATAAAGCATTAAAAAGCTTCCTCAGGATCATATAATAAAAGTATCTTGAATTTGAACATTACATTAAATATACTAAAATTGCTTTTCTTGGTGTGAATACTTGAAATGAAACCATGTTTATTTTTATGGGATATGTGATGAAATATATCTAATTTACACATATTAACATTCTCTACATATTCAAATATTTTACTTTTCACATTTCTATTGGATTATTAGGCAGGAATAATTAGCTCAATGTATGTATCTTTTTTAGAAATAGAGTAACAAAATGAAAATTAGAAAATTCACATAAGGATAGGACATACTAAATTCCATTACACACAACCAAACTGAAAAGCTCATCAACTATTATATTAATTACCAATAAGAGAAGAAAAATCATACCAAACTAGATTTTAATTTAATTAAAGGAAAATGACAGACGGTCTAAAAGATATAGCCCTACAATATGCACCAAGTATTACTACTATAAAGGTAATTTACTAGACTAGACCAGATACATTTTCAAACCTTATTTGGAGAGATTAAATTGAAACATTCCCACATCTCAGAACGCCCTCTTTTTGCTACAGGATCCATTTTTGCGACTCGGTGTTTAATCACTGAATACTGAATACTGAATCCTGAACCGTCAATTTCAGGTCATACAAACCTGTATGTGTATGGCAAGCCAAATAAGCATTTATTCTGATATCAGGATATCAGCCAGAATTGTCATGAACGTAAGCCATTTCTGTCCACTAGTTAACTAGTTAGCCATGTTTGTCAACTAGTTAAATATCGAGAGTGAAATGTGCCCACTAGTTAACTAGTGACAGCAGAAATGCGCACTAGTTAACTAGTGAACACATTTAGGCTTCAGTAGTTAACTAGTTGACACAAAACTGCTCACTAGTTAACTAGTAAAAGCAGAAATGCATACCAGTCAGCTACTTGAAGGTATTTGTCTCACTAGTTAACTAGTGAGGGTCAAAATGTGCACACTAGTTAACTTGTAGTAGACATAAATGCGCACTAGTTAACTAGTGAACACACCGAGCAATACTAGTTAACTAGTAAGATATGAAGCATTTTAACTAGTTAACTAGAGAGAATTTAGGCCTTACTAGTTAACTAGTTGACATTTAGGCTGTCACTATTTAACTAGTTGACACAAACATAGTTAACTAGTGGACAGAAATGGCTTACATGTTCATGACAATTCTGGCTGATATCCTGGTATCAGAATAAATGCTCATTTGGCTTGCCATACACCTGCGCCTCTCGGTTTGCGTTGCTTTTAATGTTTGAAACAACGTGTGAAGCGGTCACGTGGGTGGAAGGGTGAAACGAAGCATCGTTGCTCATTGGTCACGTGACTCAGTAAACAAATCATGCTCTGACACAGTGCTTTGCTCTGCGGTGGTTCGTTTTGGTGATACAAGCTTCGAATCCTGCGTGTCACAGGTAACATCACTATAAACAGATTTAATGTTGGAAATATGAACGAAATCTTTCAGGCATTCTCAACGCACAAATTAAATGTTTTGTACCCACCAGGGAGTCACTTTATCCTGGTGAAACAGTGACTAGAGTAATTAAAAGCACAAACTGCATTGAAGCAATGTGAAAAAGCAAACTGTAACTGAAGCCCTGAGGCTACGAACTGTAAGATATTATTATCAGTTTCTGGAAACCACAGCTCAGTGTTTACGGAAGCAGAATGAGCTTGTATCACCAATATTCCAGTACAAGCTCAAGTTATTTCAACACATCTGCAGTGGTCTCTAGTATGAATGGAGGCCTTGTGAGTCTTACTCTGTGGAAAAAAAGGTCTGGCGCTCCTATTTCATGGAGTAGAATTTAGTTGGAGGAGTGGGGACAGAAACCAGCAAAATTACAACATGACTCTTCTGCTGCCTCCATTTTTTCAGCAACATTGATGTTTTATCTCCTCAAATATCTCAAGCCTGACAGAGTTCCACTGTGTGGTGGAGTTGCTAATGCTAACGGTTAGCTTCTGGTACCCGAGACATGCTCTTCTCTCTTAAGCCCCCTTCAGACAGGCCATGAAAAATGGAAATGTTCAGGACTCTGTCCGTAAGACCTTTGTGTCTGAATACAAACATCCGGATAACATTTTCCGTAACTAAACCAGACGACGCCCCTAGTAACAGGACTTGTCACGGACAAGGTGGCTGCTTCAGACTGGTGAGGTCGAGTTCCGGACAGGGAGGAGGGGGAGGAGGAGGGGACCGGGGGACACTATGCGCACCTAGATAGCTCGCTCCTGTAGCATGCGGCGAACTATGGCAGCTCGCCTCCTACGGTACCGTCTAGACGCGCGACGGAGCGCATCACACCGCTTCCGTGATTCCTTTAACCATTGAGCTTCATCATCCAGGTCTCTTATGCGTCTTCGGGTGCGCAGAATTATGCTTAACATAAGTCCAATCATCGTCGTCGTCGTGGTCGTCTTCCTCCGCTTATCCGGGTCCGGGTCGCGGGGGCAGCATCCCAACTAGGGAGATCCAGGCCGACCTCTCCCCGGCCTTGTCCACCAGCTCCTCCGGCAGGACCCCAAGGCGTTCCCGGACCAGACTGGAGATGTAACCTCTCCAACGTGTCCTGGGTCGACCCGGGGGCCTTCTGCCGGCAGGACATGCCCGAAACACCTCCCCGGGGAGGCGTCCAGGAGGCATCCTGACCAGATGCCCAAACCACCTCAACTGGCTCCTTTCGATCCGGAGGAGCAGCGGTTCTACTCCGAGTCCCTCCCGAATGTCCGAGCTCCTCACCCTATCTCTAAGGCTGAGCCCGGCCACCCTACGGAGGAAACTCATTTCGGCCGCTTGTATCAGCGATCTCGTTCTTTCGGTCATTACCCAAAGCTCATGACCATAGGTGAGGATTGGGACGTAGATCGACCGGTAAATCGAGAGCCTGGCTTTCTGGCTCAGCTCCCTCTTCCCCACGACAGATCGGCTCAGCGTCCGCATCACTGCAGACGCCGAACCAATCCGCCTGTCGATCTCCCGATCCCTCCTACCCTCACTCGTGAACAAGACCCCGAGATACTTAAACTCCTCCACTTGAGGTAGGTCCTCTCCCCCGACCCGGAGTTGGCAAGCCACCCTTTCCCGGTCGAGAACCATGGTCTCAGATTTGGAGGTGCTGATCCTCATCCCAGCCGCTTCACACTCGGCCGCGAACCTACCCAGCAAGAGCTGAAGGTCAGAGCTGGATGAAGCTAGGAGGACCACATCATCCGCAAAAAGCAGAGACGAGATTCTCCTGCCACCAAACTCGACACACTCCACACCACGGCTGCGNGGAGTAGACCTTTCCAGGGAGGCTGAGGAGTGTGATCCCCCTATAGTTGGAACACACCCTCAGGTCACCCTTCTTAAAGATGGGGACCACCACCCCGGTCTGCCACTCCCTAGGAACCGCCCCCGATGACCACACAATGTTGTAGAGACGTGTCAACCATGACAGCCCTACAACATCCATAGCCTTGAGATACCCAGGACGAACCTCATCCGCCCCCGGGGCTCCGCCGCTGTGTAGTTGTTTGACTACCTCAGCAACTTCTGCCCCCGAGATCGGACAGTCCATCCCCAGGCCTCCCAGCTCTGGTTCCTCCTCGGAATGCGCATTGGTGGGATTGAGGAGCTCCTCAAAGTATTTCTTCCACCGTCCGACTATAGCCTCAGTTGACGTCAGCAGCTCCCCATCCCCACTGTAAACAGTGTGAGCGAGTTGCTGCCTTCCTCTCCTGAGGCGCCGGACAGTTTGCCAGAATCTCTTTGGAGCCGATCGATAGTCTTTCTCCATGGCCTCACCAAACTCCTCCCACGCCCGAGATTTTGCCTCGGCAACTGCCACTGCTGCACCCCGCTTGGCTATCCGGTACCTGTCTGCTGCCTCCGGAGACCCACAGACCAGCCACGCCCTGTAGGCCTCCTTCTTCAGCCTGACGGCTCCCCGAACCTCTGGTGTCCACCAGCGGGTACGGGGGTTGCCACCACGACTGGCACCGGCCACCTTACGACCACAGCTAGCAACAGCCGCCTCGACAATCGCAGAGTGGAACAAGGCCCACTCGGACTCAATGTCCCCCACTGCTCTCGGGACGTGGTCAAA
>SSNQ01000027.1:0-13205 GCA_006942095.1 Nothobranchius kuhntae | reverse complement strand
TGCTCACAAACATTCTGCAGCGCTGAAATAAAAACAGCAAACAAGATGGCTTATCCCTGTTTTTGATGATCTTTTGGCAAGGCAAGACAGCTTTATTTGTACAGCACCTTTACAACAGTGTAAAACTGATCAGTGTACTTCACAGAAATTTTAAAACAAAATCAATACACTATAACGTCCAGGAATGGTCAATTTAACCTACATATTGACCTACATGCCACCGGTCATCTGCAGACATAAATTCCATTCTCTAAGGTGGATTTTGTATTCTATCTTCCAACAAGCCCAAAAGATTGTGCAGCTTTTTTTACAGAAAAATATGAAAGAAGAAAAAAGATCATCTTTCTTCTTTTTTCTTTCTTCTTTCATCTTTCCTCTGTCATCTTTCTTCTTTTTTCTTTCATCTTTTTTCTTTCATCTTTTTTCTTTTTTCCTTCTTCTTTCTTTCATCTTTCTTCTTTTTTCTTTTTCTTTTTTCTTTCTTCTATCATCTTTTTTCTTTCATCTTTTTTCTTTCATCTTTATTCTTTCATCTTCATGAAAAAAGAAGAAAGAAAAAAGATGAAAGAAAAAAGAAGAAAGAAAAAAAGACAAAAGAAAAAGAAGAAAGATGAAAGAAAAAAGAGGAAAGAAAAAAGAAAAGAAAAAAGAAGAAAGAAAAGAAAAAACATGAACGAAGAAAGAAAAAAGAAGAAAGAAAAAATATGAAAGAAAAAGAAAAGAAAAAAGAGAAAGAAAAAAGACAAAAGAAAAAGAAGAAAGATGAAAGAAAAAAGATGAAAGAAAAAAGAAGAAATATGAAAGAAGAAAGAAAAAAGACAAAATACAAAAGAAAAAGAAGAAAGTTGAAAAAAAGATGAAAGAAAAAAGAAAAGAAAAAAGAAGAAAGAAAAGAAAAAAGATGAAAGAAAAAGAAAGAAAGAAGAAGAAAGAAAAGAAAAAAGATGAAAGAAGAAAGACAAAAGAAGAAAGAAAAGAAAAAAGAAGAAAGAAAAGGAGAAAGATGAAAGAGAAAAGATGAAAGAAAAAGAAGAAAGAAAAAAGATGAAAGAAAAAAGATGAAAGAAAAAAAGATGAAAGAAAAAAGATGAAAGAAGAAATATAAAAGAAAAAAGAAGAAAAAAGGAAGAAAGAAGAAAGAAAAAAGAAGAAAGATGAAAAAAAAATGAAAAAAGAAAGATGAAAGAAATAAGAAGAAAGAAAAGAAAAAAGACGAAAGAAGAACGAAAAAAGAAGAAAGAAAAAAGATGTAAGAAAAAGAAGAAAGATGAAAGAAAAAAGGAAAAAGAAGAAAGAAAAAGAATAGAAAAAAGAGAAAGAAAAAAGACAAAAGAAAAAGAAGAAAGATAAATGAAAAAAGAAGAAAGATGAAAGAAGAAAGTAAAAAGAAGAAAGAAAAAAGACAAAAGATAAAAGAAAAAGAAGATGAAAGAAAAAAGATGAAAGAAAAAAAGAAGAAAGAAGAAAGAAAAAAGACAAAGGAAAAGAAAAAAGATGAAGGACAAAAGAATAAAGAAAGAAAAAAGAAAGAAAAAAGTAGAAAGAAAAGAAAAAAGATGAAAGAAAAAAGAGAAAAGAAAAAGAAGAAAGAAACAGATGAAAGAAAAAGATTAAAGAAAAAAGAGGAAAGAAAACAGATGAAAGAAAAAAGATGAAAGAAGAAAGAAAAAAGATCAAAGAAAAAAGATGCAAGAAAAAAGATCAAAGAAGAAAGAAAAAATAAGAAAGAAAAAAGAAAAAAGATAAAAGAAAATGAAAAAAGAAGAAAGAAAAAACAAGAAAGAAAAAACAAGAAAGAAAAAAGAGCAAGGAAAAACATCACAGAAGAAAGAAAAAAGAAAAAAGATCAAAGACAAAAGATCAAACAAAAAGATCAAAGAAGAAAAAGATCAAAGAAAAAAGATCAAAGAAGAAAGAAAATATAAGAAAAAAAAAGATGAAAGAAAAAAGAAAAAAAAACAAAGATGAAAATAGAAAAAAGGATAAAGGAAAAAAGAAGAAAGAAAAAAGAAATAGAAAAAAGATCAAAGAAAAAAGATCAAAGAAGAAGGAAAAAGTAAGAAAAATTAATGTTGATGTTTTTTCTTAGATCTTTTTCTTTCTTCTTTTTTTCTTCTTTTTTCCTTTCTTCTTTCTTCTTTTACATCTTTGTTTTTTCTTTCTTCTTTCTTCTTTTTTTATTTTTCTTTTTTCTTTCTTCTTTTTTCTTCTTTGATCTTTTTTCTTTTATCTTTTTCTTCCATCTTGTTTCGTTTTTCTTTGGTCTTTTGTCTTTTCTTTCTTCTTTCTTCTCTTTTCTTTCTTCTTTCATCTTTTTCCTTTCATCGTTTCTCTTTCTTCTTTCATCTTTTTCTTTCATCTTTTTTTCTTTTATCTTTTTTCTTTCTAATTTTTTCTTTCTTCTTTGATCTTTTTTCTTTGGTATTTTTCTTTGATCTTTTTTCTTTCTTCTTATTTATTTCTTCTTTGATCTTTTTTCTTTGATCGTTTTTCTTTCTTCTTCTTTCTTTCTTATTTTTTCCTTTCTTTTTTCTTTCTGCTTTTTTCATCTTTGTTTTTCCTTTCTTATTTCATAATTTTTCTTTTTTCTTTCTTATATTTTCTTTCTTCTTTGATCTTTTTTCTTTCTTCTTTTTTCTATTTTCTTTCTTATTTTTTCTTTCTTCTTTCTTCTTTGATCTTTTTTCTTTCTTTTTTTTTCTTATTTGATATTTTTTCTTTGATCTTTTTTCTTTCTTATTTTTTCTTTTCTTTCTTCATTCATCTTTTTTCTTTCTTATTTTTTTCTTCTTTTTTCCTTTCTTCTTTCTTCTTTTTTATCTTTGTTTTTCTTTCTTCTTTTTTCTTTTCTTTGTTCTTTTTCTTTTATTTCTTCTTTTTTATTTCTTCTTTCATCTTTCTACTTTATTCTTTCTTCTCTTTTCTTTCTTCTTCCATCTTTTTTCTTTCATCTTTCTTAGTCTTCTTTTTTCTTTCTTCTTTTTCGTTCAATTTTTTTCTTTCTCCTTTCTTCTTTCATCGTTTTTCTTTCATTGTTTTTCATTTTTCTTTCATCAAAAAAAGAAAGAAAAAGAGGAAAGGAAAAAGAAGAAAGAAGAAAGAAAAACAAAGATGAAAAAAGAAGAAAGAAGAAAAGAAAAAACAAGAAAAAATTAAAAAGAAAATAGTTGAAAGAAAAAAGATGAAAGAAGAAAGAAAAGAGAAAAGAAGAAAGAAAACGATGAAAGAAAAAAGATGAAAGAAGAAAGAAAAAAGAAGAAAGAAAACAGAAGAAAGAAGAAAGAAAAGAGAAAGGAAAGAAAAAAGAAGAAAGAAGAAAGAAAAAAGATGAAAGAAAAATGATCAAAGAAGAAAGAAAAAAGATGAAAGAAAAAAGATGAAAGAAAGAAGAAGAAAGAAAAAAGAAGAAAGAAAAAAGATCAAACAAAAAAGAAAAAAGAAGAATGAAAACAGAAGAAAGAAGAAATTAAAAAGAAAAAAGAAAAAAGATAAAAGAAGAAAGAAATAAACTAAGATGAAAAACGAAGAAAGTAAAAAAGAAGAATGAAAAAGCAGAAAGAAAAAAGAAGAAAGGAAAAAAAATCAAAGAAAAAAGATCAAAGAAGAAAGAAAAATAAGAAAGAAAAAAGAAGCAAGAAAAAAGAAAAAAGACGAAAGAAAAAAGATCAAAGAAAATAGATCAAAGAAAAAAGATCAAAGAAGAAAGACAAAAGAACAAAGAAGAAAGAAAAAAGTAGAAAGAAAAGAAGAGAAGAAAGAAAAAAGATCAAAGAAAAAAGAAAAAAATAAGCAAGAAAAAAGAAGAAAAAGACCAAAGAAAATAGATCAAAGAAGAAAAGATCAAAGAAGAAAGAAAAAATAAGAAAGAAAAAAGAAAAAAATACGAACGAAAAAAGATCAAAGAAAATAGATCAAAGAAAAAAGATCAAAGCAGAAAGACAAAAGAACAAAGAAGAAAGAAAAAAGAAGAAAGAAAAGAAAAAGAGAAGAAAGAAAAAAGATCAAAGAAAAAGATAAAAGAAGAAAGAAAAGAAAAAAGATCAAAGAAAAAAGATGAAAGAAGAAGAAAGAAAAAACATCAAAGAAAAAGATCAAAGAAGAAAGAAAAGAAAAAAGATCAAATAATTAAGAAAAAAGAAGAACAAAGAAAAAAGATGAAAGAAAAAAGAAGAAAAAAGAAAAAAGAAGAAAGAAAAAACAAAGATGAAAAAAGAAGAAAGAAGAAAGGAACAAAGAAGAAAGAAAAAAGAAGAAAGGAAAATGGAAGAAAGAAAAAAGAAGAAAGAAAAAAGATCAAAGAAAAAAGATCAAATGAGAAAGAAAAAGAAGAAAGAAAAAAGATCAAAGAAACAAGATCAAAGAAGAAAGAAAAAAAAGAAAGAAAAAAGATGAAAGAAAAAATAAGAAAGAAAAGAAAAAAGATGAAAGAAGAAAGAAAAGAAAAAAGATCAAAGAAGAAAGAAAAAATAAGAAAGAAAAAAGAAGAAAAAAGGAAAGAAGAATGGAACAAAGAAAGAAAAAAGAAGAAAGAAAAAATTAAAAAGAAAAAAGATAAAAGAAGAAATAAAAAACTAAGATGAAAAAGAAGAAAGAAAAAAAGAAGAATGAAAAAAGAAGAAAGAAAAAAGAAGAAAGGAAAAAAGATCAAAGAAAAAAGATCAAAGAAGAAATAAAAAATAAAAAAATTAGCAAGAAAAATGAAAAAAGACGAAAGAAAAAAGATCAAAGAAAAAATATCAAAGAACGGAAAAATAAGAAAGAAAAAAGATGAAAGAAGAAAGAAAAAAGATGAAAGAAAAACCTCTTAGGTGTGTTCTTGCTGTGTCTTTGTAAATCCATGCTTTCGTTCTTTTTTTTTAAACACAGAAACAGTTTTGTTTACCTGTTTGTAGCTACGGTTTCGCCGACAGCTGCCGGCTTCTTCAGGCTGACGCTGATGGTGGCGCGTCACTTCCTTCTCCGTTTATCTGCGGGCAGCAGAGGACGTTGTCGCCCTCTACTGCCCGCTCTCCCCTCTCCGACGATGCAGTCCCATGCGTGGTCCAGCGTGTAAACTCCGTCGTCCCTGTTCATGGTCCCACATCCACGTCTCCTTATCTCGATTGCTTCCTTGATCCATCTTTTGTATTTTTGTTGTTCGGTGGTTATGATCCGTGTGTTGTCCCAGTCCATTATATGGTTTTCTCTTAAGCAATGATCTGTTACGGCTGACTTCTTTATTGTACTTTCTGCTTCTTCTTTTGCTGCTCTTGTGTGTTTACGATTTGCCTCTTTCTCGCACTCCTTTCTGTGTTCTATTGTCCGTGTATTGAGTTGGCGTCCGGTTTCTCCTATGTATGTTTTATTGCATATTTTGCATGGGATTTCGTAGATGACTCCACATTTTTGCCCAGCTGATATTTTGTCTTTTGGGTGTACTAGTCTGTTTCTAACTGTTGTGTATGGCTTTGTTGGTGTGTTTATGTTGTGTTTTTTCATTGTTGCTCTTATTTTTTCCGTTATGCCTCTGATGTATGGTAGGATTATCACTGGTTTTGGTTCTTGTCTTTCTGGGTTTCTGGTTCTTTTTTTGGGTTGTTCTTTGCTTTCTGTTTTTGTTTGTTGTTTTCCTTTGTTTATTGCCCATGTCGGGTATGCGCAGGTCTTTAAAGCGTGTTGTATGTGTTTGTCCTCTTGTTTACGGTCTCTCTCTTCTGTTATTATGTTTGCTCGGTAATATAATGTTCTGATTACTGACACTTTGTGTATGGTAGGGTGTTCTGATGTCCATAATAAATATTGGTCTGTGTGTGTTGGTTTCCTGTATGTGTTTATGTTTAGGGTCCCGTCGGTCTGTCTGGTGATTTTCATGTCCATAAATGCTATGCTGCCTTCTGTTTCTGACTCATAAGTGAATTTTATGTTGCCCGTGTCGTCAATATTGTTTAAGTGTTGTGTTAGTGTTTCTGTTTGTCCTTTTGGTATGATCTTTTTTCTTTCTTCTTTTCTCTTTCTTCTTTTTTCTTTCTTCTTTTTTCCTTTCTTCTTTTTTCATCTTTGTTTTTTTCTTCTTTTTTCTATTTTCTTTCTTCTTTGATCTTTTTTCTTTGATCTTTTTTCTTTGATCTTTTTCTTTCTTCTATTTTCTTTTTTCTTTCTTCTTTTTTCTTTCTTCTTTGATATTTTTTCTTTGATCTTTTTTCTTTGACCTCTTTTCTTTCGACTTTTTTCTTTTTTCTTTCTTCTTTTTTTCTTTGGTTTCCTTTCTTCTTTTTTCCTTTCTTCTTTTTTCTTTCTTCTTTTTTCCTTTCTTCCTTCCTTTTTCATCTTTGTTTTTCTTTCTTCTTTCTTTTTTTCTTCTTTTTTCCTTTTCTTTTTCTATCATCTTTTTTCTTTCTTCTTTCATCTTTTTTCTTTCATCGTTTTCTTTCTTCTTTTTTCTTTTCTTTCTTCTTTCATCTTTTTTCTCTCCTTTTTTCTTTCTTCTTTTTTTGTTCTACATTCATCTTTTTCTTTCATCTTTTTTCTTTCTTCTTTCTTCTTTTTTCTTTCTTCTTGTCTCTTTATTCTTTGATGTTTTTCTTTGATCTTTTTTCTTTCTTCTTATTTATTTCTTCTTTGATCTTTTTTCTTTGATCTTTTTTTTCTTCTTCTTTCTTTCTTCTTTTTTCCTTTCTTTTTTCTTTCTGCTTTTTTCATCTTTGTTTTTCTTTCTTATTTCATCATTTTTCTTTTTTCTTTCTTATATTTTCTTTCTTCTTTGATCTTTTTTCTTTCTTCTTTTTTCTATTTTCTTTCTTCTTTCTTCTTTGATCTTTTTTCTTATTTTTTCTTTCTTATTTGATCTTTTTTCTTTGATCTTTTTTCTTTCTTATTTTTTCTTTTCTTTCTTCTTTCATCTCTTTTCTTTCTTATTTTTCCTTTCTTCCTTCCTTTTTCATCTTTGTTTTTCTTTCTTCTTAATTTTTTTCTTTTTTCTTCTTTTTTCTTTTTCTTTTTCTATCATCTTTTTTCTTTCTTCTTTCATCTTTTTTCTTTCGTTGTTTTTCTTTCTTCTTTTTTCTTTTCTTTCTTCTTTCATCTTTTTTCTCTCATCTTTTTTCTTTCTTCTTTTTTTGTTCTACATTCATCTTTTTCTTTCATCTTTTTTCTTTCTTCTTTCTTCTTTTTTCTTTCTTCTTTTCTCTTTATTCTTTGATGTTTTTCTTTGATCTTTTTTCTTTCTTCTTATTTATTTCTTCTTTGATCTTTTTTCTTTGATCTTTTTTCTTTCTTCTTCTTTCTTTCTTCTTTTTTCCTTTCTTTTTTCTTTCTGCTTTTTTCATCTTTGTTTTTCTTTCTTATTTCATCATTTTTCTTTTTTCTTTCTTATTTTTTCTTTCTTTGATCTTTTTTCTTTCTTCTTTTTTCTATTTTCTTTCTTATTTTTTCTTTCTTCTTTCTTCTTTGATCTTTTTTCTTTCTTATTTTTTCTTTCTTTTTTGATCTTTTTTCTTTGATCTTTTTTCTTTCTTATTTTTTCTTTTCTTTCTTCTTTCATCTTTTTTCTTTCTTATTTTTTTCTTCTTTTTTCCTTTCTTCTTTCTTCTTTTTTGTCTTTGTTTTTCTTCTTTTTTCGTTTCTTTGTTCTTTTTCTTTTATTTCTTCTTTTTAATTTCTCTTTCATCTTTCATCTTTATTCTTTCTTCTCTTTTCTTTCTTCTTCCATCTTTTTTGTTTCATCTTTTTTCTTTCATCTTTCTTAATCTTCTTTTTTCTTTCTTCTTTTTCTTTCAATTTTTTCTTTCTCCTTTCGTCTTTCATCATTTTTCTTTCATCGTTTTTCTTTTTTCTTTCATCAAAAAAGAAAGAAAAAGAAGAAAGGAGAAAGAAGAAAGAAGAAAGAAAAACAAAGATGAAAAAAGAAGAAAGATTAAAGGAAAAAAGAAGAAAGAAAAATGAAGAAAAGAAAAAACAAGAAAAAATTAAAAAGAAAATAGTTGAAAGAAAAAGATGAAAGAAGAAAGAAAAGAGAAAAGAAGAAAGAAAACGATGGAAGAAAATAGATGAAAGAAGAAAGAAAAAAGAAGAAAGAAAAGAGAAAAGAAGAAAGAAAAAAGAAAAAAGAAGAAAGAAAAAAGATGAAAGAAAAAAGATCAAAGAAGAAAGAAAAAAGAAGAAAGAAAAATGTTCAAAGACAAAAGAAAAAATAAGAAAGAAGAAAGAAAAAAGATGAAAGAAAAAAGAAGAAGAAAGAAAAAAGAAGAAAGAAAAAAGATCAAACAAAAAAGAAAAAAGAAGAATGAAAACAGAAGAAAGAAGAAATTAAAAAGAAAAAAGATAAAAGAAGAAAGAAATAAACTAAGATGAAAAACGAAGAAAGTAAAAAGGAAGAATGAAAAAAGCAGAAAGAGAAAAAAAGAAAGGAAAAAAATCTAAGACAAAAGATCAAAGAAAATAGATCAAAGAAAAAAGATCAAAGAAGAAAGAAAAAATAAGAAAGAAAAAAGATGAGAGAAGAAAGAAGAAAGAAAATAAAAGAAGAAGAAAGAAAAATATCAAAGAAAAAAGAAAAAAAGAAGCAAGAAAAAAGAAGAAAAAGATCAAAGAAAATAGATCAAAGAAGAAAAGATCAAAGAAGAAAGAAAAAATAAGAAAGAAAAAAGAAAAAATACGAACGAAAAAAGATCAAAGAAAATAGATCAAAGAAAATAGATCAAAGAAAAAAGATCAAAGAAGAAAGACAAAAGAACAAAGAAGAAAGAAAAAAGAAGAAAAAAGAAGAAAGAAAAAAGATGGAAGAAAAAACAAAGAAAAAAGAAAAAAGATGAAAGAAAAAAGAAGAAAAAAGAAAAAAGAAGAAAGAAAAAAACAAAGATGAAAAAAGAAGAAAGAATAAAAGAACATAGAAGAAAGAAAAAAGAAGAAAGGAAAATGGAAGAATGAAAAAAGAAGAAAGAAAAAAGATCAAAGAAACAACATCAAAGAAGAAAGAAAAAATAAGAAAGAAAAAAGATGAAAGAAAAAAGATGAAAGAAAAAATAAGAAAGAAAAGAAAAAAGAAGAAAGAAAAAAGATGAAAGAAGAAAGAAAAGAAAAAGATCAAAGAAGAAAGAAAAAATAAGAAAGAAGAAAGAAAAAAGATAAAAGATGAAAGAAAAAGAAGAAAAAAAAGAAGAAAGAAGAATGGAACAAAGAAGAAAGAAAAAAGATGTAAGAAAAAAGATCAAAGAAGAAAGAAGAAAGATCAAGGAAAATAGATGAAAGAAAAATGTTCAAAGAACAAAGAAAAAATAAGAAAGAAGAAAGTAAAAAGAAAAAAGATGAAAGAAAAAAGAAGAAAGAAGAAAGAAAAAAGAAGAAAGAAGAAAGAAAAAAATTTAAAAGATAAAAGAAGAAAGGAAAAAAGAAGAATCAAAAAAGAATTAAGAAAAAAGAAGAAAGGAAAAAAGATCAAAGAAAAAAGATCAAAGAAGAAAGAAAAAATAAGAAAGAAAAAATAAGCAAGAAAAATGAAAAAAGACGAAAGAAAAAAGATCAAAGAAGAACGAAAAAATAAGAAAGAAAAAAGATGAAAGAAGAAAGAAAAACGATGAAAGAAAAACGATGAAAGAAGAAAGCTGAAAGAAAAAAGAAGAAAGAAGAATGGAACAAAGAAGAAAGAAAGAAGAAGAAAGAAAATGATCAAAGAAAAAGTAAGAAAGAAAAAATAAGAAAGAAAAAAGACGAAAGAAAAAAGATCAAAGAAAATTGATCAAAGAAGAAAGCAAAAATAAGAAAGAAAAAAGATGAAAGAGGAATGAAAAATGATGAAAGAAAAAAGAAGAAAGAAAAGAAAAGAAGAAGAAAGAAAAAAGATCAAAGAAAAAAGAAAAAATAAACAAGAAAAAAGAAGAAAGAAAAAAGATCAAAGAAAATCGATCAAAGAAAAAAAAACAAGATTATTTTTTCTTATTTTTCCTTCTTCTTTGATCTTTTTTCTTTGATCTTTTTCTTTGATTTTTTTCTTTGATCTTTTTTCTTTGATCGTTTTTTCTTTCTTCTTTCTTATTTTTTCTTTCTTCTTTGACCTTTTTTCTTTGATCTTTTTTCTTTCTTCTTTTCTCTTTCTTGTTTTTTCTTTCTTCTTTTTTCCTTTCTTCTTTTTTCATCTTTGTTTTTTTCTTTTTTTTTCTTCTTTTTTCTTTCATCTTTTTTCTTTTTTCTTTCTTCTTTGATCTTTTTTCTTTGATCTTTTTCTTTCTTCTATTCTCTTTTTTCTTTCTTCTTTTTTCTTTCTTCTTTGATATTTTTTCTTTGATCATTTGTCTTTGACCTCTGTAGCATTCAGTCAATATCGAGAAGGCCGGAACTGATGGTGAATGATGATTTATTGAGCCGTCCATATCATCAACCAACCAACGTAAGAGCTAGGCATAAACAAAAAATAAATAAACCATAATGCATAACTGATTACAATGGTGGCCGTTTTCACAATTAATACAATCATATAGACACGTTCCGTTTTCATAACAACATTCTGAATTATAGTTACAAACCTTGTTCCCCTTATCAACTGAAGCTAGACAGAAGTATTCTTCAAACTTTCTTTGTCTTCTTCTCCGTGAACTGTTAATAGCCTATCCTTTGCTCCGTCTTTACTTCTAATAGATTTCCGTTTGCTTCTTCTGTGTTGCGCCCGTTGCGCCTCCCTACTTGGCTACAGTTGCTATGACGCTATCAAAATAAAAGCCCGTATACCTTTGCCGTTGTTAAACATAAAGAAATAGTTCACCTTTACATTCACCTTTACACTCCCACCAAATTATTTGCTATTGAACATATAAACACAAATAATTTTTCCATAACGATAACAGTAGCTTAACAGACACTTTGTATAAAATTCAAAGACCAAAAATAAATAAATTAAACATTTTCCAACACTTTAAAGCATTGTAGATTCAAACATTACAGTCTTCTAACAACAAGACCAACTTATGAACAGAGCGTTCTACCACAGACATTTTGCTGACACGTTGGCCCTTATTGTTTAGATTTTTGTCTGCAGAGGCTATTTTGACCTTTCTGACAAGTCCATCAGTGTCCTGCACAGTGTCCACGATTCGACCAAGTTTCCATTGAGAGCGTGGTAGCATGTCATCTTTGTCCATCACTATGTCTCCGATTTGCATGTTTCTTTTAGGTGTGTGCCATTTTTGTCTCACTATAAGGTTCTGAAGGTACTCTTTTCTCCATCTGCTCCAGAACTGCTCAAGAAGGTACTGAACTTGGCGCCATCGCTTTCGTGCATACAAGTCCTCTTTTATGAATGTTCCGGGTGGAGGCAGAGCACTTGAAGTTTTCACTGTGATACACTTGTCCTTGCAAATCGTTGATGATCACAGTTTCAGCTATTTTCCTTTCAGCTACAGTGGTGAGTGTCTTTGATTTGTCTTTGAGCAGATATCGTCTGAGACGTGCTACAGCACTAACTGCACGGGACCAGGAGGAGAACTATGTGAGGTGGTCACTGAGACTTGCATGTTTTACAGCTTGAGTGTTTAGGGTCTGCACCTTTCTCACCTCTGGGTCTCCTACTGGGAGCTCGATAGTCTTTCTTGTTGGAAGCTGTATTTCTCCTTTCCACAGAAACTGAGGGCCAGTGAGCCAGTTGGATGAAAGCAGTTCCTTTACAGATGTGCCCCTGGAAGCCATGTCGGCAGGATTTTCATCAGTAGGTACATGAAACCATTGATGTGGTGAGGTGTGGCTCCGTATTTTCTGCACACTATTCGCAACAAACGTGTGGAAGTGCCTCGCCTCATTATTTATGTACCCTAAAGTGACCTTTGAATCTGTCCAAAATAACTCTTCTACATCATCGTAGAGCAGCTCCTCCTTTAACATGTTGCTCACTGTGACTGATACTGCGGCTGCGGTGAGTTCCAACCTGGATATAGTGGTGACCTTTGTGGGTGAGACACGTGCTTTGCCCATGACAAAGGCACAATGAACTTCTTTGTTTTTGTTTGTGAGTCTAAGATAGGGACATTGGCCGTATCCTGTGGTGCTTGCATCTGAAAAGTGATGTAATTCTCTTTTGATCACTTCTCCAAATTCTGCAGGAGCATAACATCTGTTTATCTGGACGTTTTTTAAATTTTACAGGTCTCCTTTCCAGCACTCCCACCGTTGCCTGAGGTGATCTGGTATTGGGTCGTCCCAGTCTGTTCCTTGACGGCACATTTCTTGGAGAATTCCCTTGCCTTTGAGCACATAAGGAGCTAAAAATCCGAGGGGATCATATATTGCTGCAATTGCTGATAGGATGCCCCGCCTGGTTGGGGGTTGGTCCTTCAGCATGATGTTGAACATAAAGCAGTCTTTCTCTACATTCCAATAAATGCCAAGGGCTCTTTCTGTTTGTGCCTCTTTGAATGTCAAGTCCTTTGTTTTTGTATCTGTTGCCAGCTCTGATGTTGGGATGCTGTTTAAAACATCAGTGTTGTTGGATACAAACTTATGCAGCCTTAATCCACCCTTTGCACATAGCTCACGTGCTTCCTTTACTAGTTGAATAGCATCTTCAGTTTTTTGTACGCTGGTGATTCCGTCATCTACATAGAAGTCCCTGGTTATGAACTGTGAGCCTACAGGATATGCAGATCTGTTTTCCTTAGCCAGATGTTTGAGTCCATAGTTCGCACACCCTGGGGATGAAGCAGCGCCAAAAAGGTGGACTGTCATCCTGTATGCTTGTGGCTGGCTGTTAATGTCACCATCTTTCCACCATAAGAAGCGCAAATAGTTGCGATCATCTTCCTTAACCTGAAACTGGTGGAACATTTTTTCAATGTCGCACATTAGAGCAACTTTATGCTGTCTGAAGCCCACCAAAACACCAGTTAAACTGTTGATCATGTCAGGGCCATTTAGTAAATGATCATTAAGGCAGGTACCATTGTGTTTAGCTGAACAGTCAAAAACTATGCGCAACCTGTCAGGTTTCTTTGGATGATAAACACCATGGTGAGGTATATACCATGTCTCACCAGGTGATCCAATATCGTCAGTTTCTTCTGCATCACCTCTTTTGATCATTTCATTCATGAATTTCATGTAATCCTCCTTGTATTTTTGATCCTTCATGAGTTTGCGTTTCAGTTGACTTAGTCTGCTTTCAGCAAGTTGTCTGTTAGTTGGCATTTGTGGTCTTTTCCTGAACGGCAATGGCATTTCATAATTTCCCTTTTTCGTTTGTACTATGC
>SSNQ01000025.1:1433146-1454867 GCA_006942095.1 Nothobranchius kuhntae | reverse complement strand
TCAGGTCGGTCGGTCGGTCGGTCGGTCGGTCGGTCGGTCGGTCGGTCGGTCGGTCAGTCGGTCGGTCGGTCGGTCGGTCGGTCGGTCGGTCGGTCGGTCGGTCGGTCGATTTGATGTCTCACACGTGTGGGTGTGTAAGTCCACTTAGCCAGAAGATGATTGACCTCTCTCAACCAACCAGGGAGCTGGGAGGGAGCGGGGCACTTTCCCACTTTCTGATGGTCAATCATATTTAACTTGATTCTAGTTTTATGTACAGACAGTTCAAAAAGATCAAAAACAGGAGTCTGTTATTGGCTCAATATTCTGCTTTTTTTATTCATTCCTATGAGACTTGGTTAAAGTGATTTGTAGTTCCTTGTGTTGCCATGGTAACAGATGCCAGGAGTCTGCTTTAATAAAGCAATGCACAATGTCACATGACTCTTTTAAACTTTGAATAACATTTCTATGTATGTTGATACAGTTGTGTGTAAAATGTTGTTAAATGTTGTTGCTAAGCACGTTGCCATGGTAAGGCAGAATACAATATCAAGTTAATACAAGACTCCTGGGACCAAGCAGGTTGAATTGATGTATCATATGTGTGGGTGCATATTTCCTTTTAGGCAGCAGACGATTGAAATCTCTCAGCCAATGAGAGAGCAGCGAAGAAGGAGGGGGCGGTTCCTGCCTTCTGACTATTGTTAAAATGTCAGCTATGCTGCTAGTTTTAAATGTATAGAGCTCAGAAAGATAAGAAACAGCAGTATGTTATAGACTCAATATATCAATATAAAGGTTGGTTTATGCTTGACGCGTCCGCGAGGTCCGCACGGCTCCGCGCGGAAAAGTTGCGTCATTTTGCGTCATTTTAACAACCACGCCCCTCCACCGCGTCTCCGCACGGCCCAGAATTTCCGCAACGCGCACCTCGGAAAATTTCTAACCACGCGGACGGGCGGACGCGGAAAAACATGGCGGACCGGCAAGAACTAGTATGGCAGAGGTTCGTAAATACAGACATTTGTATGATTCAGCTCTCAAAGATCACCGTGATCTACATGTTGTTAATAATTCTTGGAGAGAAATAACTCGCACTGTCGGAAAAGACGAGAACGCTGTTAAAAATGCTGAAATGCCATGTTGTAAACAGTTATTTCTACTTCTACTATGGTGTAGTGTTGGATGCATGCCGTAGAGCTCCATGCTGCCCCGTTCAGTTTGGGAGAATATTGGCTCACCGCAGAGACAAGCCGCACGTACCATAAAAGCTGCGAGTTGTGAAGCGCGTTCCATCCGCGAGCTGCATCACCGCGCGGAAAGTGAATGCGTCAAGCATAAACCAAGCTTTAGGCTTTTCACATTCATTTCAATAAGACTTGTTTGGGGATATACTTATGCACTTGTGTTACCCTGGTAACAGTTAACACATTTAAAATTGAATACAAGATTCCTGAGACCAAGCTGGTCAATATGATGTGTCATATGTGTGGGTGCTGGATCCTGCTTGGACAGAAAATGGTTGAACACTCTCAACCAATCAGAGAGCAGCACTGTTTTCCCGCCTTTTCCCCTGGCTGTTGGAGGCCTGCAGCTGTACTCCTGTTAATGAGAGAAGCCTTTAAATCTGTCCTTCAGAAGTGAAATTGGACCTGTCAAACTTCTCATCACCATTCGAAAAGTACTGCACCGAATTAAAAAATTCAAGAAGTGTGAGCGGCAGAAGGCTTTGATGGTCATCTGTGTGAATTTTTATGTGCTTACCATGAATTGTCTAGAACAGGGGTGTCAAACTCATTTTAGCTCAGGGGCCACATTGAAGGAAATCTAGTCCCAAGTGGGCCGGACCGGTAAATTAAAAACAACTTCAGATTCTTTTCTTTGTTTTAATACAATCAATATAAAACAAGGCTGGAGCCTGAGGACAGTGTATCCAAAATAGTACATGTACAACACCTGAAGTGTACTTGAAAATTTGAAGAAAAAAAAAAATACATATATATAAATAATAATAAATAAAACATTCCTTAGTGATTCAAAGAGCTTACAGATCACATGGCTAGATCAGTTTCATGCAGCACTTAAAGTATATTTGACTAATTTTACTTAGCATCTTTTAGCTTTCACCAGCACATCAAGATAAGATCCACTAGTTGGCTGCCACTAATCCTGAGTGGCAGCCAACTTCAGGATGTGATTCAAGTTCTTGTGTGAGCCTTGAGCGCAGCTTTGTTTTATTTATACTCATTACAGAGAAAACTTGCTCACAAAGATGTTTATTTTCACTCTACATTGTAAAGTATGAAAATAAAGTTTACACAACTATGTTGCGGGCCGGATTTTACCCGTTTGTGGGCCGGATACGGGCCGTATATTTGACACCCCTGGTCTAGAAGCTATGACAAGAACATTTTAGCTGTCTGAAGCTGATCAGAGGAGAAAATCTCTGTCCCTTTAACATGGGTTTCAATGGGACAGAATCAGGGTCTCTCCTCCTTCTGAGGCTTGTAGAGAAAGAACCGTAACACTTACCCCCAAATTCCACTACCTCCGCTCCGGCACGAACTCCGGTGCAAAATCGGTCCCGTTGTAGTCAATCAGAGCAATTCCACTACTGCGGCCGTGCTCCGGCAGTGCGCCGCCCTCTGTTCCGGCGTCCGGCAAAAATAGAATCGATCCTATTTTTGCCAGACGTCGGAGCACCTCCGCAGTCAATGGACAGAAACCACAACCGCCCAACAGGAAAAGGAGCAAGCACAACTTCCGTTTTTCACAATAAATCGATAAACAAAAGGCGTTTTTGTTTCATATGCACAGGTTTAACAACCTTTAACAACTATCAATGGCGGCTGAACTTTAAATGCACAAAAGTAAGCCATGAATACAGTTTCCACTATCAAAGTAGTCACACTTTGTTGATCCAAACACTGCTGATCTCTCAACACAAATGATGGGCAGATTAAACAGTTCATTTCGATGCTTCTCCCACACATCGGGTGTTTGGATCTAACTTCCGCGTTTTTTGCTCGGACTGTATCGCAAGATCTCGAAAATCCCGCGCATGCTTGTTTGCTCACCTCAGGTCTCCGCACCGGAGCGGAGCCGTTGTAGAGCGGGTACTAGTAAAAATTGAGTTCGGAAGCGAGCGGCTGCGGAAGGCGGGGGCGGACCGGAGCGGAGGTAGTGGAATTTGGGGGTTACAGATAAAATGAAACCCATTCTGAAAAGCTGACAAAAATTCCTACTTTTTGAGATATAATTTGATTCGATTCTCCAAACGGTCTGGGTGTTGGAAAGAGTTGTTTCCAGAAAATGTGAAGGTCAAAAGTTTGAGTGCGGAATTTTCAGTTTAGAGTGGTGAGAGACATTTTTTTTATTTAAATATTCTCAAACAAATGAACCGTATGACCACAATGTTTGGTGTACATTCATGATTTATAGCTCAAAACGAAGAGATATCCGTTTGCTGCAAGCCAGCGTGTGTCTCATTTCAATCGGACTTACAGTTTTCTCAGGTCAATGCCAGAAAAGGAGCAAAGGAGGGTCATTGCTCCTATGTCTGCCCATTATAATTTTTGAGATTTTTTCTGAAGATCTCAAGCCGTACCTCAACTTCTACCTGTGATTTTAGAAAAAACTGTAAGAGATATGTAAAAGGTTTTTTAACCAGTAATAGCTGCATGTCTTGTGGGTTTGTTGAAACTTGAATGAAGTCTCAAGGTTAAAGTTAACCTATAAGAGTAAGAGTTCAAAAAAGTGATAGGATTTAGCTGAAAATTGAGCAATCCCATTCATTTCAATGGGACCAAAAATCGCAGAAAAAGCTGAATATCTCAAAAAGTATAAAATATTTTAATACCAAAAGTCATTGCCGGCATAAGCTGAACGAGCTGAACGTTTTGATACCAAAATTGTGTAAATAGTTGAAGAATTGTGGAAGTAGTTAAATGCCAAAAAACATACGGAAGCAGAATAATAATAAACTAATATCTAACCAACTGCCATCGGCATAAAGAGAAACAGGATCACTATGGTTTGAATGCTTTGCAGCATTCAAACAATAAAAGTTGTGCTGTTTGTTTAGAAGGTATTTTGTTTGAAGGTAAAAGCACCTCTGGGTTCATTAAAAGGGCAGAAGACATTATGGATATCTGCATTAAGCAGCCTGCTATTAGGCCTTCTGCTGTGATTTACAACATCCTTACTCAAATTCTTTTATTTTCGTTTTGCATCCTTGATGGTTTAGTGAAGCATAGTGAGGAATCATCACCACCTGTTTGTACTTACAAATATACATTTCTTCTTCTTTATGATGAGGGTGAATGTGGATTCATAGAATGTCTGATTAGAGTTTTATTTGCTGCTTCACATTTCCTGATTGTGCTGAGCTGATTCTGTGAGGCCAGTACCCAGGTTGTTGTTGATTTCTTCACATCACACTGCAGTGTTTGTGTGTTTTCTGCAGGGCTGGTTCAGCCCTGGTCAGGTATTCGTCATGGACGAATACTGTGCTCGCTACGGTGTTAGGGGCTGCCATCGGCATCTATGTTACCTGGGTGATCTGCTAGAGAGGGCGGAGAATGGTGCCATGATTGACCCAACTTTACTCCACTACAGCTATGCCTTCTGTGGCTCTCATGTCCATGGAAACAGGTAATTTTCAAACTTCCTGTATGTATTTCTTTGAGTAGTTGTACAAAATGGTTCTAAAATAATAGTAAAAGTGGAATGGAATAAACATGCAAATGCCAGCCACTTCTACTTAAGATCGAGCTGCAAATAAGGTCAGGAATGGAGCTGTTGTTGTAGGAGGACCCAAAATGCAGGGATAGCTGGGTGGCAGCCAGGTAGGTTTTAATATTCCAAAAGGTTTCATTTAAAGGCTGTGGAGCAGGAGTGGGAGGGGGATGGGGAGCGGGAGAGAGAGAGGAGGAGCGGGAGCAGGAGAGGGAGTGGGAGGGGGAAGGGGAGCAGGAGGGGGAGCTAGAGGTGGAGCAGGAGCGGGAGGGGGATGGGGAATTCGAGTGGGAGGGGTAGTGGGAGCAGGAGCAGGAGTAGAACTGAACTGGGTTTAAATAGACTGAGGCAGTGATGAAACATGGCCTGGCCTGCCAGACTCGCCCTCTGTTATGCACAGAGAAAGAGTCTGGTAACTCACAGGCAGAGAGGCACATGAGGGGCGGGACTAGCCAACTCAAAAATAACCAATCAAAAACAAAGGCGGAAATGCCGACTGTACCACGCGACACTGTAGTTTTTTTTTAGCTGTAGTGAAAAATGGCTTCTGACGACGGCACCGACATGTTTCTTTAGAAGAAAGGCTTTTAGCGCTTCTACTTGTTGTGGTTTAAAGACATGTCCAAGTCATTTAGAACAGAGGAAAGAGCCGCAGCGAACTCTGCTACAGACGCCATGTTTATAAGAAACTGAGAGTCGGGGTGTGTGACGTGCTGATTGGCTCGGTTATAAATGTCAGGGGGCGGGGTTATTTGAATAGGAGAGTTCCACAACAGGTGTGATGATTACTGAGTTGTTATTGGCCCACAGGTGTGACTAGTTACCTGAGAAATGGGAGGAAATACAGAAACACAAGAGAACTGAATCAGATAAAATAATAAGACACTGGAACTACATGCTGCAAGAATACAGATGACTACACATAGAACTGGACTAACGGAACAAAACAGAAATAAAATAGGAAACATAACTACAACTAGATTAGAGAGCTGGGACAATAACTCAACCATGAACAGGAAATGACTGAAGAACATACACAAACCAAATAAGAAATCTATGAAAAGGGAAAGAAATGATGTAGGACTGGGACAGAAGAGTGGCTAAAGTAACTGGGGACGAAAAGGAAAGCTGAATAAATAAATCTAAGGGGACAGGAACACAGGGGTCAAGGGTGACGGACACACAAAATAACTCCTGGGAAGGGAAGAGGAAATCAGATTCACTAGGGGGCATGAAGAACTAATGTCACTTCTGGGGAGACAAGTGAGTGGGCAAATGGAGCTTAGGATGCCATGGACAAGACCCAGGACATGACATCCACACAGCAACAAATCTCACTAAAATCAGGGCTTTCTCCAAGGCTTCCAAAAGAAGTTAGACAGGTACATCACAGCATGTGAATTCCTCGGCTATGAGAGGAGGCCACTAATTATAAAGAGCAGTATTCTCAAACAGAGCTAATGTCAAGACAAGATGAAGAAAATCCACCAGTAAGGCACAGTGAAGAAAAGAAATGCCAAGATAATACAAGAACTCAACTCTACCTGAGGTCCTAAACCAACCCAGAGACCCACAGGTCTCTCTGGATTGCTAATTTGTGGTGGAAGAGTCCAATCCTTCAAAAATGATCAACTTGGAGTTCCCATCCTACCTTATGATGCTTGGGTTTCTACCTTGTTAGCCCGTGAAGCTCACAACAAGGCCCATGATGGAGTGGCAGGGACCCTGTTAAGGATGAGGAAAAAGGCATACCGTAGGAGGTGAGCTGCCGTGGTTCGCCGCATGCTACAGGAGCGAGCTATCTAGGTGCGCACAGCGTCCCCCGGTCCCCTCCTCCTCCACCTCCTCCCTGTCCGGAACTCTACCTCACCAGTCTGAAGCAGCCACCCTGTCCGTAACAAGTCTGGACCTGTTACTAGGGGCTTCGTCCGGTTAAATTACGGAAAACGTTATCCGGCTGTTTGTATTCAGACACAAAGGTCTTACGGACCGAGTCCGGAACATTTCCGTTTTTCATGGCCTGTCCGAAGGGGGCTTTAGAGTGAGTTCCAAACAACCCTACAAATTGCAGCAAATCTCACAAATGAGCGTCCAATTGGTGCAAGGACACAAAGCCGAGAGGATTGCATAGAGTACATAACACCCAACTCTCTCCTCCTAGACTGAGCATCTCAGAGTGGGGATTTTAAAGCCTTTGACTTTTCGACTTATCCCTACAGTCGACTAAGGAAAATGCAAGGAACCATGACACATTTCTGGAAGAATTGGAGCCAGCTTGCTGCTCCTAACCTCTTTGTGAGAATCAAGTGACACACTCTCCACAGAAATAGTGCAGTTGGTGATATTGGGTGTGTCCGAATCCACGGGTAGGATGCTTACGAGTACGGGTCCTGGCCGGTCTAGCAAGGCCGGCTCCTTGCTCGACCGCTAAGACTGGAACCCAGCGGCTCTGAATTCGGACAGTCTGGCCTTCACCTCTTTGGTGGCCCGTAGGTCCCGTCACAGCCGTGGCGGCAGCTACACGCAAAGGAAAAATGCTAAAGCTAGCGAAAATCGAGCAGGAATATTTAAGGAGCTATAGCAGCTTCACGTCCATCAGCAGCGTTTGTTCACAACTGTTTTCAGGTAAAGTAACTTCCATCCCCAGGTCTCCCAGCTCTGACTCCTCCTCGGAATGAGTGTAGGTGGGATTGAGGAGCTCCTCAAAGTATTCCTTCCACCGCCCAACTATAGCCCCAGTTGACGTCAGCAGCTCCCCACTGTAAACAGTGTGAGCGAGTTGCTGCCTCCCTCTTCTGAAGCGCCGGACAGTTTGCCAGAACCTCTTTGGTGGCAATAGTCTTTCTCCATGGCCTCACCAAACTCCTCCCACGCCCGAGATTTTGCCTTGGCAACTGCCACTGCTGCACCCCACTTAGCTATCCGGTACCAGTCTGCTGCCTCCGGGGACCCACAGACCAGCCACGCCCTGTAGGCCTCCTTCTTCAGCCTGACGGCTCCCCGAACCTCTGGTGTTCACCAGCGGGTACTGGGGTTGCCACCACTACTGGCACCGGCCACCTTGCGACCACAGCTAGCAACAGCCGCCTCAACAATCGCAGAGTGGAACAAGGCCCTCTCTGAGTCGATGTCCCCCACTGTTCTCGGGACGCGGTCAAAGCTCTGCCAGAGATGGAAGTTGAAGACCGTCTTGACAGGTTCTTCTGCCAAGCGTTTCCAGCAGACCCTCACTATGCGTTTAGGTCTGCCAGGTCTACGCAGCATCTTCCCCTGCCATCTGATCCAACTCACCACCAGGTGGTGATCAGTTGACAGCTCCACTCCTCTCTTCACTCGGGTGTCCAGAACATACGGCCGCAGGTCAGATGATATGACTACAAAGTCTGTTATCAACCTGCGACCTAGGCTGCCGTGGTACCAAGTGTACCGATGGGCATCCTTATGTTCGAACATGGTGTTCATTATGGCCAAACTGAGGCTTGCACAGAAGTCCAATAACGAAACGCCACTCGAGTTCAGATCAGGTGGGCCGTTCCTCCCAATCATACCCCTCCAGGTCATGCTGTCATTGCCCACTTGAGCATTGAAGTCCCCCAGCAGGACAGTGGAGTCCCCTGATGGAGCTCTATCTAGCACTCGACCCAGGGACTCCAAAAAGGGTGGGAAATCTGAACTGATATTTGGCGCATAAGCACAAACAACAGTCAGGACCCGTTCCCTGACCCGAAGGCGCAGGGAAGCTACCCTCTTGTCCCCCGGGGTAAACCCCAACACACAGGAAGAGAGTCTTGGGGCTAACAAAAAGCCAACCCCAGCCCTCCGCTTTTCACCCAGAGCAACGCCAGCAAAGGAGAGTGTCCAACCCCTCTCAAAGACTTGGGTTCCAGAGCCAGTGCTATGTGTCGAGGTGAGTCCGACTATATCTAGCCGGTACTGCTCAACCACTGCCACAAGCTCCTGCTCCTTCCCCGCCAGCGAGGTGACATTCCATGTCCCAATAACCAGTTTCCTTGTCTGGGGATCGGACCGCCAAGGCTCCCGCCTCAGTCTGCCACCCGTTCCACACTGCACCGGACCCTTCATGTTCCTCCTGCGGGTGGTGGCTCCACAGTTGGATGAGCCCATGGATGAAAGCCCAGTCACCAGGCGCTTGGTCACAGGCTCCAACCCCAGGCCTGGCTCCAGGGTGGGACCCCGGTAACCCTCTGGGCCGGGTACTCCGACTTTTTGTTTTTACGTCCATGAAAGATCTTCTGAACCGTTCTTTGTCTCACCCTTCACGTAAGACCAATTTGTCATGGGAGACCCTACCAGGGGCACAAAGTGCCCCAGACAACATGGCTCCTAGGATCATTAGGGCACTCAAAATCCTCCACCACGATAAGGTGACGGTTCAAGGAGGAGTGAATTAAAAGCCAAAGAATAGAAGTGAGCCTTCAGGCGTGATTTAAAAACAGACAGAGTGGACCATTCTCACTGCCAGAGGTAGTTGGTTCCAGAGACGAGGTTGAGAACGCACGTTCTCCTCATGTCCTCACCCGAACCCTTGGGACCTGTAACAGGTGGTGGTCTGCTGACCAAAGAGCCCGACCTTGTACGTACAGATGAAATCATGAAAAAGTTTACACATTTTCAGCCAAAGACCAGGCAGTTACCAGCCACTTATCTGCCAGTCCCATCACACAGAGACATGCCTACGGTCCCAAGGGGTGTATTTAATTTGCATAAATTATGTAATTGCAGGATGTCACCACAAGATGTCGCTTTACTACACTGTTTGGTTTTTGATACTGTCACAGAAAGGCTCTCACTCAAGACAGCAGAATTTATGAGATAAACACAAGGAAGATATTTTTTGAAATAATTGGTAACATTAATATTTCAAAACCATTTTTGAGTTATACTAGGAAAGAACCAACAATAGTTAATAGGGCTTTGTTGATACTTATTTAAACAGTACACTTAAGATAATGGGAAAACATCCTACAGGTTTGTGTGAGCACTGTCAGGTGGAGGAAAACATTAGGCATGTTATTTTTATTTGTTATTTGTATGATCTACGGAAGCGTATAGCATTATCTTGAAAAAAATAAAAAGCTGTTTTTCTGAATTACTGAACAATTTTTTTCAACTGAATGCAATATGCTTCTGTAATGATCAGCTATCTTGGTTAAGAGAAGATTTTTTTTAATAATCTCATGATATTTTGGATTTGTCTTATCGATACTGGGCTTATAAATAGAATGTAAACTCTGATTCACACTCCAGAGCAGTAGGGGCACCTTGCTATCAGAATAAACCCAACCCCCCACCTCCCATCCCAATGAAGCTCATTGAGTGCGTTTACATGCAGCCAGTTACCCTTTTAAAACCCGAATATTCACAATAACCCGGTTCTGCACGGCCATGCAAACACCGCCAAAAACCCGGATATGCTCATAACCGGGTTTTTAAAAACCCGGTTACTACACCTGGGGTAACCCTTTTCTAACCCGAATGTTTGGTCGTGTAAACGCATATCGGGATATCCCCATCAAAGCGTGTGTTCTGCGCATGCTCTGTTCGCAAGGAATCTTGGTCTTTTGAGTAGCGAGATGTCTTGTATGCGCCAGAACACCGGAAGTAAACAACAAGTTGGGAGCAACATGGCGAGTCACGGCACAGCACCACACTTTTGGAGTGACGAGGAAACCTCTGTCTTCATCGGTCTGGTGAAAAGTATGAACATTATGTCTTTTGTTGATGGCCGAAAGTACAGAGACAGCAAAATATGATGCATATTGCGTCTTGACGTTGTCCATACGTCCTGACGCTACCCCAACGTCCGCATTTAAATCGGGTTATGCAAGTTAGAGGTAACTCTTTCTATTTATGCTTGTAAACGGGTTATTCTGATCAACTCAGAAACCCGAATACCGACCTTAACCGATCAAAACCCGGATATTGGCTGCATGTAAACGTAGTCACTGATGCAAATGTGCCGGTCAGGTAAAAACAGTGTGCCCCTCCTGTAATGCGCCAGTAATGGCCCTATTTACAGAACAAAAGCGGTCATTTGCTAAAGTCCTTCAGAGTGACCTGTCTTTGTTCTTGTGTGGGGTACAATCCTGTGCTGTTTCAGGTATCTCTGTTGTGTTTTTCATATAAATTATGTGCATTTATTTTTTTGCCTGATTTGATGAAAGCACACACATGGCTTACATCTGGCTCCAGTACAGTAACTAAAGCCTAATTTATACTTCTCAGTCTGCATCGGGACAGACGCAACGCCGTTACGCCTCAACGGGCTCGAGACATGCCTCAAATTTTAACTATCCATCGAAAGAGACGGAGAACGCATGCTTGTGATTGGTCAGCACGCTGCTGTCGACAACAGTGCCACCATTGCGCCCTCAAAAACAGAGAGCCAAGGATATCTAGCGACAGACACGGAGCAGCTTGAAGAAACCTTGCAGAAAAACTAAAAATATAAATGTTACTCATCCGTGATTGGAGGAGTGAAAATATACACAGCAAGCATTCAATCCGTGGACAGAAATGATGGTAAATGTCGGTTTAGAGGTGGTGAGCACATGAAGAGGTGGAGGAGAATGAAAGACAAATGTGTCCATTAAAAAGTCTCTTAAATAGCTACTACTACTACTATTAAACTTTATTTATATACCACCTTCACATGGCCCAAAGAGCTGCACAACAGAAATGAACATAAAGAAATAAAAACATATAAAACCATTTAAAAACCAACTAAAACATGTACATAAAATCTAGGTGGGGGAGCAAAAATTGCAAAGCCACCCATTAACAAGACTCCTCTTGAAGAAGAAAATAGAAGAAAAACTCATTTCTATAGCGCCTCTCAAGATAAAAATCACGAGGCGCTTGAGTAAAAGCCAAAGAATAAAAGTGTGTTTTAAGACGGCTCTTAAAATTGCCGAGCGTGGTGGCCTGTTTGACATATGTAGGTAGCTCTTTCCAGAGCCTCGGCCCCAGTACAGAGAAAGCACGAGCCCCCCTTTCCGAGATTACAGTCTGTGTTTGGGAACGACCAGCAGTCCTTGCTGTGCTGACCGAAGGTTCCTTGAGGGAATATAAGGATGGATCAGATCCGATAGATATCGTGGAGCCAACTCATTTAAAAATTTAAAAACACCAGGACTTTAAACGAAATTCTAAAGGAGACTGGAAGCCAGTGTAGGAATACCAAGACAGGCGTGATGTATTCAGATCTCCTGGTACCAGTCAGTAACCTGGCTGCCGCATTTTGGACATTCTGTAGTTTTGCTATGGAGGCCTGCTTGATGCCTGCATAAAGCGAGTTACAGTAGTCCAGTCTGGTGATAACGAAGGCGTAGATGACAGTTTCCAGATGTTTGTGTGAAAGAAACGGCTGCTTGACTATGGAAGCAGTAACGACAACCAACTGCCCTTCTTCAGGGTTTATGCAAGAATGTTGAAGTTAAATTTAATACCTTTTCAAGACTTTTTCAAGATGTTCTCAATATTTTTTAATACCTCACCGCCATTTCAAGGTGTAACCATTTACAGTGATCAGTGATACCATTAACGTTTCGGCGTGTTTGTAATACGCACCGGGAACACCAGAGCGCACATTGTGGTTTTGAACTTTCGCCTCACCGGCCCTGGTGCTCTGAGAGGAACATAACTAACATACCCACAATAACCTGATCATTTTTTAAATAAAAATGAGTAAAACACACTTTTATGATGTTTTTGGGATGTAAACTGTTGGACGGCTAATTCAGAAAAAAATTATTTCAAAAGCTAAGACTTTATAAAGCCGTGATAAGACTTTTTAATATTTTTTAAATGTTTCAAATGTGACAAACTTTAAATGGGGAGGGGGGCTTACATATCACCTTTCCAGTACCTATAATGCAGCTTTGAATCTCATTCCTAAGCAGTTTCAGTCTAGGTCACACATTCCTGCATCTAATCAACACAACGACTCCCTCTCAATAGAGGCTAACGACTCGTCAGGGGGTAGAGAGGAGCTCCTAGGAGCAGGGTCCAGGGACTAAGAAGAAGGGGGCGTTCCCGTTTACAAACAAAAACGCCCCTTTTACCTGCTGGCTGGATGATATTCCCCAAATTCCTAAAAATATTTAATTCAATGTTTTAATTTATTTTTATGATTATGTGGCCACTTTGGCTTCCATACATAACTTATCGGCATCTGCCGCTTTATACGGCTTGTTTTTACATTGCCGCTGTGCTATGTCTGTCACATTAGTGGTGTTTTACCATCATTTTTACGGACACGGTGAAACATATATACATATATATAAACTTTGGATCACGGGATTTTCGAGATCTTGCGATACAGTCCGAGCAAGAAACGCGGAAGTTAGATCCAAACACCCGTTGTGTGGGAGAAGCATCGAAATGAACTGTTTAATCTGCCCATCATTTGTGTTGAGAGATCAGCAGTGTTTGGATCAACAAAGTGTGACTACTTTGATGGTGGAAACTGTATTTATGGCTTACTTTTCTGCATTTAAACTTCAGCCGCCACTGATAGTTGTTAAAAGTTGTTAAACCTGTGCATATGAACCAAAAAATGCTTTTTGTTTATCGATTTATTGTGAAATAACGGAAGTTGTGCTTGCTCCCTTTCCTGTTGGGCGGTTGTGGTTTCTGTCCATTGACTGCGGAGGTGCTCCGGCGTCCGGCAAAAATAGAATCAATCCTATTTTTGCCGGATGGCGGAACGGCGAGCGGTGCACTGTAGTGGAACAGCTCTGNNNAAGGCGGTCAACACATTTTTCCAGTGCAAGCAGGCGAGGCCTGTGGGACTCCAGGTCATCTTCGGCGGTGGAGATCCTCCCCTCCGCCTCCCCCAGGCGAGTCTCCGTGAGGGACACCCGGCTGGACAAAGACGACACAGACTCCTCCACCGAGGTAATGGAAGCCCTTATCTCTGTTAAGGTGCCATCCATAACTGTTAAGCGAGTGCCGATAGATTCGTCCATGCCGTTCACTTTGGAGGCCACAGACCTTAGTTCAGCGAGGATCTGGTCCATGGTGTCCTGGCTAGCATGCGTTAGCTCCGGCGAGCCAGCGGGCTCGGTTTCAGCAGACGCACTGGCGGCTTGTTGAGCAGGTTTCTTCTTGGTTGCAGGTGAAAAAATAGGGAATTCCTTGTCACGCTGTGTTCTCGGCATCTCTGGCGAGCGAGTTTGAGGAAAATTTCGAACAATAAATGCAGCGGGTCGGTAAAAAAAGTAGTGGTCTGGAGTGGAGCTAAACACTAAGCGTCCATCTTGGTCCGGGTCACGTGACCTCCCCTCTCCAGTGTTTCTAAGGCATACAAAATGAAAATAACAGAACGTTATAACAGTGCTGTGATGGACTAGCGACATGTCCAGGGCATGCCCCAAATGACTGGGTTTAGTAATCTAGGAATAAATGAGTGTTAAAATGTTTCAGTTATGTGTTTCTCAGCAACTGAATAGATAGATAGATGATAGATAGATAGATAGATAGATAGATAGATAGATAGATAGATAGATAGATAGATAGATAGATAGATAGATAGATAGATAGATAGATAGATAGATAGATAGATAGATAGATAGACTTTATTGTCCACTTCGGATTCAGGCAGAAATTCGCCTTTGACATGGCTCACCTTACAATACAATCCATATCGCATTCACACAAATATATAAAAGACAATTAAAAGGTACTAAAATGTTATCATCATAAAAAAATAAAACTTTAAGAATTCAAAATTGTAATTGCGGTGGGAACAAATGATTACTTATAGACACCTTTCTTGGCCAATGTAACTCTGTACCTCCACCCACTCCTGCAGTAGTCTTAATGTTGGCCCCTATGGAGCGGTATGGGGGCCAAAATTTAGACTACTGCCCAGCAGCAGGAGGCTATATAAATTCTGAAGCAAACTACCGACCTGATTAATGATAAGATGGTGCCGGTAACCGAGAGGCTGGCGCTGCTTACTGAGAAATAGCACCTTTACCGGCATTACTACTAGATACGCTAGGGACTAGCAGCCCTCGTCTGGTCATTGACTGGTTCACACACTCCCTCTGCTGTCTATTAGCATGGATAGGCTAGCGTTAGCCTGGACGGGCTGGTGTTAGCATTGGAGAGGCTAGCCATTAGCGTGCCTAGGCTGGCCACTAACTGGATTTCCTACCCCCTTGATGGACCATTAACATGGATAGGCTGGTGTTAGCATCGGAGAGGCTAGCCATTAGCATGCCTAGGCTGCACTGGATTTTCGAGATCTTGCGATACAGTCCGAGCAAGAAACGCGGAAGTTAGATCCAAACACCCGTTGTGTGGGAGAAGCATCGAAATGAACTGTTTAATCTGCCCATCATTTGTGTTGAGAGATCAGCAGTGTTTGGATCAACAAAGGGCGACTACTTTGATGGTGGAAACTGTATTTATGGCTTATTTTTGTGCATTTAAAGTTCAACCACCACTGATAGTTGTTAAAAGTTGTTAAACCTGTGCATATGAACCAAAAAATGCTTTTTGTTTATCGATTTATTGTGAAATAACGGAAGTTGTGCTTGCTCCCTTTCCTGTTGGGCGGTTGTGGTTTCTGTCCATTGACTGCGGAGGTGCTCCGGCGTCCGGCAAAAATAGAATCAATCCTATTTTTGCCGGATGGCGGAACGGCGAGCGGTGCACTGTAGTGGAACAGCTCTGATTGACTACAACGGGACCAATTTTGCTGCGGAGTTTGTGCCGGAGCGGAGCGGAGGTAGTGGAATTTTGGGGTTAAAAACATGAACGTTCTCTGCGGCCCTGAGGTCCTCTGGCAGCTCATTCTAGAGGTGAGGGCCATAACACTGGAAGGACGCCTCACCGTGAGTGTGTGTCCTGACTTTAGGGATGACCAGGAGACGCTTGCCAGAGGAGCGCAGAGGCCGTGAGGGTTCATATGGTAAAAGCAGTTCTGAGAGATGAGAAGGCCCAAGACCATTAAGACACTTAAAAACCATTAGAAGAACCTTAAAATTGATCCTGAAACATACAGGGAGCCAATGCAATGATTCTAAAACCGGTGTAATGTGCTCCTGCCTCCTGGTCTTCATCAGGAAATGTGCTACAGAATTTTGTAAAAGTTGTAAGCCTGAGATGCTCTTTTTGGGAAGACCAGAAAGCAGGGCATTGCAGTAGTCTATTCTACTGGTGATAAAAGCATGCATCAGCATCTCCGTATTGACCCGAGAGAGAATAGGGCGGACGCTTGCAATGTTCTTTAGATGATAAAAACCTATTTTTGTGATGTTTTTAATGTCCGAGATGAGTCAACTCAGAGTCAAAAACCAGGCTCTTCACTTGTTCAGAAGGATTAATAGACAGAGATTGTAGTTTTGGTAAAAGTCTTTCTCTCTGGGCCTCAGGACCGATAACTAAAACTTCAGTTTTGTCCTGGCTGAGCTGGAAAAAGTTCTCTGCCATCCAGGATTTGATGTCTAAAATGCGGTTTAAAAGTGCATCCATTGGCCGAGAGTCATCAGGAGACACAGAGATGTACAACTGTGTAGTATCAGCGTAACTGTGAAAGTTGACTCCATGACTCCTAATGACACCACCAAGAGGGAGCATATAAAGGTTAAAACGCGCTGGGCCTAAAACTGAACCCTGGGGCACACCACATGTGATGCTGTGGACCCCAGAGGAACAGGTATCTAAACTCACCATAAAAGTCCTGTCTGTGAGGTAGGAAGTGAACCATCTGTGGACAGCACCAGAGAGGCCGATCCATTTTAAATGAGTTAAAGGAATAGTGTGGTCTACTGTATCGAAGACAGCACTTAGATCCAGTAGAACCAACACAGTCACCTTCTGGGTATCATAATTTACACTAAAATCATTGAAAATCTTCAAAAGGGCCGTCTCTGTGCTGTGGTTCACCCTAAAACCAGACTGGTATTTCTCTAGGACATTATGAGTGTTTATAAAGTTAGTTGATTTAAAACCAACTTTTCTAAAATGTTGCTAAAAAATGGTAAGTTAGATACAGGTCAATTATCATTTTAATAATTAAAATCTAAATTGCTCTTCTTCAGCAGGGGCCTCACCACCGCCCCTTTAAAAGCATCAGGAAAGACCCCGTCTGAAGGGAGCAATTCATCATGATTAAAATCTCATCACTAAAAGAATCATAAAATCGTTTAAAAAAACTTGTGGGAATAGGGTTCAGAACACATGTGGTGGGTCTCACTGAGGAGAAAACTATCAAGAGTCTCAGCTTCTACCAGGACAAAACTGTCCAGTGTTTCCTCTGGTATAGACACACATTCAGATTTATCTAAAACCTTATTACTTATGGAGAATAAAGTATTCCTTCTGATGGTGTCTACCTTCCCTCCGAAGTGGGCTGCAAATTCCCCACAGAGAGCATTTGAGGGGGTTTTCTGAATTGAATTGGATGTATGGTTTAAAATGTTTATGGTGGAAAAATGTATTCTGGGATTGTGTTTATTGTCTAGAATGAGTTTGGAAAGGTATGCATTTCTTGAATTTCTCACTGCATTTTTATATGATTTAAGTAGCTCTGTATATATTTGATGATTTAGAGTTATTTTAAATGACCCTTTATCTGTAAAATATTGGAAAAGGTTGTGGCAGATCAACTGATTACTTTTCTGGAACTACACAACAGCTTTGATAAATTCCAGTTTGGTTTTAGCAAAAAGCATTCAACAGAAACAGCGTTGCTTAAAGTTTCCAATGACAGCATGATGGCTGCAGACAACGGGGAATTCACAGTGTTAGTACTGTTGGATCTTTCTGCAGCCTTTGACACTGTTGATCACAGCACCTTAATTAACATACTCTGTAACTTGGTGGGGATCTCTGGAACTGTTCCAGACTGGTTTAGATCGTACCTTTCTAACTGAAGTTAGTGTCTGTATAAACCAAATCATGTCAGATTCTATCCATCTGTTCTGTGGGGTACCCCAAGGCTCTGTTTTGGGTCCACTGTTGTTTCTGCTGTACCCTCTTGGACAGGTAACTGATTCTTTTCATAATGTCTCTTATCACCTATATGCAGATGGCATTCAGCTGTACTGTTCCTTTAAGGATTCTGAGTTCTACAAACTGTCTGAATTACTAGAGTGTCTATCAGCATCACCAGCTGGCTAGAAGATAACTTCCTCCAGTTAAACTCTGAAAAGACCGAATGTCTGATGACTGCCCCTGAGAGCATGGTTCCCCTGATTAATTTAAAACTTGTCATGAAATGTTACGTTGCTGGTATTTCCATATTTAGGTTTACTTTTACTTCAGTGAAAAGCCACCCCCCATTTATGTATATGAATGTATTTCTCATAGAATTTGCATTGATCTCAGGGGTGCCCCAAATCGCCAGAAAATTCCAGAAATCTGTTAAAAACCAGAGAAATCAAATCCCAGACTTTAAGGGAATTAGGATCCACGGTCCAAAGCTATGGAGAGGGTGGTGAAGATGGTTGGAATGGGTGGAGAAACGTGTCCGGTGTGATGTGTGATAAAAGGGTTTCAGGTGTAGAAGACAGTAGTGAGAGCAGCCACATTGTCTGCTTTAGAGACAGCGTCCATGAAGACAAGACAGGAGGACAAAACTGGAGGTTGCAGAGTTGGGAGTGAGGAGGATGGATGGGATCAGGAGGTCAACAGAGGGACAGCTCATGCTAAATGATTATGAGAGAAAGTTAGAGAGGACAGACTGAGATGGTTAGGACATGTCCAAATGAGAGACAATGCTGACATAGGTAGAAGGATGCTGAGGTTGGAGCCACCAGGCAGGAGGCTGAGGAGAGGACCAACAAGGAGATTTATGGATGTGGTGAAAGAGGACATTCACACCTTGGTGGGGATGAGCTACGATGTAGCCACAGCTGCCCTGAGGCGCACTGACGGAGGCGAGGCTACCGAGCACAGGCGCGACCGGTCCCTTCGACCACCACCAGCAGGCAAGGTGGGTTAAGTGTCTTGCCCAAGGACACAACGACAGCGACAAACTGAGCGGGGCTCGAACCTGCAACCTTCCGATTACGGGGCGAGCACTTAACACCTGTGCCACCGTCGCCCCTAAAATAGTTGAGTTAATGAAGAAAAAGGACTTTGGAACGACAGGTTTCCATGGAACCAGGAGGTGAGTTACTGATTTATAACTTGTTGCCATGCACTCCTGCATTAAAGCTGTCAGCATCACAGTCAGACGTGTCCAGAAGAAGGGTAAGAATGCTGGACAAGGGACACTCCAGTCTCTGAGGCCAAAGGTCAGGAAGGACTGGAGCATCTTTCTCTTTTTTCTCATTCCCAAACAAACATGGATTTTATTTTTATGAAATCTAAAACATAGATGTAATCATAAACTTCAGATCTCATCAAATGCTGACCTGCTCGTCTGGTCCTGGAGGTCAGGACATGACAGGCTGATGGGTGGGTGACTGCTACTGCTGTACACACCTCACCCATTCTCCTCCCCCGCCCCCACCCCAACAAACAGAATCCCTGTGTTCTCACAGCACGAATGCCTCGAGGTATTGGCTTACAAAACTGGACCTGAGGCAAACTGTCAGGATGAGGCTCGAGTCCTGCTCAATTCTGACTCTTATGTAGATCTGCTGTGTTGGTAAAGGTCAAATAACAATAAATATGGCAGCTCTGATGTGAGTGGCTGGATCAATATCTGTTTTTCCTCAATAGCGTTCACCAGTTGTTATCAGCAGAGCTGTGAGGTCATCAGGTCAGGAAGACGAGGACGACACCCTAACACACACACACACACACACACACACACACACACACACACACACACACACACACACACACACACACACACACACGGCTGACTAGGTCTTTATTTCCTCCATACTCAAATAAATGTGAGGTACAAATGCAGTTTTACTGTGAAACATCTTTGATGTTCTCTTGGCCCTCTTGGGTACAGCAGTGAGGGGTAGCTCCAGCTGTGTCCTCCGGGCCATTCTCATTGTTACTATCTGCTAATTCCTTTGAAGGAAGCGCTACACAGTGAAGAACAACAGACACAGACGAATAAAACACACACCACGAGCTAAGATGAGTGTAAGCATTAGAACACAGCCCAAGGGTAGGTGGGTCGGATGCTGTACAAAGGTGGGTCTTCAGTGAGCAGGCCTGTCTAACACCTAGTGGAAGTGTGTTCCAACCATGCTGTAGATGTTGGAGTTCCTCGTCCTATGACTTTTTGTAATATGCATGTGTGTGTGTAGTTTGACCTCATAAGGAACATTTCGTAAAGTAAAATTGACTACCTGATTTACAGTAAAGTTGATTTATAATGCTGATAAATAATCTTGCTTCCTCTGGGGGCTTACGCATCAGCATCAAGGGCTGGAGCTCTGTTCAGCTGTCAGTCTTCTGAGCTGTAGGCTTTGTGCAGCTGCAGCAATACCATAATGACAATGTCTGCTCAGATCTCCATGAAGGCTAAAGGGAGTCAGGATAAGGTGATAGCTGATAGAAAGCTATCTGTTCTTTCTTGAAAGTCCAACACAGCAGCTTGTGAGTAAACACACATGCCCGGTGTGCTCCCGTCTCTCCTTGTCCATGAAGATGACATGCTGGGGGATGGGGCGTGATGTCCTCAGCTTTTCATCATGCTGTCATGGCCAACAGTCCAACGCCTATTCTGTCACATGCACTCTGCTCACACTCCACTCAGGCTCAGCCATGTCACAAACGATAAATACGCGCACACACACACACACACACACACACACACACACACACACACACACACACACACACACACACACACACACACACACAAACACACACACAAAAACAAAAACAAAAGAACAAAAAAACAAACTAAAAAGACAAAGCNCTCATGAGGAACATTGCGTAAAGTAAAACGGACTACCTGATTTACAGTAAAGTTGATTTATAATGCTGATAAATAATCTTGCTTCCTCTGGGGGCTTACGCATCAGCATCAAGGGCTGGAGCTCTGTTCAGCTGTCAGTCTTCTGAGCTGTAGGCTTTGTGCAGCTGCAGCAATACCATAATGACAATGTCTGCTCAGATCTCCATGAAGGCTAAAGGGAGTCAGGATAAGGTGATAGCTGATAGAAAGCTATCTGTTCTTTCTTGAAAGTCCAACACAGCAGCTTGTGAGTAAACACACATGCCCGGTGTGCTCCCGTCTCTCCTTGTCCATGAAGATGACATGCTGGGGGATGGGGCGTGATGTCCTCAGCTTTTCATCATGCTGTCATGGCCAACAGTCCAACGCCTATTCTGTCACATGCACTCTGCTCACACTCCACTCAGGCTCAGCCATGTCACAAACGATAAATACGCACACACACACACACACACACACACACACACACACACACACCGGTCTAAAGTCTAAAGGTCCAATAAGAGTCATTTCAAAATGAAGGCCAGAAATGTGTCACTTGTCTGCCTTGTGTGTGTGTGTGTGTGTGTGTGTGTGTGCGCGTGTGCGCGTGTGCATGTGTGTGTGCATGTGTGTGTGTGCGTGCGCATTAGGGCTGAACGATTAACTGCATGTGCAATTAAATTGCGATGTGACAAAAGGAGATTTTCTAATCGCAAAGGCTGCGATTTGACTGGCAGCGAGTGGTTAGCACAATGCTAATATACATAGAAAACCCCATAGGGATGCTAATGCTAATATCGCCGAATAGATTCTTACAAATTAAGAATTAGGAACGTGCTAAATTATTACAATTGGAGTCTAATAAAAAGTAAAAACTGCCATTAATCAAATAAGTACAGACAGATATGTTAGTAAAGCTAGACAACTGTACTTCAACTCCACTGAGTTTTGGCTAGCAGTAGTGAACATAATTGAACTACGGAAGCTCTGCATGGACAAGACGTCAAAAACTAAACACAAAAGACTTCAATAAATGGAACACTTCTTTCCTGCTAATACATTTTCACAGTTGATGCTAATACCTGTTAGAGGTGTGAATCTTCATTTGTCTCC
>SSNQ01000025.1:1401919-1422186 GCA_006942095.1 Nothobranchius kuhntae | reverse complement strand
AAGACGTGATGAATATCTACGGCTGCAGACCCCCGCAGATTTGTTGCTGAAGCAGCGAATCTGTGGATCTGCAGCCGTGCCCTTCTTGGCGTGACAGCGGGACGTCCCGAAGGTCCGCTCACCTGTTCACCGCTCAGACGTCCTGATCTTCTACCTTCCTAGATCATCCAGCTCTAACCTGTTCCTGATCATGTCTTTAGTCCCGCTGTAACACTGATGCATCAGTCTCAGACGTCATGGAGCTCAGGTGTTATCAGAACTACCTGTGTGTGTTCACCACCCAGCTTCAGCTCTTCTGTGGTTGGGTCTGACCCACGTTAGTAAATGTAAGTCCTCCATCAGGCTTGTGCCTCTTCTAGTGTCATTTTAAAGGATTTTATTTATTTATTTATTTAACCATTACTAGATTAGCAGCAACAAAAATGCTGCTAAAAACACACAATTATGTGAAGCTGGAAAAATTAGAATGCTGTGCAAAATTAAATTTATTTCTGTAATTTAACTAGACTGAGAGACCATTTAAAGGCCCAGGAACCTTTACACGTGTTTCTATTTGCAATTTTAAATTTTAGCTGATTGGGTTTTTGTTAAATATCACACAGTGACCTTTTAATAGTCTAGATTAGTGTAATGTTCCTATTAGTTCCTCCTGTTAAGTGCTTATTTGTTTAAATTATTCAGGTTTATAAAAACATTTGGACATACATTTTATTATGTTCAGTCATTAGTCATCTATATTTTACTATTGTAGTAATTCTTGCATTCTTTAATGAAAAAAGTAACTAAGTAGTTACTTTTGTTGGTAATTAGTTACTTTTATGATCTTGTAACTCAGTTAATAACTGAGTTACTTTTTTGACAAAGTAATCAGTAACTATAACTAATTACTTTTTTAAAGTAACGTTCCCAACACTGTTCTTGGTAGTCAAACAGTTTTATTTCAGGATTTCCCGGGACACCTGTAGCTCGACCTTTCTCCATTTTCGCGCTGACCTCCTGCACTCACACCTGAGAGACCTTGTCCCAGAATTTAGCCCAGGTTCACCCCTGGGCCTTCGCGGTTTAATGCAAGCAGGTGCAACTATCTCCAAAGAAGTCCTACACTTCAATTCAATTCAAGTTTATTTGTATAGCGCCAAATCATGACAAGTGTCTCAAGGACCTTCACATAGTAAACATTCCAATACAGGTCAGGTCATTTAGTCAATCAGTAAAAAGTTTCCTATATAAGGAACCCAGCAGGTTGCATCGAGTCACTGACTAGTACCAGAGACTTTAGACTAATAGGGAGCCTAAGTCACTTCCGTATCATGGGTCCCCGGAAGAACGAAAAAATTAAAGCAAGTCAACGAGGCTAAAAACGCTATTTTCTAATCCGCTTTGCCTTACGCCCAGGATCACACATGTGTTGTACTGCTATTTAAATAAAAAGTAATGATGGGTGTTTCGACCTTACCTGTCATGTACATTAAGATTTATTACCTTGTAAAAGTTCATAAATAGCATGACTACAAACTAGAAATCTAGAAACCTAGAAATATGTGACGTCACTACATAATCTCCTCTAGGTGCTACTCACCACATGACCATATTTATGGTGGTTCTTTCCTCCTGTGGGAAGTTTGCAGAACTTACAAACCTTTTCCCTCAGTTTTCTCCGTGCCTGGTTCGATGACGTCCCTTCCGTGAAGTGCATTTGTAGTCCTGAACTTATTTTCACGCAAAACCTAAAATATCGTTTCCCCCTGTTCAAAAATGAGCGCGTTCTTGGTATCTTGACCTTTCTCAGTGGCCTAGTGGTAGATTGTCTGCCCTGAGACTGGGAGATCAGGGTTCGATTCCTGGTCGGGTCATACCAAAGACTTTGAAAAAATGGGACCCAATGCCTCCCTGCTTGACACTCAGCATTAAGGGGTTGGATTGGGGGGTTAAACCACCAAATAGTTCCTGAGCGCGGCTGTGTCTGCAGCTCACCGCTCCCCCAGGGGATGGGTCAAATGCGGAGAACAAATTTCGCACACACACCTGTGTGTGTGACAACTAATGGGACTTTAACTTTAACTTTAAAATGTGTCTTTAAAATTCATGGACATCATATGTGAAATCCATAGAACAAACAAGCGGAATTAGAAAATAGCGTTTTTAGCCCCCTTGACTTGCATTCATTTTTTCGTTCTTCCGGGGACATGCCCAAAATGTATCAGAACCGCTCACAGCGCATGCGCAATCATGTATCAACACCGCTCGCCCGCTATTTCCCTAATAACACACGTTGTTTGTTTTTAGCACATTCAATGTCAAAGAGAGTAAAATTTATTATCAGGAGAGGGAGAATGTTTAAGTGGTTAGCAGCAGTGTGCTAGCCGATGGCCCCCTCCATGAGGCTACCACAGCTGAGCAGAACATCATTGTAGCTTCTTCTGGGGAGAAAAACACTTACAGAAAAAAATAAAGTTAACAGCTGAAATAGCAGGAAATAATGCAGTTAAAGAGCAGATTGTAGAAGAAAGCAGTCGAGTGTGGAAAGTGGTCAGTATGTCCCCAGCCTGTCTGGGGTGACGGTGGCACAGGAGTTAAGTGCTCGCCCCATAATCAGAAGGTTGCAGGTTCGAGCCCCGCTCAGTGTGTCGCTGTCGTTGTGTCCTTGGGCAAGACACTTAACCCACGTTGCCTGCTGGTGGTGATCGGAGGGACCGGTGGCGCCAGTGCTTGGCAGCCTCCCCTCTGTCAGTGTGCCCAAGGGCAGCTGTGGCTACTTCGTAGCTCATCCCCACCAGTGTGTGAATGTGTGTGAATGGGTGAATGACTGGTTGTGTTGTAAAGCGCCTTGGGGGGTTCCAGGACTCTAGGAGGTGCTATCTCAAATACAGGTCATTTACCATTTTTACCATTTAAGCCTATAGCAGCATAACTACAGAGATAACTCTGGATAACCTAGCCTTTTAGATGGAGGCATGTTGGAGGCAGGGCAAGGGAGAGCCGTCTTTACCGACTGTACAATCCACCTCCCTGTACTCCCCAACTTGTCCAGATCTAGGCTAACATCAGATTTTAACCATAGGCCCTATCAAATTAAAATGTTTTAAGCCTAGCCTAAAAGTAGACAAGGTGTCTGCCTCACGGACTAAAGCTGGGAGCTGGCTAGATCTGCCTCCCATCCTAATTTTAGATATTCTGGGAACCACCAGTAGACCTGCAGTCTGAGAGCGAAGTGCTCGGTTAGGAACGTATGGAACAATCAGATCACTGATGTATGATAGAGCTTGATTATTAAGAGCTTTATATGTGAGAAGAAGGATCTTAAAATCTATTCTGAATTTAACAGGTAGCCAATGTAGGGAAGCTAAGACAGGAGAGATATGATCTCTCTTTTTAATTCTCATCAGAACTCTAGCTGCAGCATTTTGGACAAGCTGAAGACTTTTAACTACATTCTGTGGACTTCCTGAGAGTAATCAATTACAGTAATCCAGTCTTGATGTAATAAATGCATGAACTAGTTTTTCAGCATCACTCCTGCAAAGGATGCTTCTAATCTTAGCAATATTCCGAAGGTGGAAAAAGGAAATCCTACAAACCTGTTTAACGTGGGATTTGAATGACATGTCCTGGTCAAAGATAACACCAAGGTTCCTTACTTTATTCTCGGAGACTAATTTAATGCCATTCAGGTCAGGTGATTGACTAAGCAAATTCCTTTTCTGAATTTCGGGTCCAAAGACGAGAACTTCACTCTTGTCTTGATTCAAAAGCAGAAAGTTTTGAGTCATCCAATTATTTATGTCTCCAAGACAAGCCTGTAATCTACTTAACCGATTAGGTTGATCAGGGTTAATGGATAGATATAGCTGAGTATCGTCAGCATAACAGTGGAAGTTTATCCCATGCTGTCTAATGATTTTACCAATTGGGAGCATATATATATAGTAAAAAGAATTGGTCCAAGCACTGAACCCTGTGGTACTCCACAAGTAACCCTGGAGTATGAAGATTTGTCATGTACGTTTACAAAATGATATCTATCAGACAGGTAGGATTTAAACCAGCCTAACGCTGTTCCTTTGATCCCTACAACATGTTCAAGCCTTTCTAAAAGAACATTGTGATCAATTATGTCAAAGGCAGCACTGAGATCTAACAAGACTAGAACAGACACAAGATTCTTATCTGAGGCCATGAGAATATCATTTGTAACTCTCACTAATGCAGTTTCAGTGCTGTGATACTCTCTAAAACCAGACTGAAATTCCTCAAACAGAGCATTAGTGTTTAAATGCTCACATACTTGGATGGCCACTATTTTCTCCAGGACTTTGGATAAAAATGGAAGGTTAGATATTTGTCTATAATTCATTGGGTCATCTGGATCCAGAGAAGGCTTCTTAAGTGAAGGTTTGATTACAGCAACCTTAAAATCCTGTGATACATATCCATTTACTGAGGATAGATTGATTATATCTAGAATGGGGACAGTAACCAAAGGAAATGCATCTTTAAATAATTTGGTTGGGATTTGATCTNTTTTCTCATCTCTTATTTTTATCTTCCTTCTTTTGCACCAAGTACCGCAGCACTTTCCTAATGTTGTGATTCTCACATATGGCAATAAAACCTTCTGATTCTGACCACTGCGTGCTTGAAAGAAGATGGGACAATGCTCGCCTGCAGGCCTACTATTAATAATAGCCAAAACAGAGGGGGTCAGTGTGGAAAATTCCCCGTTACATAGCCTAGCAGGCAAAACATCCAGAGGAGAGCCCGAGGGGCTCATTCTAGAGACCATGTCCTCCAGCTCAGCGAGACCTCTCTGCTGAGAAGACTCAAACATCTCAAAAGGAGAAATTAAAGCTGGTGAATCATAAGCCAGATGTTTAATCCTAGCTCTTGTCTCTGCTACTTTGCCCACAATCAAGTGAAGAAAATCATTACATTTAGCAACCGAAGGCTCAGGGACCCCAGTATCAAACACTGACAACACAGAGTCAAACGTTTTGAACAGAGTGGGAGGGTTCCCAGGATTCAATGATGTCAGTGAGGAAGATAGACTTTGCTAACTTCACTCCTTCTTGGTAGTCAAACAGTTTTATTTCAGGATTTCCCGGGACACCTGTAGCTCGACCTTTCTCCATTTTCGCGCTGACCTCTGTCATGTTCTGTGATAAATATTTAACCCAGGACATGCAGAATCAATACACGGAAGTCGGTTGTAAGAATAATAATGATTTATTAAGAAATGATGATTCCAGGAGTAACTGGCAATCAGCGAATGAGTGAAAGGGAGCAGCGTCTGAGGGGAAGAGGAGCAGATATGAGTCCTTGATAAAGTAATATGGTAGAGGATGAGCTTGGTAGGAGGACTTACAGACGAAGCGCGGTGAGGTTTGTCCGGGGAGGGGTGAGCTGGGAGAGCGAGCGGATATCCAGGGTTGAGGCAGAACGACGGGGTTCCAACCGGAGGTGATGAGAGAGAGAGAGAGCAGGTTTGCCAGGAGCAAGTCGAGCCGTTGGGAGGACGGGGAGTCGAGAGGTGACGTAATGGTGTGTGTAGAGTGCTCACCTCCCAGCTCACAACAGTACCCCCCCCCCCTCCCCCCCCCCCCCCCCCCCCCCCCCCCCCCCCCCCCCCCCCGCCCCCCCCCCCCCCCCCCCCCACCCCGCAGCCAGCACCACAGCAGCAGACGCCCAGAGCCCCGCCCCACGCACCCACCNGGGTGGGGGGGGGAGGGGTGGGGGGGGGGCGCCCCTCCCCCCCCCCCCGCGCCCCCCCCCCCCCCCCCCCCCCCAACGGACGCCTCCAGGCGTCCTAGCCGCAGCGGCCTCGAAGTCCCGAATGAGCAAGGGATCCAGGATGGAGGAGCGCGGCACCCAGGAGCGTTCCTCGGGACCATAGCCCTCCCAGTCCACGAGGTACTGCGTACCCCGACCGCGGGGACAGGAGTCCAAGATTCTGCGGACCGTGTAGATCAAACCCCCCTGGTGCATGCAAGCCGGAGGAGGAGGTGCTGGCACGGGACAGAGAGGACTGGTAACCACCGGCTTGACCAGGGAGACGTGGAACACAGGGTGCACCCGTAGAGACTGAGGGAGAGCCAGGCGAACTGTAGAGGGAGTAGGAACAGCCAGAACTTTAAAGGGACCAATAAACCGGGGAGATAGCTTACGGGAGGTCGCCTTCAGTGGAATGTCCCTGGAGGACAACCAAACAGACTGCCCCGGAACGTAGACTGGGGCCGGGCGCCGCCGGCGGTCAGCTATAAGCTTGTTCCTCTGTGCAGTCCGATCCAGCGCTGCCCTGGTGGTGGCCCAGGCACGACTGGCACAACGGAGGAACTGGGGATCGGAGGAGCCAGGAGCAGACTGTGTGGGGAAAAGTGAGGGTTGAAAACCAAGAGAAGCCTCAAACGGGGACTGACCTGTAGCTGTAGAGATGTGGCTGTTATGGGCATACTCCACCCAGGGAAGATGAGTGCTCCAGGAAGACGGGTGAATGGAGCAGACACAGCGCAGCATGGCCCCCAGCTCCTGGTTCATCCGTTCGCATTGGCCGTTGGTTTGGGGGTGGTGTCCGGAGGTAAGTGCCACTTTCGCCCCCAAGGTCTCAGCAAACTCTTTCCACACTTGGGACACGAACTGCGGACCCCGATCCGACAGGATCTCCTCCGGGATGCCATGGAGACGGAACACATGCTTAACCAGGAGCTGCGCTGTGCCTGCGGATGAAGGGAGAGATTTTAGGGGTACAAGGTGGCAAGCCTTTGAAAACCGGTCTACTATGGTAAGAATGGAGGTGAAACCGTGGGAGATGGGGAGACCACAGACAAAGTCCAGGGCGATGTGCGACCAAGGCCGTGAGGGAGTAGGCAGGGGCTGGAGTAGACCGGCTGGGAGGCGATGGTCCCCCTTGTGTTGGGAACAGGTGTGACAACCAGAAATATAGTCCTTGGTATCTTTAAAAATGGACGGCCACCAAAATGTACGTTTAATAAGGGCCACAGTGCTTGCCTCCCCCGGATGTAAAGAGAACCGACCAGTATGAGCCCAGTGAATGACCTTGCCTCTAACAGGTTGGGGAACAAACAGTTTACCCGAGGGGCCGTTGTCCGGGCCCGGGTCCGTCTTAAGGGCCTCCAGTACCTGCTCCTTGATGTCCCAGGTAACACTCCCCACCACACAGGCCGGGGGAAGGATGGTCGATGGAGGTTCGTCCCGGTCTGGGGCATACTGTCTGGAGAGCGCGTCAGGCTTAGTGTTTTTCGAGCCGGGTCTGTAGGAGATCAGAAAGTTAAATCGGGAAAAGAAGAGAGACCATCTGTACTGGCGTGGGTTCAAACGTTTTGCCTCCTTGAGGTAGATCAGATTCTTATGGTCTGTCCAGATAAGAAATGGTTGTTCTGTCCCCTCCAGCCAATGTCTCCATTCCTCAATGGCCAATTTCACCGCCAACAGCTCACGGTCTCCCACATCGTAACGGCTCTCGGTCGGGCTGAGCCGTCGTGAGAAGAAAGCACAGGGGTGCATGCGTTTACCCTCTTCAGATACCTGGGAGAGTACCGCCCCCACCCCAGTATCCGAGGCATCCACTTCCAGAGTGAACTGACGTTGAGGGTCCAGCCGGTGTAGGATGGGCGCATCAGCAAATCTCCTCTTCAGAGTCTGAAAAGCGGATTCAGCTTCTGGGGACCACACAAAAGTTCTGTTAACGGAGGTCAGCTGGGTCAGTGGGGCAGCAACCTGACTGAAGATACGGATAAACCTCCGATAAAAATTAGCAAACCCCAGGAACCTCTGAAGCTGCTTCCTTGTAGCCGGGGTTGGCCACTTGGTCACCGCCTGTACCTTTTCAGGATCCGCCCTCAGTCTTCCTCCCTCGATGACAAACCCCAAAAACTTGACAGTCGGGACATGGAATTCGCACTTCTCGGCTTTCACATAAAGTCTATTTTCGAGAAGGCGTTGGAGAACCGCTCTCACATGCTGGACATGTTGCTCCGGGGTCTTAGAAAATATCAGGATATCATCCAGATAAACGGTGACAAAGCGGTTAAGAAAGTCTCCCAGCATGGAGTTAACCAACGATTGGAAAACAGCAGGGGCGTTAGTAAGCCCGAAGGGCATCACCAAATACTCATAGTGACCCACCGGTGTTTTAAACGCCGTCTTCCATTCGTCCCCCTCCTTAACCCGGACCAGGTGGTAAGCATTCCGGAGATTCAGCCGAGTGGAGATGGTGGAGTCCTGAACTGGTTCGAAAGTGGAGGAAAGCAGAGGCAGAGGATATTTGTTTTTGACAGTGATTTGGTTCAACCCCCTGTAGTCAATGCAGGGCCTGAGTGTTCCGTCCTTTTTGGGCAAAAAAAGAAGCCTGCCCCCAGGGGGGATGATGATGGTCGAATAGTTCCGGCGGCGAGACAGTCCCGGATGTACTCCTCCATGCTCTCTCTCTCAGGCTCGGACAGTTGGTAAAGATGACTTGTAGGCAGAGGGGCTCCGGGTAATAGGTCTATGGCACAATCATATGGTCTGTGTGGGGGTAAAGAAGATGCCCGGTCTTTACTAAAAACAAGTCTCAGATCATGGTAAACCTGTGTTACCGTAGCCAGATTAATGTTCTCTGCGGGAGGAGTGACAGGTCCACGGGTAGGTAGAACTGCGGAACGCAGACACAACTGCGAACACGCTGGATCCCATCCAACGATCTTATTCTCCCTCCAGTCGAGATGGGGTTGTGGCGGACAAGCCATGAATGCCCTAGCACCAGTGGGGACTGCGGAGAAGGGAACACATAGAAGGTGAGAGTTTCCACGTGATTACCTGAAACCTGAAGGCGGAGGGGAATAGTCTGATGAGTAATGGAGGAGAGGTTGCGGTTGTCCAAAGAAGAGACAGAGCGTGGTGTAATGAGCTTAGTTGTGGGGATTTCCCATTCAGCCACTATTCGAGGGTCCAACAGCGACTGGTCACACCCAGAGTCCACTAGAGCTTCGAGAGAAATCTGTTTGGAGTTATAAAACAAAGAGCATGAAAAAGAGCACCGGGTCACAGCAGAACTTAGGTTACCACCCACCACTAGACCCGGTCTTACTGGCGGGCGCTCCCCTTTTACCAGGGAGGAACAGTTGTTCACGAAATGTCCCGACAAACCACAATAAAAACAAAGTCCCAGTTTGCGTCTGTGTTCTTTCTCCTCTTGAGAGAGTTTGGCTCTGCCCATCTGCATGGGTTCGTCCGTAGGTAGGGGGTCAGGTGTGGAACGCCCCCTGGCTCCAATGAAGTTTCCCGGAATAGGGGAAGAGGTCACCACCTCCGTTCTTCTCACTTCGCGGTGACGTTTATCGATTGAAATGGTCAGCCTGATTAATTCATCCAAGGATTTGGGTTCAGGGCAGAGAGCCAGCTGGTTCCTGATCCTGTCGTTCAGGGCCTTAGTGAACACCCCGATGAGAGCATCCTCAGCCCAAGTTGTACGTGCTGCTAAGGTTCGAAAATCCACAGCCAAGTCAGCCACTGTTCATCTGCCTTGGGAGAGATTCATTAGTTTCCTCCTTATATCTGAAATAGATTCCTCACTGCCAAACGTCTGAGTAAATTCAGTCACAAAGTCTCTAAAGGGTCCAAGTAAAAGGGAATCGTTGTGGCTTTTAGCCTCAGCCCATCTTAGGGCTCTGCCCCGTAAGAGTCCAACCACATATGAGATCTTTGCAGAGTCAGATCTAAAAGCAGCGGGGCTACGTTCAAAAGCCAATCTGCATTGAAGCAGGAAACTATGACAATCCTCAAACTCACCTCCAAAGGTGGTGAGTTCCGGAAATGCAACCGGAAATGAGTCTCCTCCGAGGAATTTGTTGCTTCCGCTCCAGGAAAGCTTGTAACAGCTGCAGGATTTGATTGTGTATCTGAGGAGGACGTGGAGGGACGAGGCATGGAAATAGATTCGTGAAGTTGTCGAACCATGGACTCTAACTGCTGGCAACGTTGATTAGAAAAGGTTAACTGCTCCATAAGCCTCGGGAGGAGTTGTTCCTGCTGGGCTAATCTGTGAGACAGAGAGGTGAGTACTGATTCTGCTGGGTTAACGTTTTGGCCGGATGATTCTGTCATGTTCTGTGATAAATATTTAACCCAGGACATGCAGAATCAATACACGGAAGCCGGTTGTAAGAATAATAATGATTTATTAAGAAATTATGATTCCAGGAGTAACTGGTAATCAGCGAATGAGTGAACGGGAGCAGCGTCTGAGGGGAAGAGGAGCAGATATGAGTCCTTGATAAAGTAATATGGTAGAGGATGAGCTTGGTAGGAGGACTTGCAGACGAAGAGCGGTGAAGTTTGTCTGGGGAGGGGTGAGCTGGGAGAGCGAGCGGATATCCAGGGTTGAGGCAGAACGACGGGGTTCCAACCGGAGGTGATGAGAGAGAGAGAGAGAGAGCAGGTTTGCCAGGAGCAAGTCGAGCCGTTGGGAGGACGGGGAGTCGAGAGGTGACGTAATGGTGTGTGTAGAGTGCTCACCTCCCAGCTCACAACAACCTCCTGCACTCGCACCTGAGAGACCTTGTCCCAGAATTTAGCCCAGGTTCACCCCTGGGCCTTCGCGGTTTAATGCAAGCAGGTGCAACTATATCCAAAGAAGTCCTACACTTCAATTCAATTCAAGTTTATTTGTATAGCGCCAAATCATGACAAGAGTCGTCTCAAGGACCTTCACATAGTAAACATTCCAAAACAGGTCAGGTCATTAAGTCAATCAGTAAAAAGTTTCCTATATAAGGAACCCAGCAGGTTGCATCGAGTCATTGACTAGTACCAGAGACTTTAGACTAATAGGGAGCCTAAGTCACTTCCGTATCATGGGTCCCCGGAAGAACGAAAAAATTAAAGCAAGTCAACGAGGCTAAAAACGTTATTTTCTAATCCGCTTTGCCTTACGCCCAGGATCACACATGTGTTGTACTGCTATTTAAATAAAAAGTAATGATGGGTGTTTCGACCTTACCTGTCATGTACATTAAGATTTATTAGCTTGTAAAAGTTCATAATTAGCATGACTACAAACTAGAAATCTAGAAAACTAGAAATATGTGACGTCACTACATAATCTCCTCTCCCATAGAGTAGGTGCTACTCACCACATGACCATATTTATGGTGGTTCTTTCCTCCTGTGGGAAGTTTGCAGAACTTACAAACCTTTTCCCTCAGTTTTCTCCGTGCCTGGTTCGATGACGTCCCTTCCATGATTTACTACATTTGTAGTCCTGAACTTATTTTCACGCAAAACCTAAAATATCGTTTCCCCCTGTTCAAAAATGAGCGCGTTCTTGGTATCTTGACCTTTCTCAGTGGCCTAGTGGTAGAGTGTCTGCCCTGAGACTGGGAGATCAGGGGTTCGATTCCTGGTCGGGTCATACCAAAGACTGAAAAAATGGGACCCAATGCCTCCCTGCTTGACACTCAGCATTAAGGGGTTGGATTGGGGGGTTAAACCACCAAATAGTTCCTGAGCGCGGCTGTGTCTGCAGCTCACCGCTCCCCCAGGGGATGGGTCAAATGCAGAGAACAAATTTTGCACACACAACTAATGGGACTTTAACTTTAAAATGTGTCTTTAAAATTCATGGACATCATATGTGAAATCCATAGAACAAACAAGCGGAATTAGAAAATAGCGTTTTTAGCCCCCTTGACTTGCATTCATTTTTTCGTTCTTCCGGGGACCATGCCCAAAATGTATCAGAACCGCTCACGGCGCATGCGCAATCATGCATCAACACCGCTCGCCTACTATTTCCCTAATAACACACGTTGTTTGTTTTTAGCACATTCAATGTCAAAGAAAGTAAAATGTTATTATCAGGAGAGGGAGAATGTTTAAGTGGTTAGCAGCAGTGTGCTAGCCGATGGCCCCCTCCATGAGGCTACCACAGCTGAGCAGAACATCATTGTAGCTTCTTCTGGGGAGAAAAACACTTACAGAAAAAAATAAAGTTAACAGCTGAAAAAGCAGGAAATAATGCAGTTAAAGAGCAGACTGTAGAAGAAAGTGGTCTAGTGTGGAAAGTGGTCAGTGTGTCCCCAGCCTGTCTGGGGTGACGGTGGCACAGGAGTTAAGTGCTCGCCCCATAATCAGAAGGTTGCAGGTTCGAGCCCCGCTCAGTGTGTCGCTGTTGTTGTGTCCTTGGGCAAGACACTTAACCCACGTTGCCTGCTGGTGGTGGTCGGAGGGACCGGTGGCGCCAGTGCTTGGCAGCCTCACCTCTGTCAGTGTGCCCAAGGGCAGCTGTGGCTACATCGTAGCTAATCCCCACCAGTGTGTGAATGGGTGAATGACTGGTTGTGTTGTAAAGCGCCTTGGGGGGTTCCAGGACTCTAGGAGGTGCTATCTCAAATACAGGTCATTTACCATTTTTACCATTTAAGCCTACAGCAGCATAACTACAGAGATAACTCTGGATAACCTAGCCTTTTAGATGGAGGCATGTTGGAGGCAGGGCAAGGGAGAGCCGTCTTTACCGACTGTACAATCCACCTCCCTGTACTCCCCAACTTGTCCAGATCTAGGCTAAGATCAGATTTTAACCATAGGCCCTATCAAATTAAAATGTTTTAAGCCTAGTCTTAAAAGTAGACAAGGTGTCTGCCTCACGGACTAAAGCTGGGAGCTGGCTAGATCTGCCTCCCATCCTAATTTTAGATATTCTGGGAACCACCAGTAGACCTGCAGTCTGAGAGCCAAGTGCTCGGTTAGGAATGTATGGAACAATCAGATCACTGATGTATGTTGGAGCTTGATTATTAAGAGCTTTATATGTGAGAAGGAGGATCTTAAAATCTATTCTGAATTTAACAGGTAGCCAATGTAGGGAAGCTAGGACAGGAAAGATATGATCTCTTTTTTTAATTCTCATCAGAACTCTAGCTGCAGCATTTTGGACAAGCTGAAGACTATTAACTACATTCTGTGGACTTCCTGAGAGTAATGAATTACAGTAATCCAGTCTTGATGTAATAAATGTATGAACTAGTTTTTCAGCATCACTCCTGGAAAGGATGCTTCTAATCTTAGCAATATTCCGAAGGTGGAAAAAGGAAATCCTACAAACCCGTTTAACGTGGGATTTGAATGACATGTCCTGGTCAAAGATAACACCAAGGTTCCTTACTTTATTCTCGGAGACTAATTTAATGCCATTCAGGTCAGGTGATTGACTAAGCAAATTCCTTTTCTGAATTTCGGGTCCAAAGACGAGAACTTCACTCTTGTCTTGATTCAAAAGCAGAAAGTTTTGAGTCATCCAATTATTTATGTCTCCAAGACAAGCCTGTAATCTACTTAACCGATTAGGTTGATCAGGGTTAATGGATAGATATAGCTGAGTATCGTCAGCATAACAGTGGAAGTTTATCCCATGCTGTCTAATGATTTTACCAATTGGGAGCATATATATATAGTAAAAAGAATTGGTCCAAGCACTGAACCCTGTGGTACTCCACAAGTAACCCTGGAGTATGAAGATTTGTCATGTACGTTTACAAAATGATATCTATCAGACAGGTAGGATTTAAACCAGCCTAACGCTGTTCCTTTGATCCCTACAACATGTTCAAGCCTTTCTAAAAGAACATTGTGATCAATTATGTCAAAGGCAGCACTGAGATCTAACAAGACTAGAACAGACACAAGATTCTTATCTGAGGCCATGAGAATATCATTTGTAACTCTCACTAATGCAGTTTCAGTGCTGTGATACTCTCTAAAACCAGACTGAAATTCCTCAAACAGAGCATTAGTGTTTAAATGCTCACATACTTGGATGGCCACTATTTTCTCCAGGACTTTGGATAAAAATGGAAGGTTAGATATTTGTCTATAATTCATTGGGTCATCTGGATCCAGAGAAGGCTTCTTAAGTGAAGGTTTGATTACAGCAACCTTAAAATCCTGTGATACATATCCATTTACTGAGGATAGATTGATTATATCTAGAATGGGGACAGTAACCAAAGGAAATGCATCTTTAAATAATTTGGTTGGGATTTGATCTAAAATACTAGTTGACTGTTTAGATGAAGCTAATATTTTTGATAACTCTGAAAGCTCAACTAGATCAAAACGGTGTCAAACACAGATGAGGTTCTACAGTTACCTCTGATGCTGCCTCACTTACTGAGGAAGAAGAAATCACATTAGGGAGGATGCAACTGATTTTGTTTCTAACAGAATTAACTTTACTTGTGAAAAACCCCATGAAGTCATTGCTGCTGAAGGCTAAGGGAATAGATGGCTCAGAGCTATGATTCTGTGTAAGTTTAGCAACTATACTAAAAAGAAATTTAGGATTATGCTTATTCTCCTCAATGAGCGCTGAATAATAAGCAGTTCTAGTTTGTCGAAGCTTATTTTTATAAAGCACAAGACCATTTTTTCAGGATAAGTACGACTCCTCCTGGTGTGTAGAGCGCCATGTTCTCTCCAATTTTCTAGAGTTTTGCTTTAAAGTTTGTAAATGAGAATTAAACCAGGGAGCCAACTTCCTAAATGATAAATGGTAAATGGCCTGTATTTGATATAGCACCTTATTGAGTCCTGGAACCCCCCAAGGTGCTTTACAACACAATCAGTCATTCACCCATTGACACACACATTCACATACTGGAGGGGATGAGCTACGATGTAGCCACAGCTGCCCTGGGGCGCACTGACGGAGATGAGGCTGCCGAGCACTGGCGCGACCGGTCCCTCCGACCACCACCAGCAGGCAAGGTGGGTTAAGTGTCTTGCCCAAGGACACAACGACAGTGGCAGACTGAGTGGGGCTCGAACCTGCAACCTTCTGATTATGGGGCAAGCACTGTAGGGGGTAAATATTTTTGCCTTTAAGCTAAATATATTACCTTTACTTATGACCAATAAGCTGTGATATTTTATATAAATGTAGAATATCAACCTGCTTGGTCTTTGGATGTTTTAACAAAGAACTCAAAAAATGGTTAAAGTCTGAACAACAATGTCTACATGAACAGTTTTAAACTCTTACATTGCTGCTTAAATTACCTTTTTTCTCTTATTTGTTGCAAACTGTTTGAAATTTTAATCTGTTTTCTGTTTGATTTATTGTTGATCTCTTTGTATTTTATTTAAATGTACTCTACTTTTTAGAAACCATATCTCATGCAGACTAGTCCTGTGCAGGGGAGGGGAAAAAACAGTAATTTCATTCTGTTACACCAATGAACATTGTGTCTGAGTGTAGATAATGATTCACTTGTTAAACCAAACGTTACTGATCATCATAATATTAATTTCAACTTCAGTAATTCAAGCACAGATTAATCAACCTTAATAATTTAAGCACAGATTAATCAAAACATTATTATTATTCATCAACCATTATTGTTCATGCGACCATATGATTATTTACTGTTATAACGGTTCAGTCCTTTATTCTGTGCAGGACACCCTAGATAAGCAGACAGGCTTGGCAGAGAAGAACCTTGAGAAGGGAACATTATGTTGACAATGCTTTATCATGTGTTCAGAGCTGCTGAACCTTCTGGGCTTGTTGGAAGGTAGAATGTAAAATCCACCTTAGATAATGGAATTTGTGTCTGTAGATAACCGGTGGCATGTAGGTCAATCTGTAAGTGAAAACTGACCATTCCTGGGCGTTACAGCACTTAACTCGCTGCTTCCTGTGCTTAATTACCTTCTTTTTTAAAGGGGCAACATCATCTAATGCCACACATAAAGAAGACGTAACATTGTGAACTAAATCATCAATTTGTGAAGGGCTAGAAATGAAAATATTGTCCTCTGCTACGTTCCTCTGAGATGCTGAGGATAGTAAAGATGGAACAATTGATTTAAAGCTCAGTGGCCTAGTGGTAGAGTGTCCGCCCTGAGACTGGGAGATCAGGGTTTGATTCCTGGTCGGGTCATACCAAAGACTTTGAAAAAATGGGACCCAATGCCTCCCTGCTTGACACTCAGCATTAAGGGGTTGGATTGGGGGGTTAAACCACCAAATGGTTCCCGAGCGCGGCTGTGTCTGCAGCTCACCGCTCCCCCAGGGGATGGGTCAAATGCGGAGAACAAATTTCGCACACACATCAGTGTGTGTGACAACTAATGGGACTTTAACTTTAACTTAAAGGATGCAACTGCGTTGTCAGATAGAGACCGACTGTAGGAACATTTACTTTCATGTCTCGAGAACTCGGTTATAAAAAACTCAAAGGTTATCAAAAAGTGGTCATAGAGGACTGGATTATGTGGAAATATCGTTATTTCCTTACACTCTATGCCATAAATCAGCACAAGGTCTAATGTTTGATGGCAGGAGTGGGTGGAGTTATGTATTCTTTGGGTAAAACCAATTGAGTCTAAGATATTACTAAAGGCTACATTCAGAGATTTGATCCAAAAACTCAGAGTAAGGGCATGGTGGATGATACAAAACTACAAACAAGAGTAGTTTTACAGTTTTGCAATCTGGATTAGGAAAACTAAGAATAAGATGTTCAAAAGAACTGTAACTATTAATCTGTAAGGGACTGATTAATTGGTCTGAATGGAAAAATGGTTGCTACTCCTCCTCCTCGCCCTGTACTTCGAGCAATATGATGATTTTAATAATTTGAAGGAGTCGACTCATTTAAGCTAACATAGTCCTCTTGCTGCAGCCAGGATTCTGTGAGAGAGAGCAAAGAGATCTGATTATCACAAATCAAGTCATTAACTAACAAAGTCTTAGAAAAAAATAAACCTAATGTTGAATGACCCACATTTAATTTTTCTAGTTTTCTGCGCAGTTGAATTTGTTCTAATATTTATGAGATTTCCATGATTTGCTTTATTAAGCCTGATATTTAATCTGTGTGATTTTGGCCGTTGGCAGGAAACTGTCTCTATGGGGTAGTGGGTGGGTAACAGTACAGAAGCTGCAGAGGGGTGTGTTAAACTACGACTCTGCTTCCTGGTCTGGACCCTGGGTTGCCATGGAGGACTAATATGTCCATGGCCATGTTCCTAGAAAGAAGAGCTGCTCCATCCAAAGAGGGATGGATGCCGTCTTTCCGCATCAGACCAGGTTTTCCCCAGAAAGTTTTCCAATTATCAATGTAGCCCACGTTGTTTTCAGGGCACCACCTAGACAACCAGCGGTTGAAGGACAGCATGCGGCTAAACATGTCGTCACTGGTCCGATCAGGCAGGGGCCAGAGAAAATTACGGAGTCCAACATTGTTTTGGCAAACTTACACACCGAAAGAAACATTAATGTTAGTGACCTCCGATTGATGTAACCAGGTGTCGTTGCCGCCAGCGTGAATAACAATCTTACTGTATTTACGCTTATCCTTAGCCAGCAGTTTCAGATAAGATTTAATATCGCCCTTTCTGGCCCCAGGTAAACATTTAACTAGGGTTGCTGAAGTCTCTAATGCCACGTTTCTTACTATGGAGCTTCCAATGATCCGTGTTGGCTTGTCAGTGGGTGCGTCACTGAGCGTGGAAAAACTGTTAGAAACGTGGACGTGTTGGTGGTGGCCCACTGGCTGGGTTCTATGCTTCCTGCGTACTCCGGCATCCATACTGCCCCCCAGCAGCACAATAGGAACACACACTCAGGAGACTAAAGACCTAATCCAGCAAGCCCTTCAGCAAGAATCTGACCCTGGCACAGGACCTCCCAAATTTACCTATCTCTTTGTCACAATTTTTCTTTTTGCTCATTCATTGGTTCCACACTTCACAATTCTCATTCCTTCCAGGTTCTAGTCTTACCATCATTCTAGTATCTTACAAATTCTGGTGAACTACTCTTCACAGAGATGTCAAGGATTATACCCTCACTCATTCCAACTGTGCTTGTAATACATCTGGTAACAAGACTTCCTCTGGTCTGTACCAGCCCTTACCGGTACTGAAGAGACCATGGTGTCACATTGCATTAGATTTTGTTACAGAATTACCGCCATCTAAAGGTATGTCGATTATACTGTTGTTGGTCATTTTTCCCAAGCCTGTCATCTAATCCCCTTCAAGACACTCCCATCAGCTTTGTAAACAGCCCAACTCCTGGTTAAACATGCCTTCTACCTCCATCAGAAACCCCAGAACATGTTTTCGGATTGTGGTCCCCAATTCACTTCCCAGGTATGGAAATAATTCTGTAAGGCCCTTCATGCCACTGTCAGTCTTTCCTCAGGCTATCACCCACAGATCAATGGTCAGACTGAATCTCCAGTGTCTCACCTCCACTACCCCTTCTAAACTAAGAAGCACCTACCTTGGATAAAATATTCTCAAAACACACACATGTGCTCTGCCACTGGTCTGTCTTCTTTTGAAGCCTCCCTCAGCTATAAACCACTCCTGTATCCGTCTGACAAAAACAATGTCTCAATCACCTCTGTTAAACGCATCTGTCACTGTCGCCGCATCTGGTCCAGCAATGCATTTGTTAATAATTTATGAAGTTACACGATTTGACACTGGTGCAATTTTGCACATGTTTTCTTTGACTCATTAAGAGGATCACTTCCTCAGCATGAGAACGCTGTGAAATGTCTCATATGGACTATTAGGATAAGATGAGACTTTATTGATCTCACAGTGGGGAAGTTTTGCGTTACCACAGCTAAGACAGATAGCAAAGGTGTACAAAAGTGAAATCTCTGAGATTTGAACTAATAGGTGAAAAGAAAAACTACCAGTACTCTCCGTACCCTAGAAAAAAGTCCTGGCATGCTGAGAGGTCGGCACACCGACCCACTTAAAGCACTGCTTGTAAGAGTCCTTGATCTCAAAAGGCGTTTTCCGACTGCATAGTTCTAGGAACTAAGCTTCTAGAACCATCCTCCTAGATTTTAGTTCCTAGAACTATCCTTCCCATAGGAACCTTTTCAGATTGCGTTCGCACAGCGCTCAGGAACCTTTTGGAGGCAGTCATGACGAAACCGCCTGCCTGACGTATTAAGAGGCGGAATAACTAATAAAAAGTAGATTATACATCTGAGTAACTGGAGTAGATTACGCACCTGAGTAACTGGAGTAGCACCTGAGTAACTAGAGTAGATTACACACCTGAATAACTGGAGTAGCACCTGAGTAACTAGAGTAGATTACACACCTGAGTAACTGGAGTAGATTAGACACTTGAGTAACTGGAGTATGTTACACACCAGAGTAACTGGAGTAGATTACACAACTGAGTAACTGGAGTAGATTACACATCCGATTAACTGGAGTAGATTACACAGCCGAGTAACTGGAGTAGATTACACACCCGAGTAACTGGAGTAGATTACACATCCGAGTAACTGGAGTAGATTACACAGCCGAGTAACTGGAGTAGATTACACAGCCGAGTAACTGGAGTAGATTACACACCTGAGTAACTGAAGTAGATTACACGCCAGAGTAACTGGAGTGGATTACACACCTGAGTAACTGGAGTAGATTACACAACTGAGTAACTGGAGTAGATTACACACCTGAGTAACTGGAGTAGATTACACAGCCGAGTAACTGGAGTAGATTACACACCCGAGTAACTGGAGTAGATTACACACCTGAGGATAAGAAAGGCTTAATGTGAACTAATGGTTCATATTTAGTGACCAAACTACGTCTAGCTGACATCACTCAGAGACAAAGAATACTTCTGTCCCTTAAAGTCGTTAATTAAAAACATGCCTGCTACAAACTCAAGTATTTCAGTGTAAAAATAACTGTTCACATGTGCATGATATGCTTTGTGCACGTGTAGTCACAAGTTCACTTTTTATCTGCTAACGTGTTCACTGCAGACTAGAGACCCTCCATGAGCTTCTGCTGGTGACTGGCTCCTCCTGAGCTGGATGTTCTTTTGACTCCCTCTCTGTCAGCTCACAGAAGAACTGCATCATGGTCTTAAACCGTTCATCTCTCTGCCTCCTGCTCAGCCTCTGACCCGAGCATCTCCTACACAGTAGCCAGATGCGTGTCGCCCCTTTTTCTCCTTCCTAGAAAAAAAACATGGATGTGGAGATAGAATTGACACACAAGAGCCATATTATACACTAAACTCTAATTCTGTGGAATGAGATGTGTGTACCAGATCTGGGGTTGCAGGGCTGCTGGTAGGTAGTAGGTTGTAGGTGCAGACAGTGTAGATGCTGAATGGTTAAATATTTTAGAATTAAACCATTTGATGACCACAGAGATTACACATTTACATATATAATAAGACAGTTCTGAACCTGGTGTGGGGGGCAGAGGCTGCCAGC
>SSNQ01000025.1:1368035-1387076 GCA_006942095.1 Nothobranchius kuhntae | reverse complement strand
AGCTCCACTGGCTACCGCTAGAAGCACGCATCAAATTCAAATAGCTAACACTAGCATACAAAGTCCGAGATGGTACGGCTCCCATCTACCTGAATCCTCTTGCAAAGGCTTACGTCTCGGCCCGGCCGCTCCGGTCATCACAGGATCGTCGGCTAGCAGTGCCTACACCACGCTCAGGACAATCCAGACTCTTCTCATGCATCGTTCCACAAATGTGGAATGACCTTCCAAGCACTACCAGAACAGCGGCTTCCTTTTCAATTTTCAAGAGACTCCTGAAGACCCTGCTCTTCAGAGAGCATCTTCTGAACTAGCACCCTCCCTGCACCCGTCCCCCTCTCTACTGTCCACTCCTTGTTCCCTACTCTCCATGACTGATGTCAATGTTGTTGTTGTTATTGTTGTTGTTAGCCTCAAGGGCAACATGCCGATTATCACTTGTAAGTCGCTTTGGACAAAAGCGTCTGCTAAATACATAAACATAAATATTTCATACTGAAATTAGAAAGAAGTAAAGCAGTTTTGTTCTAAAGTTGTTTTCATCCATTATTGGTTTAGGGCTGGGCAACGTGGCTAAGAAGTGTAACTCACCATTATTATAAATAAACACTTCCTGCTGCTAACACACACACACACACACACACACACACACACACACACACACACACATACACACACTCTCTCTCGCTCCCCACTGCTCTGTCCGAGCCATTGGGCGATGTTAACACTGGAATGACACCAGGTTGAAGAAGTAATCCATCTGAGAACCCACTCCGGTTCTGCTGTTGGTTCAACAGGCAGTTTGTGAATTCACGGTCACATTCTGGCTCGGTTTCTGCAGATTTACCTCTTCTTAACAAAGGCCAGACAGAAATCACGTTTCTCTTGCAAACAAAAATCCATTTTTGGGTTCTGGTCATTATTTAAAGTACGGACTAGATAAACTCCCTGCTAGCTAAACAGAGAGACTGAGCGTATTTACAGTCCACAGGAAGAAGGCTACAGATTTGAGCCTACCTGGATGCACTGGAGAGAAGCATAATGAAACAACCATGCATGTTTTTGAAATAGCAGAGTAAAGCTAAAGGGGGAAAGCAGCTGAGACAGGAAAAGACATGCATGAAGACAAAAACTGTTGTTTTTCATGAGGAAATAACAATATGCCATGACAACAAAAGTGAAAAATACGAATTTTGCATCATAAAGACCCTTTAACATATCCATCCTATAGATGCATATAAACTCTGTTCATAACCCATAGACAGAGCTCAGTCATGGGGCAAAATCTATGAGTGGTTTTCACGCTATTGGACAACAAATAACATGACGTAGTGACAGCTTCAGACAAGGGCAGTATGCCATACATAGTTGAAGAAGACACAAATGCATCCTTTTTCTAAATAAAGGACTTGAGTAGCTCTATCTGCTCTGGACTCAAAGAAAAGCCTGAATCTAAATAGTCCGAAGTTGGTGCTAAAGCCGTTCCGAACGAGCCGGAGCCATTTGAGCTTTTTGCTCCGTCGCACCATCCCACCCTCCAGACTGGCCAGGGCTGGGGAGGATCCGATGGAGCGTGGCTGGACTCAGTCATAACTGACTGGTTGATTTGAACTGCTCTCTGTAATTTAGCACAAAACCCAGTTTTGACCACCACCTTTTACTCAATATTCTTTAGCTGTGAACAATGTCCCAAATTAGTGTTTAACATAAATGCATACATTTACACATAAAATAACTGCAATGAAGACACAAATAGATAGAAAATATACCAAAGACTGAACAACATGAAGCGTGTCTGTTTGTGTGTGCGTGCTGGTTCAAAGTGAGATATTGGGTCAGAGATGCAATGTGTAGCTTGGCTTCAGCTAGCTTAGGATCAGTCCAGTTATGGGAAGTACCTCCCTATGGAACTCGTTACCTGCTCACCTTAGGAACACGACCACCCTTCACCAATTTCAGGCTAATCTCAAAATTCACCAGCTTTAAACTGCCTATTCAATGTAACAGTTATCAGTGCTGCGTCTGATGTTTTATTTGTGTATTGAATGTTCTAGTCATTGAATGTTTTTATTTTTAACCTGACTGTACAGTGACCTAGAGTGTATTTGAAAGGTGCTCCATATCAAATGTATTATTATTATTATTATTATTATTATTATTATTATTATTATTATATTATTATTATTATTATTATTATATTATTATTATTATTATTATTATTATTATTATTAATCCTTTAAGACCTGCCATAGAACAAGTTTGCCAGAACTTATATTTATATTTTTACATGCTGTGGTGCCGTTTTTTGGGGGTATTTCAACCTGCTAAACATCTAAACAACCTTTACATTCTAAGTTTTAATAATATAAATGTAAAGTGTTCATAGCAACTAAATATTTTACTAAAAAATGCAGTTAACTATACAGAAATAGACCTGTAAATAAAAAAAAGTTTCACACAATCCGTTCAGACAACAAATTAATTTATTAATTAAGTACTTCCATAAAATAATTTCTGAGATCCACTCATTTATATAAACTGTAACAAAAATGAAACATAAATAATAATAATAATCAGCAAGAGTCTAAAACAATAATGTTGAGTATTTGTAGCTAATTTTTCTGTAATACAGTTTCCGTTAACTCTCACTAATAATAATAACAATAATAAAGAATATTGCATGAATTTATACGTGAGGAAACAGAAACTGAAACATCGTCCGGCGCTGTAACGGCGTCAACCGCTTCGAAGAGGGAGTACATCCTCCCTCCTCCCGTTCGGCGGGTTTGTGATTCATCAAAACGTTGGTAGTGGTGTGTGAGTGTGTCAGGAGTGTGTAATGGTGTGTGTGTGTGTGTCGGGAGTGTGTAATGATGTGTGTGTGTCGGGAGTGTGTAATGGTGTGTGTGTGTGTCGGGAGAGTGTAATGGTGTGTGAGTGTGTAGTGATGTGTGAGTGTGTCAGGAGTGTGTAATGGTGTGTGTGTGTGTGTCGGGAGTGTGTAATGATGTGTGTGTGTGTGTGTGTGTGTGTGTGTGTGTGTGTGTGTGTGTGTGTGTCGGGAGTGTGTAATGGTGTGAGTGTGTCAGGAGTGTGTAATGGTGTGTGAGTGTGTCGGGAGAGTGTAATGGTGTGTGAGTGTGTAGTGATGTGTGAGTGTGTCAGGAGTGTGTGGTGGTGTGTGTGTGTGTGTAGAGGTCTGTGTGTGTGTGTGTGTGTGTGTGTGTGTGTGTGTGTGTGTGTGTGTGTGTGTGTGCGTGCGTGCGTGGATAGTGAATCTTTTTATAAAATGTTGCTCTATGTGCCCCTTTTTAACTTTGAGCCCCTGAACCTTCAAAGGTCTCTGCACGGCCCTGGTGCAACTTCATTTGTCGTCACGCTGTAGGCAAAGGTGGTCCCACCTGTTTGTTCATCTCTATCTATTCAAATGACGGTCCAAACATTAATTAGCACAACTTCAACATCTGACCGCATGTCTGACGCTTTATGGTGGCATCAGTCTACAAGTGAACTTCAGTGTTCATGGACATGACGTGTGATGATGTCATAATGACTGAGGAGTAAGAAGTGACAGGACCATTTGCTGACATGTAGTATTTATTTGTTTTCTTCGTTTTAAACAGCTGTTTTTGTTTTGTGATGAAACAGTGTCTGAGGTCTTACTTGGGGCCTAACAGGAACCATGAACATTTATCTGTATTTTGTGATTTACGTGTTGGAGGGAGGGCTGGAGGAAAGGTAAAAGGATTATTTTCAGGTTAGGGTAAACATTCAAACTGAGATACATTTTTCTCAGTAGAAAAACACTGATTAGGTTTCAGGTCCCATGCTATTCCTAAATGGTTGTGTTGGTGGAGTTGAGAACTTTTCCCACACACACCCACCTGTGTTTACTGGCAGCAATGTGCTTGCCTCTCTGACGCTGGCCTCTTGCATGCCACGCTCTCCTCCCCCTTTCTCTGTAGGCAAAAAGAGAGAGATGTATGAGCATCCTGTCTTCTGCTTGGCGTCTCAGGTGATGGATTTAACTATCCGTGAGTACCTTCCACCATTTTCCCACTTCACCCCACGTCTTCCACTTCATGCCTGTTTTTCTTTTACAGACCGCATGCACGCCAAGTGATCTTTTTGTGGATTTTGACTGTTTTTGGTTTGGCTTCATGCTTGTAAAACTGACTCTTTACAGTTTCTCGGTTGTGCTTTAAGTGGCCCTTTCTACTTTTTCTGTGAAGTATTCCTGTTCCCTGTCTAACCCACTCATTCTGGCTCTGTTTGCAACTTGAATGCATTTCCCTGTGTCAGCGTTAACTTAATAATGCAACACATTCAAACTGGTGTTAGAAATTATTTCAAAGGTCCCTTTTACAGTGTTCAGCCTCAAATAAACGTATTTCTCTGCAAAAGCAAATGTAAGTACAGATTGTATGAATGTCTGTGAAAAAGTATAAATCAGAGGTCGTGCATTATAACCCCAGATTATGAGTATAGGCATGGCCTTTTAAGATACAAAGATTGGGTTATTTTTCTAAACAGACACAGGTGTGCTCTTTAAAATATTACAAAGATGAATAAAATCCCGTTTGAGCAGTTCTGACTGTTGTTTGTGGATGTCGTTGGTTCCTGCGGGAATGATAATGTACTGTAATGTGTCTCATGTGCCATGTTCAGCGCCTACAGCTGAATGAAGAGAAGACTGAGATCCTCATCTGTGCCCCAGACAAGCTGGTTCCCAAAGTCAGAGACTCTCTTGGTCAGCTTGCCTCTTACACAAAAACCTCCACCAGGAATCTTGGCGTGACCTTTGACCCAGCTCTCACCCTGGATTCTCATGTCAGTTCTCTCGTTCGCTCTTCCTTCTTCCATCTCAGGAACGTTGCTAAGCTGAGTCCCATTCTGTCCCGCTCTGAACTTGAGACAGTTCTCCACACCTTCATCTCCTCACGCTTACTACTTACTACTACAACCAGGAGCAGACTGGGACAATAATTCAGGCCGGGAATTTTGAAACCATCCCAGGCCACCGCCCAATTTACGCTGAGCACTAAAAGTGAGTCAGGTTGGGCGCCTACTGATGTAAAAGTGTAAAACAACTAAATGAAAACTTGACATGTGCCCTGATGCTGTCCTCTAAAATATAAATATGTGTGGTCTGCTGCTATAATCTGTACTTATGTTGCATGAACTGAAATTCTATTTTATTCTGTTAAACGTGCCTCCTGCACATTAGATGAAATATGCCAGAAACAATATAAGCCAGAGGTGAAGGTTTATGCATTTAACAAGAAATTCATAAATGATCATCAGGCTGCTGTAAAATCTAATCCAGGGCAGAATTGTCACCTCATCTGTCTCATGATCAGAAGCAGCTGGATGTTTTTGACCACAAGGTAAAGCACACTCCTCTTTTGACGTTATATGTCTTGTGTTTGCTCACAATCCATATTTCTGTTTAGAAACCGTTTGTCCGCCATGGATCTACCTGCCTGTCGGAGCGTTTAACCACTGGTGGGTCAGCTGATGCTGCTGTCAGTCATCGCGGGAATGTGTACGGTGTGGGGGAAATATTTTATTTTCTCTCCTCTGCCTGAGCTGAAGGTGATGCGCCTTTTGTGCAAAATGCATCCCTTCTAATTTCCCTCTGGGATTAATAAAGTATCTTTGATTTGATTGATTCATGGAGCGCGTGCCAGACTGGATGACTCATGTTAGAGGACACACAGAGATCTTTTCAATAATCTCTGAGATTTTGCCTAATGAATATCCAGAAAACGCACTGTACCCTAGAAAAAAGTACTGACAGACTGAAAGGTTATATTTAGAAGTGGCGGCGGTGCTGGTACCGGTCCAAAGCTCTGCTCTCTGTCCCTAAAGGATGACTCTTGTCATCAGAACCTGATCATCATGATCCGTTCCTGACAGCCGCTGTTTCTCCCTCCCCAACCCACCCCACTCGCCCGGCATTGCGCGCTGCGTGATAATTAAACTGGCCCAAAAACTCCACCTTAAACCGGTTCTCCCAACATGATCACATACAGGCCAGCCTGGACATGCATCTGTGGCCAGAGCTTTCTTCCTTTTTTAATCTCTTCTTTTCTGCTCCACCTTTCCTGGTCCATCTGGGTCCATTTTGCCTCTGGGGCCAAAGGTGCGGTGGTGCTAGCCGCTCTGGGGTGGTGGGTGTCTGCAGCGCTTTGCCAGACCTCGACAAAGTGAGAGGAGGGGGTGTCTTTGTGCCAGTTTGCTCCGTTTGTGTGAGCATCAGGACAGCAGATGCCCTGATGAGCTGCACGGCGGATTGTTTATTTAGATATTACACATCATGACCGGCAATCACTGAGCAGGCCAGTTTAACGGCCATGCCACCGGGAAATCTCCTGTTTCTCCCGATTACCAGTCCGCCACTGACTGTAACTCTCTTTTCACGTGTCTGAGCAGAACCTCCCTGAACCGTCTACAGGTGGTTCAGAACGCCTGTGCTCGGCTTCTGACCAAGTCCTCCAAACACACCCACATCACCCCGCTTCTCCTCCAGCTTCACTGGCTGCCAGTCAACTTCAGGGTTCATTTCAAGATCCTGGTTCTGGTCTATAGGGCCTTCCATGGACAAGCACCATCTTACATTGGTGATCTTCTTAGTCCCTACACCCCCAGTAGGTCCCTGAGGTCCAGTGACCAAAGCCTACTGGTTGTGCAGCACCAGGCTAAAGGTCAAAGGTGACAGATCATCTGCTGCTGTGGCCCCCAGACTCTGGACCTCTCTCCCCCTGAGCCTGAGATCAGTGGACTCAGTGGTCTCCTTTAAAAAGCAGCTGAAGACTCACTTGTTCAAGCTGGCTTTGTTTGACTTTCTTCACCTCTCTCTCTTTATTCTGCTCTCCCCACCTATTCCACCTTCCTCAGGATCCACTGATTTGCCTCTTTCCTGTTCACTCTCTCTCTTTCTTAACATTTTTTAATCACAATTGTCTATTTTTGGCTCATTTTAAAAATATTTTTAATCATTTTCTAAATTCTTTTTTATATTTTTACATTTTTGTTTTTGTGAAGCGCCTCGTGATTTTTATCTTGAGAGGCGCTGTAGAAAAGATTGTTTCTGCTTCTTCTTCTTCATCCAGCATCTCAGGAGGGGAAAGCAGTGCACTACCAACACTGTTTACAGTGTGCTGCTGACCTCTACTCGGGATGTTGTGGATCGGTGGGTGGAATCATTTGAAAACCTCCTCAATTCCACCAACACGTCTTCCAGTGAGGAAGCAGAGTCTGGGGACTTTGGGTTGACCTCTCGAATTTCTGGGGCCAAAGTCACAGAGGTGGTCAAAAAGCTCCTCAGTGGTAAGGCCCCGGGGGTGGGTGAGATCTGCTCGGTGTTCCATAAGGCTCTGGATGTTGTGGGTCTGTGTTTGTTGATGCGGCTCTGCAGTAAGTTGAGCTGGTTTCTGGCGAGAACTTCTTTTTTTTTTTCCAAGATGGCAGCCCTACCAGTCTATTGTTTGTCTGTTGGTCTATTGTTTGACTGTTATACATATTTGTGTTTGTGTGCTCTTATAGTTAATACTCCTAAACCTGTAATATACCTTGAAATACAAAATATCACCACTCATCACCGCCCTGAGTTTGCTAACATTATGTAATACTGTTAAAGTTGTGGATGCACCGGTAAAAGTTAACCAATACAAGGAACAGATACCAATGCAGTTGCCTGAAAGTGGCTTCACATTTCTGTTCACCTAATATTTTAGTTTTGTGATCATTTCTATTCAGATATTTTACTTTTGATCTACTTCACAGTCTTTTCCTGGTGAAAGCAGAGAAGAACATAAAACCTGTGTTCCAATTCATAGTCTTTTTTTTTTGTGTGATGTAGAGGTATCGGTATCGGTGATTGGTATCAGCGAGTACTCAGATCCAAGTATCGGTATAGTATCGGTTTGGAAAAAAGTGGTACTGTGTTGTCCCTAGTTAAAGTTCCTTATGAGACCCTTTGCTCTACCTTTTGGAGGAACATGTGAAGGTTACTGCATGCTTGGAAACAAAGCGTCACCATTTCTCTTTCCTCCTTTATCTGAATTATCAGGCTTAGTCCAACTAATGTGTAACGGCTTTACAGCTTTATCATACCTCTAAATGACCTTCCTGATGTTAGATCTGACACAAAGTGTGGGACACATTCCACTTCTAAACCTTTGAAAAGAGGGTTGATTTTTTTATTGGTACTTATCTCTGGGAACATTCAACCAAAACCAGGGCCAGTCTCTGATTTTCCAGTTAACAAACCTGTTGTCACGTCTACCTTCCTCCATACTAACAGTCTCCTCTTTAGCTTCTAGCATGAAGACAATGACCTTTGATTGCTTCTGCAGTCGTAAAGCTTTGGGATTTTTGCATTCAAACATTCTGAGCCTCCTTCCCAAAAAAGATGAACTGAAAGTTTATGTTCAGACACCTAAACCGGATGTTTTAGTGATTTCAGAGACCTGGCTCAAGAAGTCAGTACCTGACTCTGCCGTGTCTATCCCTGCTTATAACGTATTTCGTCAGGATAAACCAACCAAGGGTGGGGGCATTGCTATTTACTGTAAGGACATTTGCAGTGTTCAGTCATGTTATCTAAATCCTTGCCCAAACTGAGCTGCTGTTACTAAAAAATAATCTCTCAAAAAACTACTCTTTGGTTGTTGTTGGTTGTTACAGGCCCTTATCTACCCCTGCCTGTGCCATGTCTCCTGTCAGTGAATTCATTGCCTCTTATACCTCCTCTGAATTCTTGTTATTAGGTGATTTGAACGGGGACATGCTTGAGCCGTCTACTTTCCTGCAACTTCAGCTAGATACCTCTCCCAGCTTGTGCAACCTCCAACTAGATTTACCAAGAAGTCCTTCAGTAATTGCACATTAATTGATATAATTCTCACCAACAGACCAAAAACACATTCATCTGCAGGTTTCAGCCAAAGCCTCAGTGACCATTGTATCACTGCTTTTATCTGCAACTGTACAAACATTACACAACCTCCCATAATTATCAGTTAAGGAATGCTAAAAAACTTGAATCAACAGGCCTTTTTACATCACTTGGAAAAAGAACAATGGCATAGAATTAACCTCATTCTTACTGTTGAGGATGCTGAGCCACATTTCAAAATCTCCTTTATCTCACGTCCGCACACATGCCAAATGCAACCAAATCTGAGGACATTGTTGTCTCAGATAAAACTAAAATGGTAAATTCTTTCATTAATCACTTTTTCAAATCCGGTCATGCCTTTGCAACAGCTTCACCCATCACTGAGACCGCTGACCTCAACTCAGCTAAATGCAATGATTCCCTCCCCACAACCAATTTCTGTTTTTTCATTCAGTTGTTTCAGGTAAATGAGGTACTTGGTGAGTTACTCGGGTTAGATCCTGTTGAGGGTCTGACCTCATGAGGAAATTACTATGCAGTGATTTTCTCAAAAATGACTGTGCTTAAATTGCTCTGAAAAGCAAATAATCACATCAGCGCCAAGAAACTTCATTTCCCATGATGCTTTGCACACGGAAGCATTGTGATGACGTCACCGCCTAATACCAGAAACACATTCTTTGCATGTGTGGGAGTCAGCGGAGCTTTCCCGCGAACTAAGACCATAAATCTTCAGCAAAGACAAAGAAACCTCGTTCTTTTGCCCAGGATACCTGGCGGTAAGGACACGCTTGTCGAACGCTCCGACTCCCTTGAGCACGCGGAAGCTCTAAGTGCCCAAGTTGAGNCATAAATCACTCGGACTGGATACTGCTTTCCCCTTCTGAGGCGCCGAATGGTGGACCAGAATCTCCTCAAAACCGTATGGAAGTCTTGTGCCATGGTCTCACTCCCTTACCCAGGTTTTTGCTTCTGACCACTATTGGCTGCCTTTGGAGTTGCACAAGCCAAAAATACCCTATAGCACTCTTTCTTCAGCTTGACGGCATCCATAACTGTCGGTGTCCACCAGTGGGTTCGAGGATTGCCACCACGACAGGCAGCAACAACCCTGCAGCCTCAGCTCCGGTTGGCCACCTTGACAATGGAAGCACAGAACATGGCCCACTCTAACTCAATGTCCACCGCTTCCCCCCGAACATTTTGGAAGTTCTGTTGGAGGTGAGAATTGAAACTTCTTCTGACAGGAGACTCCGCCAGACGTTCTCAGCAGACTCTCACAATATGTTTGGACCTGCCAGGTCTGGCCTTCATATAGGCCTATTTTCACTTCAATGTAGGGCTGGGGATTGGGACCTGGTAGGTGACCAAGGCAATCTTGGCAGCCACCAGGCTTATACAGCACTGGAGGAAACCCTGCCCTTTATGTACATATTCCTCTCGCAAAATTGGCAGAAATCACCCGAAGACATGGTAATTGCTGTGCGAGTAAATGGTAAATGGCCTGTATTTGATATAGCGCCTTCTAGAGTCCTGGAACCCCCCAAGGCGCTTTACAACACAATCAGTCATTCACCCATTCACACACACATTCACACACTGGTGAGGATGAGCTACAATGTAGCCTCAGCTGCCCTGGGGCGCACTGACAGAGGCGAGGCTGCCGAGCACTGGCGCCTCGCCACTGGTCCCTCCGACCACCACCAGCAGGCAACATGGGTTAAGTGTCTTGTCCAAGGACACAACGACAGCGACAGACTGAGCGGGGCTCGAACCTGCAACCTTCCGATTACGGGGCGAGCACTTAACTCCTGTGCCACCATCGCCATTCATTAAATGAATGAAACTTGAGCGAGTTGTGGTTTTCCAGATTCACATGGTATACGTCATTTGAGTTCTTACTGTGATTGGCTAAAGCCAAAATATAGTAACCAGTGCCAGCCGGGTACTACCTTGTGTGTCCTCTAATCAGCTCAAAATATTTTACCAGATAGTCCTCCCTCTTTTAAATGGTTTCTGCTGCACAAAATCCAGGTGAAAATGTGTTGACTCGACACGGGGTGAGGCTACACACAGAGATCTCTCTTATGCCAGGTTAGCAACATGCCTATTGCTGATGCTGATAGTGAGAGTGAGCTGGCTACTATGACTTTAGGCCAGTATGCCGACTCGGCTATCCAAGCCTTATCTGAACAGAGCTGTTTATCCGGCTTCATCAAGGATGTGATGCGGTCTACAACTCCCGACCAAGAGGAGAAAGTCCTCGCTGACCTACAGTAGATCAGATTAAAACCTCAACTACAATTGAAGCTTTTGGTCGTTTCGCCATCCTATTATATCACTTCTAGCAGAATGAGGTGGAAAGCCACAGATGGGCGCAGCAACAAATGGAAAAACTGAGTAAGGGAAAGAGGCACAGAAATCTCTGTCTGAAGACATTATGGTTTCTGAGAACGAAAAAAACAAGGCAGGGAAGAGGATCACTAAGTTATTAAGTAAACATAGGAATAAAAATGTCTTAAAGCTGATCATGCCCGATGTGCAGTGAAGATAGGAGATCAGGAGAAAGGCATTCTTGATCTGACACAAAAGTTGGAGGCAGCTGAAAAGCAGGCCTCCTCTGCTATTGTGTATCTGCCACAGCTCAACCCAGCTGGACCCAGTCATGAGGGGGCGGTCACGCTTACCCCCACTCCAGCTGTGTTATCTGCTTCTACAGCTGCTGTCGCTTCTCACACCAGCCCTCTTGTCCCAGCAGTCACAACCACTGATGTGTACAGGATGGCCAGAAACATCACCAAATTTGAGCCACATCTGGGGGTTTCACATAAAGTTTGCATTTATCTCTGTGACCTTTGCTGTCATTTAGACAGACACCCTGTAGCCACAGTCCAGGATAAGATCTTCCTGAATAAACTAATCTCTGACAGCACTGTGGGGGAGTTGACTGCCAGCGGGATGAAATCAGAAATGACTACACCCTGCCTGCAGATGGCACTAGAGGAAGAATTCATGGGCACAGCTAAAGCAGCTGGCCTGAGATTGGCTATGTCCATCAAACAAGGTCTCTCTAAAGACCCACAGAAATTCTACCTGCGGCTGTTCAAACTTATTTCGGTTCCTAAAATGAAGCTGATGTGGAGGAAGATAAAGACTTCTTGAGACTTTACATCCTCATTACAGTACCAATGGGTACCTAAGGGTACTATAAACATTGATTCTAACTCTATGAAAGATCTCAGACAAATGGCAGGAGGATAAAAACATCCACAGTTACGTCCTCCAACAACATTCTCCAAACTCCTCCAGGAGGGGGTCATCTTGCTCAGGTGGCCGCCGCCCTGACCAGTGCTCACCATGCCACGACCATGCTGGCAACAGCCCTACTCCTCCAAGGTCAAGAGCTGGGTCCAGTAGCATGTCCCAATTTTACCTGTGCTCCTTTCTGAGGTCTGTTCTTTGTGACTTGTTAAGTGCCTCACCAAAGGACAAGGAGGTTCTACTCATGTCTTTTGCAGACTAGGATGCAAGTCCTCCTGCACCTACAGTTCCTGCACACGACTCGGTCCGTCCACCATCAGTTGAACCTACTCCAATGTCGCATCCCATGGTACCCATGGCACCGATCCTCGACCATCCTCAGCACCTGTCGGAGGGTCAAGTCATCCTTTCCCGCAGGACAAGCCTGAGAAATTGTCATGCGTTTAACTGGCGGACCCGAAAAAACACCCAACACAGAATGACACGTTTTAAGAATGTTTATTAAAAGGGGAGAGGCAGCGACTAAATCAGGAGACAGGAGGTCGTTACCAGAAGATCGGAGGTGGGAAATGTCCGATAGGGGAATCCAAATATCCAGGTCGGGGACAGAGCAGAGTCTGAGCCAGAGGATCAGCGAAAAGGCAGTGCAGACAGGGTAATCCAAAAGGTGAGGTCGAGGACGGAGCAGGATCAGAGCCAGAGGATCAGAGAAGCAGCGGTGCAGAAAGGGTAATCCAAAGGGCGAGGTCGTGGATGGAGCGAGGTTCTGGATCTATGACGGCAAGGTGAGTGACAAGGCTGGAGAATTTACTAGCAGAGCGTTCAATAATCTGGCAGGAAACTGGTGGCTGGCTGGTGAATATATAGCTGGGGGAGCAGGTGTGTGTAATGAGCTGATGGCAGGAACAGGTGAGATGGATGATGATGAGGTGCTGACTGGGGTTGTTGTGGAAACAGGGCATGGCAGGAACAGGAACATGACAGCACCCCCACCTCAAGGGCCGGCACCAGCCGGTCCACCAGGCTGGTCAGGATGGGTCCGGTGGAAGTCGCGGACGAGGGACCCATCCAGGATGTCCCTGGTGGGGACCCAGGAACGCTCCTTAGGGCCAAACCCCTCCCAGTCCACCAGGTACTGAAGTCAACGACCCCAGCGCCTGGATCGTAGGAGCCGCCTGACATCCCACAGCGGCCCAACCCCACCAGCCGGGCGGGTGAAGGGAGCCCGGAGGTGGGCACAAGTGCCGAGGAGACGAAGGGCTTGATCCTGGAAACATGGAATGTGGGGTGGATGTGAAGAGGTCTGGGGAGACGGAGGCGGACTGCCGCAGGATTGATGACCTTGTACACTGGGAAGGGTCCGATGAAACGAAGAGCCAGCTTATGACAATCCACCCCTTAGGGGAACGTCCTTAGTAGACAGCCAGACCCGTTGCCCAAGACTGTAGACAGGAGCAGATAGTCGGCGACAATTGGCAGAGCGTGAGAAGATGACCGATGAGCGGACGAGGTTCCTGCGAGCCACCTGCCATGCCCCATGACATCTAAGGGTGGCCGCCTGGGCCGACGGAACCCTAGACACATGGTCCTGCATGGAGAAGACGGGAGGTTGAAACCCGTATACAGCATAGAAAGGGGACACACCTGTGTAGCTCGATGGAAGGGAATTGAGGGCATGTTCCACCCACGGCAGGTTACGGAGGTAGAATCATCCTCACAGAGCACACGAAGCCTGGTCTCCACCTCCTGGTTGATTCTCTCAGATTGTCCATCAGTCTGGGGGTGAAAACCGGATGAGAGACTCGCTTGAATGCCCAGACGAGCACAGAACTCTTTCCAGAAGCCAGAGGCAAACTGAGGTCCTCAACTGGAAACAATGTTCAAGGGCAGTCCATGAAGGCGGAAAACCTCCTTAGCCATGATGTCAGCCATGTCCTTGGCAGAGGGGAATTTCCTGAGGGGAACCAGATGCAACATTTTCGAAAAACGCTCCACAATGGCGAGGATTACCTTATTTCGGTCAGAAGGGGGAAGACCCGTAATGAAATCCATGCTGAGATGAGACCAGGGACTGCGAGGAATAGGCAACAGCCATAACAGTCCTGCTGAGGGTCTGCGGGAAGTCTGGGCTTGGGCACAGGTAGGACAGGCTGAAACAAACTCCTTAATGTCTTTAGACAGAGTAGACCACCAGAAGTGATTGCGAATGATGGCAAGTGTTTTGGAGAGGCCCGGATGACAATAAAGATGGGAACTATGACAAAAGGTGAGTACCTGGGAGCGGAGTGTCAGGAACAAACAGGCGATCAGGAGGACACTGGGAAGGTACAGGATGTTGTTGATGGGCCTGTCTGAGTGATTCTCCAGTTCCAGTCTAGACACCCCAAGAAGAACTTTCTGTGGGAGGATCAATGAGTCATGGTCCTGGACCTGGTCAGATACTGAGGGTTCCATAGATCTGGACAGAGCGTCAGGTTTTGTGTTCTTCTCTCCTGGGCGATAAGACAAAGTAAAGTTAAATTGACTAAAGAATAGGGCCCACCAGGCTTGTCGTGAGTTGAGTCTCTTCGCTGTCTTGATGTATTCCAGATTCTTATGGTCGGTCCATACAATGGATGGTGTGGCAGCCCCCTCCAGCCATTGTCTCCATTCCTTCAATGCCAGTTTTATGGCCAAAAGCTCCCAGTCTCCGACATCGTGGTTACGCTCTGTGGATGAAAGGGTATTGGAAAAAAATGCACAGGGATGCACCTTATCATCCTGGGCCCTCTGACTGAGGACAACCCCAACGCCGAAAGCCGAGGCATCTACTTCAACAAAGAACTGCCTTGTGGTATTGGGGGTGTGCAGGATAGGAGCAGACGTGAACAAGTCTAAGTTTTTGAAATGAGTCTTCAGCTGACTTATTCCAATGGAAACTGACCTTGCTGGAGGTGAGGGCATGAAGAGGTGTGGCGATCTTACTGTATCCCCTTATGAATCTGCGGTAGAAATTGGCAAATCCAAGAAACCATTGAAGCTGTTTACGGGTCATGGGGATGGGCCAGTTGACAACGGCAGAAGTTTTGGCAGGATCCATGGCAATCTGAATGGGAGAGATGGTGAAACCAAGAAAAGAGACAGTGGTACGATGAAACTCACACTTTTCTGCTGTAACGAACAGGCTATTCTGGAGGAGGCGGAGAAGCACAGCTTGTACTGTTTCTTATGGGTCTCTGGATCAGGAGAAAACACTAAGACGTCATCGAGATATACAAACACAAAACATCCCACCATGTCTCTAAGAACGTTGTTGATGAAAGCCTGAAAAACAGCTGGGGCATTAGTCAGACCAAATGGCATGACGAGATACTCATAGTGTCCTGTGGGGGTGTTGAATGCCGTCTTCCATTCGTCGCCTTCACGCATGCAAACTAAATGATAGGCATTGCTTAAGTCCAGTTTTGTAAATATTCGGGCTCCTTGAAGAGTGTCAAATGCAGCGTTTATGAGAGGTAATGGATAGCGGTTTTTTATGGTGATGTCGTTAAGGGATCCGTAGTCGATACAGGGTCTGAAGAATCCATCTTTCTTCCCAACAAAGAGAAAACCCACACCTGCTGGAGAGGATGGTGGTCGGATGAGACCCAGGGTCTTGGCCGTGTTGTAGTCCATGAACTCTGTGTCTGTGCCAGAATCAATAAATACTGGAAGCTTAGTCTCCTGGTTTGCGTGAGAAAAGATGGCTGTGACCAGGGGTCTGGTCGAGGACTTTGGATTAATTCGACACAGTAGATGCCTCTGTTTATCTACTGGGCTGCCCTTTTAATGGGCAGTTCCGAACCATGTGCCCTGAATTGCCACAATACAAACAAAGATTCAGGTTTCTTCTTCTGGTCTTCTCCTCTGGTGATAACTGCGACCTGCCGATTTGCATGGGTTCCTCAGTCTTGTTGCTGGGAGTGGAGGAAAAGCCACCAACACGCGGTTACTCCACAGATGACGACTGTCGGGCAGGACGGTAGGAGGTAAACGGAGGCTGAGTCAGGCTCCTGTTTCTCCTGTCTCTCCTGTATTCCATGAGCCGGAGGTCAATTCTAGTAGCGAGGTCCTCCAATTCTACTAAGGTTTTGGGAAATTCTCGGGTGGTCATTTCATTCTTGATACTATCAGAGAGACCTTGATAGAACATATCCATAAGGGCAGGCTCATTCCAGTCACTGACTGCGGCAATAGCATGAAAGTCAATGATATATTCTGTGACCCTCCTATTATGTCCACAAAAATAAACAATAATGAACAAGAATGTTGGCAAAAGGAGATCTGAGGCACTCAGGAGATACAAAAATAAAAAGCCTTTATTAGTACATGTCTTAAATAGTTAAAAACATCAATGCCAATGCGTTTCAGCCCACAGGGCCTTCGTCAGGGCTCAAAATGTTTGTATGTTTACTCACTTTCATGTTAAAAAGGCTAATCAATGACACCTGCTGAAGTTGGGCAGGTAGACAGCATTCTGATTGGATGACCAATATAACACAAAAAACTTTTAACATCTAAACAATCATATTGTAAGGATGAATACTTACAAATATTAAATTTCACTTATAGAATTGGAGAAAAAATTATAAATATGGTACACAAATGGTAAGAAAACATGAGATTATAAATAAGGAGCGAAATCTAATTCTCCATTAAGACCTGAGAAATTAGTAGCTTTTAGTGTGTAAATCCAAAATTATTCTCTTTGCAAGAGTTTTTAAGCCCATCTCCTCCTCTAATTGAATTTTTTATATGTTCAATCCCTGTGATTTTAAGAGAGTTACAGCTTCCATGATTTGTGTCTTTATAATGCACGGCCATAGGATATAGAGGATTACCAGATCTGATTGCTTGTTTGTGTTCTGCAAGTCTTGCTTTTAACTTATGTTTAGTTCTTCCAATATAGAAGCAACCACATGGGCATTCTAGTCTGTAGACCACGAAGTATTGCAATTGATAAATATATTAATGTAAAAAGTACGTCCTGTGAAAACATCAGCAAAACAGTTAGTATTAGTTATGTTGTCACAGTGAACACAATTTCCACATTTATAGTTGCCTTTTCGAGTTGATAACCAGGTTTTTGTTGCTGTGGGGGAAGGTGACTTTGAACAAGCTGTTCATTTAATGTTGGGGCTCATCTGAAGCTGATAGTAGGAGTATCCGGGAGAGCTTCCCTAAGAATACTGTCGCTTTTCAGTATGTCCCAGTTTTTTGTAATTATTTATTTTTATCTTGTTGGCTTGACCACTGAATTGTGCAACAAAATAAACACCATCTGATCTTTGTTGGTTCTTCTCTTTGGGAACCAATAGTTGTTCTCTTGGCAGGCTTTTAGTCTTATTATACGCTTTGAGTATAGTTCTTTGTTGGTACCCTCTTGTTGTAAAGCTCTGGCCCATAACTGTAGCATTTCTTTCAAATTCTTCTGTGTCACAAATACGTCTAAGTCTTTGAAACTGAGCAGTAGGGATGTTGTTTATTAACCATGATGGGTGGAAACTGTCTTCTCTGAGGATTGTATTACGGTCAGTAGGTTTTCTAAAAATAGAAGTGTGTAAATCTCCACTATCATATTTTGAGATTTTTATGTGGAGGAAATTAATTTCAGATGAGGAGAAGTCTAGGCTAAGTTTCAAACTTAGAGGAGGACTGGATTTACCCAACTTTTATTATTATTTCTTAGCCAACAGGCTGCAATATATACCAAGATGGTTGCAAGATAACCCATTAGATGAGTCCTGGTTAGATATAGAACAGACACTTTGCAATACGATAGAGCTTTCAGACTTACCATTTATTAGCTAAAGCATAAGAAAACATGAAAGCTTCAAAAGTATTAGTATCAGCACTTCTCTGACAGCATGGTGGGAGTATCTTAAAATGACAGAGTCTTCACTAGTACCATGCAGACGCACACCTATCTGGAACAATCCTGACATTTTGCAAAACAACAAAATGATGAACCTTCCGGACTGGAAAAATAAAGGAATCCTATACCTGGAACACATATATGAAGGATTGGACTTCATCCCATTTAATCAAATAGTCTCCCAATTTGGAATGGATAAGAATAGCTTTTTAGAATATCACCAAATTAAATCTGTAGGCAAACAAAAATTTAAGCTCAATAAAATAGAATTACAAACGCCACCAAGGGTATTAGACTTTTATAATCTCAAACCCCCCAAACTACTGTCTAAAGTATATAAGACACTGTCCAAAATAGACACTAAAATTGCAATCCCTATTGAAAAATGGGAGGTGGATCTATCAGTTAGCTTTGACCAGGACTTCTGGTCCCAAACTTGTTTAAAAACTTTTAAAATGATCAGACACCCCAATTTACAATTAATTCAGTACAAAATTCTACACAGAGTACACTATACAGGTCATCGGATGTTCAAGATGGGGTTTGTGTCGTCTGACACCTGTACACACTGCACAAACAACATTCCTGACAATTACATTCATGCACTGTGGTCCTGCCCACCTGTCCAGGAATTTTGGGGTAGAGTATGTGAGGATCTGTCAAAATGTCTGAAATGTCATATCCCAACTTCCCCCTCTCTTTGTTTACTGGGGAAGCTGGACGATGTCCCGATTGCAACATCTTTGGTTCACGTGGTTCTGACTGCCATATGCATCGCTAAGAAAACTATCCTCTTGAATTGGAAAAATAGAGAAAGTCTCTGCATTAACCAGTATAGAAATCTTTTGTTAGATCATATTGCACTTGATATAGCCTCTGCTTCCACTTCAGATGAATCTCTCTGGGCTCCTTTGATCGGTTCCATCACATAGCGAGGGTGGGGGGCCGTTGATGTTGTCCTGCGGGATGGTGTGGGTGGGGG
>SSNQ01000025.1:1356357-1367982 GCA_006942095.1 Nothobranchius kuhntae | reverse complement strand
TTGTTAGTTTTGTTAAGATATGAACGGAATTGAAGTAGTTCTGACTCTGAACCAGACCACAGCAGAATAATGTCATCAATGTATATATATATATATATATATATGTATACATATATATATATATATATATATGTGTGTGTGTGTGTGTGTGTGTGCTGAGTCTGACGCAGTGTTGGAAAGTTGTGTGGTTGTGCCATACAGGTGTAAAGGTACAGAAGCAGGTAAGGAGGAAGGGAAAATACAGATACAGGTTAAAAAAGAAGAAAGAACTAAAAAGAAGAGGTGATGGGGTGTGAGGTGGTGATGAACAGGTGATCTCATCATCTAGAATACGGATTTAGCAGCTGTTTAATCCCGACCGTTATCAATCCCAGTGAATCCTGATAAGAATAATAAATGTCTGACCTGATTTGGGCTAATACAGCCAGTCAGTCACTCCTCGCTCCTTGTAAAGTTTATTGTCCACATAAAGCTTATCCACCGAGAGGACAGCCCTCTTTCCAGCCTGGATAAACTTTTTGCGCAGCGGAAAGAGGACTCAGCGCCGATCCAGGATTTCCTTAGGGAACTGGTCATTTACGCTGAAGTCTTTCTCTTCCGTGACTTTTAACAAGATTCTTCTGCTTGAAATGTTCAAATTTAGCCACGATGGGACGAGTTCTTCTGCTGTCCACTCTTTTAGCTCCAAAGCGGTGTACCCGGTGAAAGGTGATGTTTTTTACCGTTTCTTCGGGTATCTTCATTTGGGTCTGGAGAAAGTTTTTTATTGTTTGCTCGCAGTTCTCCGTCCCTCCCGTCTGCTCCGGCAGGCCTGCGAACACCAAATTATCCCTCATGCTACGGGCCTGAAGGTCCAAAACCATCTCCTTCAGAATCGTGTTGTCCTGGGTGATCCGCGTCATTCCCTCTTCCAGGGAAGAAACGGGCTCATGCAGAGACGCGTTCTCAGCAGCGAGCTGCTCAACCTGCTCTTGGCTGAACTCCAAAGATGTTCGGAGGTTCTGAAACTCCTGGTGAAGAACCTCGAGCAGATGAAGTCGCCCCTCAAATCCCAGAAGCCGTTTATCTATAGAATCTAATAATTCTAATATGTGCTTACAGGGAGATGAGGCCTCAGGCAAGTCCTGAGGACGGCTCCTCTTGGTCCCAGGTGTTTCAGGCTCAGCTGCTGATTTCTTCATACCCATAACGAAAAATTCAAAAACTTCATCAATATAGTTTTGTAAACCTTCAAATTTTTCTCCACTTACCTCCAGGTTGAGTGAGTTATACTTACAAGATTATTTTTTGCGTTGTCAATAGATAAATTAGGCGAAAATGCGTCTTAATTGTTTGTGGATGTTTGTTAATGACCTGCCTCAGCTTCAAACTCTGCCGTGTATCCGGTGGTTGGTCGTCAGCGCATGCTCACAACCAAATCTCCCGCATGCTCACAACCCAATCTCCACTGAATTTCTACCGTCTTTGGCCGAAGAATATCGGAATGCTTCTTCTTTTCCAGAGAGCGTATTATGAGTGGCAAGGTCATGTCACGTGACTTACTTATTGACATCACATGAACTGTGTGCGCCTGTGTGCACTGGAATTCTATTTAATCTGAACATGCGTAATAAACGGTCTGTTCTCTGTTCACCAGACCAAAAGGAGAACGATGAGGGTCTATGTTCTTTCTTCCGGTCAATATTAGCAGCTAAAATACTCAGCTAACCTCTTTGGTAGCAGGTTACATGTAGTAAGGATGACTAACATGTTATGGGTCCAGTCATACTGGCCAAAGGTCGTTTATGCTGTTATTCGACAGTGACAAGAGGAAATGAACTGTCCTCGCTTCAAATGGCTGGTGCAGAAAGAGTTACTGATTACATAATCTGACCTGAAGCTATATTCACGTCGTTAAAAAGAGCAAAAGAAAGATTCAGCGATGGACTACAGATAGCCATGATGGTAAAGGGGCTGCCTGAGTCATATAAACCATTTGTCGTGTATGTCACCCAGACAGAATACACTATAAAGTTCAGCAAGTAAAACGAAACTGAGAAGTTTTGAAAGCTCTATGAGAAGAGTGACGCGAGTGTAGTGGAAGACCACATGATGAAAACAAATTGGACCACAAGATCAACGGGAAGACAAAGAGAAAAGAGAGTGAACTGGCTGATGATGACTGTTACACATGCGGCAAAAAGGGACACATGGCCAGAGAGTTCCCAGGCAAACCGAAAGGAGCAACGGTGGGACTTAACACACTGAGGAAGAGGGCTTGGTGGTCGTGGACGAGATGGTGACTACATGAGGAAAGCAAAAGAAAGCAAGAAGGCAGAGACCACATCCTTTTGTTTCTTCAAAATGAGTGATTGCTCCACACAAAAGGAAAATATGAGCAGTCTTGCCACCACTCACATGATTAACGATGCCTTTAAGTTCAAAACAGTGGACAAGAACTTCAAATCAGAGAGTCACGTGGTCGAACTCGCAAACGGAACCAAGGTGAAAGGGAAATGAGAGGAGATGCTGACGTCTACATATTGGACAGCAAAAAACGACAGGTGAAGACAAGACTAAAGCAGGCACTTGACGTCCCATCGTTTCCACAGAACATTTTCTCAGTCAAAGCAGCAACAGCCAATGGGGCCGAGGTGCATTTTAAAGATGGAGATAGCTGGTTTTTAAACAAAAATGGCATAAGATTCATAATGTCTGCATATGGAAAGCTGTGTTATTTAGACACTGTAGAAAGTGAAAACGATGATGACATGTATAGTTATCATGACACTCAGACCTGGCATAGGACAATTGGCCATTGTAACCTAGATGATGTTTCAAAATTAGAGAAGGTAGTTACAGCCATGACCATAAAAGGAAAATGTGAAAGGCCAGATCACACTAATGAAATTTGCATTCAAGGCAAGTTCTCACAAAGTAGGAACAAACAGGCAGACGTTAACGCTGAAACTGTGCTAGAGCTGGTACACACTGATGTGTGTTTTTCTATTCAACCAGTAGAGAAAAATGAGTGCAAATATGCTATAACGTTTACTGATGAGTGGCATGATGTTTCCATACTTTTTAAGAGTGACACATTAAAGGCTATAGAAGGGTTCATAGCAGACAAAGCTCTCTAGGAAGCATGAAATGTTTAAGATCTGATAATGGTACAGGGTTTACTGGACAAGTTTGTAAGGAGTAATGGGATAAGGCACGAGACTAGTGCACCCTACTCACCACACCAGAACAGAACTGCTGAGAGAGACGACTCCGGTCATGATTTGGCACTATATAAATAAACTTGAATTGAATTGACTAGAGATTGGCGAACCTTATTTGAGATGTCACGGTGTATGCTGTGAGAGAGTAACATCCCAAAATATTTATGGACGTTTGCTGTACAAACAGCAGCACAAATCCACAACAGGTGTTAGACTGTAGTAGGCGATATCAGCAAACACCCTACTATGTGTTTACCAGAAAGACACCTGATCTGTCCAACATGAATGCTTTTGGTTCCGCAATGTTATGTGTATAAACCATCGACATATAAATATGGGACAATGGGTTTCCATAGACTCCAATAACACGTTTTTGAGCTAAAATGGGAGGTGGCCACCGTGTCACAGGTTCCGTCAAGCCCAGACAATTACACAAAAGGGAAGAGAGGTGGAGCTGAGGGTGGGGCTGTAAGGCTGGGATCAACTGACGACACCCGGCCGAACTAGCTACAAGCTAACCTGAAGCTAACCCAAACCTAACGCGGAGATAAGCTAATGGAGGTAGCAACCTAGCTACAACCGGAGTTAACTGTGCACAACACCAGAGCTTCTGAGTCAGAGCTACGCCGGGCTGACTGCTGGGTAAAACCGGGTGGAACACAGAGGTCTCCCGAGAGCTCCACAAGCCGGCAGCCGCACAGCAGACAAGCGCCGCTGCGATCTGAGATGTGCAGAGCTGCCGCTGGGGAGAACCGGGTGGAAAAATTTCCATCCCAGAGCTCCACAAGCCGACAGCCCGCGCAGCAGACAGAAGCCGCTATCAGACAGAGATGCGCTGAGCTGCCGGGAGGGGAGAACGGGTGGAAAACATCGGTCTCCCGAGAGCTCCACAAGCCGATAGTCAAAACCCAGCTCCACCAACATGTTATGTTTCAACCCATTTTCTAAAGTGCAGCATTATGTTAAATGCACTGGGTTTTACCCTATTACATTTAAATTTCATTGTTAAACAGTACATGTTAAAATCTAAGCTCAGCTCGGCAGTGACCTAAAATACATAAATATAATTTTACTTACCGAAAAAAATGAAGTGGAGACTCCTTGGACACTCTATTAGTGCAATTAATGCCACAGCAAGTCATTTTGTCCAACAATTGCACAAATAATATCCCAAAAAGAACGCACAAACGCTACAACTAATGGTCTAAGTTGAGAGACTGAAAATGACAGAACAGTTTCCAGGCCAGACCGAGGCTCTACTGAGGCCTTTCCACGGAGCTAGCTCTGTGGTCACGTGGGTCTGATGCTCATTAATTATACAGAATTTTAGGCTTTTAATACACTTAAACAGAAAAGTGAGAAAAAAATCACCCCTCTCAGAGTTGTCATGAGTGTAAACTAGATCATTTAAACCAAAAACATGTTTTGGTACCAGGCTGTAAACATGTTTATTTCTGCTGTGAAATTGGTATTTTTAACATGGGAGTCAATGAGGATTTGCTCGCTTCTGACACCAGCCCCTAGTGGATGAGGGTGGAACTGCAATTAATTTCATTTCCGGGTTTGCTTCAATTTCCCCCCCGCATTGTGGGGGCTAGGTATAAACAAGATAAAAGGAAACTGGATTCTAGATGTGAAAAAGGAATTTCCATAGGCTATGATAAATACAGTCCAGCGTGTAACTCCTAAAACATAGGCTTGTGAAATGTATTACCAGAGACAGTGCAGGTAGTCAGACTCAAACAGAGAGGGGCATAAGAAACGACATTGAGACGTATGAAAACACGCCTACAGAGGGGAACATTCAAGAGAAAGTAATACTCAAGGAGGCTGAAGAGACAAATGTTGAGGAGGTGACTGAGCCAGGATCTACTCAAATAGAAAATGCGCAAGAGGAAGAAAAGAGATAAACTACTGGACAAAGAAAAGCACCTGACTATCTAAAGGACTACCTGTGTAAAACTGACAATGTAAATTATTTCTATAGAGCGGCTTATGTGTACCTAAAATTTATAAAGAGGCAGTGGACTCTTAAGAAATCAAAACAAGGAAAGAGGAAATAACATCTTCAAAGTAAAATGACACTTTTACTTTATCACCACTACCTGGAGGCAAACAAGCAGTGGGAGGTCATTGAGTGTATGCAGTAAAAGAAAATCTGCTTGCTTCCTGGTGCCGTGGCAGATTCTGGATCCAGCGGTTTCGTGGCTCGTTCCTGTTGCCGGCTGCTTATGGGAATAGCCGATCATCCCCCTCCTTTTCAGAGCGGTAATCAGAAAGGAGTTGACCCACTCAATAGCCAGAGCTCCATCTATTACTGGAGGTTCTACTTAATCTCTAAAGTGGGGGCTGGTCAATGCTAGATCAATGGCTAAAAAGATGTTTATCATGAATTATTTTTTGATTACACATGGCCAGGATGTCTTCTGTGTAACAGAGTCATGGATTCTACCTGGTGGGGCCTAGGTTTTGAGTGAACTAGTCCCAGCTGGATGTGCTTTTATCAATGTTCTGTGAGCTGCAAGGCGTGGTGGTGGATTAGCCATCATTTACAATGCTAATCTCAGGATTCGACACTTCCAGCCCTGGTCCCCTGTTACCAGCTTTGAACTGTGTCTATTTGAACTTGGTCACCGAAACCACTAAACTGCGCTGTGGTCTATCGACCCCGAGGTACAGTATGGATTTCATGCCGGAGTTCTCAGATTTTTTATCAAGCTGTGCTTCTTGTTATGGTGAGATAATGTTACTTGGTGACTTTAATATTCACGTGTGTTGCCCTGGAAAACCGCTGTTTTCTGACTTAATGAATTTAATGAAGTATTTCAGCCTTACGCAAAGGGTCCGCGCATCCACATAGGTATGTGGTCACACGTTAGATCGGGTGGTGTCACTTGGATGCTTTGTGGCTAACCTAAGCATTACTGATGGAGTTTTCTCAGACGGCTAGCCAATATTATTTGAGACAATGCAGCACAATAGTTTGGTGACATCTGTTGTCCCTATTAGTCATAGTTGTCTTATGAAGTCAGACATCGCTGGACAATTTTCTTCGTTAATTGGTGAGGCGCAGCCTGAGTTATCGGACTGGTCTTCAATTGGATGGACTACTCTCTTATTTTAATGGGACCTGTAAAGTCATTCTTGGCACAGTTCCTTATCAATTTGCATCCTGAAAAAAGATGGTTTATTGGCAGATAAAAAATGATGTTTATTTGAAAAATAAATAAATACATTTCTAGATAATTTGTAATTTCAAGTCACATTCCTGAATTTTTTTTAAACCAATAACAAAATTCAAGCAGGCAGGAAAAAATGCAATGAAAATACTCATTGGACATTAGTTTCTAACATGTTTAAATAAATCATGTCAAAACGTAAAAATTTGATCATTATTTTATCATATTTCTAGCCAAAAACATTTTTTTTTCAGAAGAAACAGATTAGAAAAGTGTTCACATTATTAATGTTGTTGCTTATAATTCTAATAGTTACGTCTGAAATTTGCATTTGGGATGACTGGACTGAATTAAGATGCGCTATCACCACCAGGGAACCCCAAATAACCATTCCTATGCTTCACACCAACAGACCGGTAACAGCAAAATTGTTCCAAAAACATGCCTAATATTCACCAATATATGCTAATTCAGCATAAAAAAACGCTGGTTTAGGGTTGTAATAATCTGTTTTAATGTACAATAATCCATGTTTTTACATGCAGTAAAGTTCAAAAGTCTCAGGTGTCACATTCCAACATTTACGGTTCTTCATAATAAATAAACTCCATGAGGTGTGCTCAGCTGCTCTACTACAACACAAGACGGTGAACTGTGGAGAATTTCTGGTTCTGTCCTGACCTGAGCTGAGACTCTGCCCTGCTGGTCTCCTGCATGTGTCTTCATGGGCGTTATACCCCTCCGGCCAAAGGCTCTCCTATTCTTTGTATTGGAGGAGGGTTCCAGAACGCACGCGCCAGTTAGCATGTTTATGTTTTGTGATTCTTCTTCTTCCTCTTCCAGCAAGACTGCTGGGGCAGCACCCTAGTGGCCCCTGTAGACGAGCCACCATGGTCAGCTATAGTTTTAGAGGCTACAAATTATATTTATTTGTTATTCACGATGGCCACCCCTCTGGCCCTGGAATCGAACATTGAATGGAACGTCTGTCCCACCCATGGACATCTGAGCTTAGCATGGTCCTGTCTCTGTAGATGAGTCTCTTGTAAAAACATCACATCACCTTCTTAGCATTTTAAATGAGAGAATATGTCAGATCTTTTAACTGGGTTAGTCATAGCTCTTAGCCTGGCAAGCCAGACTAAATAAATGTATTATTTAGTCTGGCCATGCTCCATTGACGGCTCTCGGTTGTGGGGCGGGTTCTACCGTTGTCTTTCAAATGATCTCCGCATTCCACTGGACAATGAATGTGACATACTCTTGTTTCACTCTGTTGCATCATCCCACCCACCAGGCATATAGAGTGCCCTGATTGGCCCACAAAGCGGGTAAAGCTCTGTGATTTGCTCACTAAGCAGATAGAGCACTATGATTGGCCCACCATTATGGACCAATCACAGCTCTTTATATCTTTGAAACCCCTCTAGAGAGCTGTGATTGGCTAGCCAGAGTCCTGGTAGGCGCTGCTGAGGTTCCAATGGAGCATGCCTAGACCATTCTTTGCAAAGCAAGAATTTGGTCTAGTTCACTAGGCTACATAGCTCTCACATTCCAAGTCAAAAATCTGACACTACCGTCTTCTGAGAAACAACTCAAAAAATAGCCATAACTAGTAAACAAAGATGAAATGACAAAAATAATCAAATCACCTTCCCTCTAGTTGTGTGACAACTAGAGGGACTTTGAAAAGATAGTCATACATTTACCTCACCACAACAATCTTCAGATCTGAGTCCAGTTAGGCTCCAGACAAAAAGAGAAAAAGAGAAAAAGCTAACAGCAACACCAACCGTGTCGCTAATTTGGAACCATGGTTTTGATATAATCCTCAGCGTCCTTTGGTGAGATGAAATCACGTTGCACTCCTTGGTACGTGATGCAAAGATTAGCCCAATGAAAATATCAAACCAAATTCCTTCAATGCTCTGATGTAATCACCAAATGTCGTTGGAGGCTACACAAGCCCAGGCTATCTTGGTAGTGTGCTCAGGGAAGACAGAGACTATCATATTGCATATCCGTATTTGTCGCAGCTCCCTGGCTTTCAGAAGAATCTTGGCAGTGTCCACATAGTAATGTCACCAGAATATTATGGCATGAGGGCACCCCCTGGCAGCAGGTCTGGGGGCCAACGACCGATGAAATCTGTCCATCAGTGATTCCTTCTCAAGTTAAAATGCCTCCATCTAGAGCGTTGACACATCTGCAGCAGTTAAAACATTGTCCTCCGGTACCCCAATGATGCGTATGTTATTACGGCAGGACTTGGATTCCAAATCCTCACATTTGTTTTCCAACGCAGCCATCTCCTTTGACATAGCATCCATTTTAGTTTGGAGATAAACAATTTCATTCAGACATGTGAAAAGAGATGGCTATATTTCTGTAGATGTGTTTTTAAGTCCAGTATAGTCCGCCCACATGGCTGAAATATCTGAGGACAGGTTAGTTTTTAGCTCTCATAAGTCAGACCTGTTAGATATGAGATTCTCCTCAAGCGCCGCTGACAGCTCTCTTCTGAACACTACTGAAATTTCCCCACAAATCTTAGATAGGAGTTCAGCCTTCATGAAAGTCCATTTCAGTACACAGTGTGTCGGATGGTCCAGGTGGGGGTGCGGTAGCACTCTGAGGGTGGGATACTGCAGCGAGGCTTATAACTGGAGCAAACAGAAGAGCACACATCAGTCCTATTCTAATGCCTCTGGTTACTAGGGATGTTTACCAAATTCAGTACTTTTTAAGGCACTGAACAAATTCCATAGTAACTACCGACTGAGTACCGATTCACGTCATATGAAACTGTGCCTTTTTTTGGTACCCGTGCCGTGCGCCGGCACAAGAACGTAATGTCGTCAATCACTGTGTAAACAAAGCAGCATGGCAGAGTGGAAGTGTTCTGAAGATTCGATCCACTCCGCTAAATGGGATGGGTAACTGGGTGATGATGAAACCAGCAACATTGATCTAAGTGAGGCATCATCATCTTAATTCGCTCCGGTAGGGAAAAAAATGTTAGCTTGATACGTTAGCTTCCGTTCAGCTAATGGTGCATTTGATTTCTCCTCAAAACTCCAAAATTCCGACTAGAAGAAAGTGAACGCACTCTAAAGTTTGGCTTCACTTCACTCACTGTGATGGGCTGTTGGGTGATGATGAAACCAGTGACAGCACTCTGAGTATGAGGCATCCAGCAGCTAAATAAACTATTTAAGATAACGTTAGCTTGATAGTTTAGTTTTTGTTTACATGGCTATTGGTGCGTTCACTTTCTCCTCGGAAATTTCAACTTCCGAGTAGGAAAAATAAACAGTTTAAAAATGAACGGCAAGGGGAATGAAGATACACAGTAAATTTAGTTCACAGCAAAGATGTTTGCTTGAGTGTAATTATCAGTTTATAAAATTACAAGAACCCACCATCACACAGTTTATAAAACTACAAGGACCCACCATCACAGTTTATAAAACTACAAGGACCCACCATCACAGTTTATAAAACTACAAGGACCCACCATCACACAGTTTATAAAATTACAAGAACCCACCATCACAGTTTATAAAACTATAAGGACCCACATCACACAGTTTATAAAACTACAAGGACCCACATCACACAGTTTATAAAACTACAAGGACCCACATCACAGTTTATAAAACTACAAGGACCCACATCACACAGTTTATACAACTACAATAACCCACCATCACAGTTTATAAAACTACAAGGACCCACCTTCACAGTTTATAAAACTACAAGGACCCACCATCACACAGTTTATACAACTACAAGAACCCACCATCACACAGTTTATAAAACTACAAGGACCCACATCACACAGTTTAAAAAACTACATGGACCCACCATTACGCAGTTTATAAAACGTTGATTACGTATTGTAACCCCAGATTCTATGAATCTAGTCACAGCTCTTAAGCTAGCTGCTATTGGAAGGATGATCTCAGCATCAGCCAATCATGAAGAGCTTAAATGTACACCCACCAATGGTGGGCACCCCTTGTGTGTATATAAGTGGATCGACTCCACTGTTTGCCTCCGATGGCTCTTGGCCCTAATAGAACCAGTGTGGCCATTTGCTTAAGGGCTGCTCTATTTCATCTAGTCTTAGCCCTTAAGCTTGCTGCTATTGGAATAATGCGCAGCTGGATGGGTTTACGCCACACTGGTTAGCTCAACCAAATGGACACACCCAACATGTCTCCTTTTAGCGAGGGTCGCTCAGCCTCAGCCCAGGACTTAAAAAGCTGAGGCAGCCAGAGAGAAGAGTGGGGTTCCCACGAAAATATCATCCACAAGAGGATGAAATTCATTCAAGCAGGGCTGATGTGGTGCCATAATGCTTTCACTCAGCCTGCTGAGGTCCAAGCACTGAACGAGTGATGGAACCTGAAGACACATCTCGTAAATAATAACGAGTAAAGGAACATGGGGAAGCCCATGAAGCAGCCTGACAAACGTCTTCCATCGACACACCACTGTGGAGCGCCATAGAAGAGGAAATCCCTTTGGCTGAGTGAGCCCTGAGTGTCTCAGGAGGATCCCGCCCTGATGATGTGAAAGCGAGTGAAATGGTGTCACATAGTCAGTGTGAAAGACGCTGGGTCGACAGCGCTTGCCCAAGGGAAGAGTCTCTGTTGTGCACAAACAGGCTTTGTGAGCGGTGTAACGTGAGGAAGTGTGGGTTTTCTGTCACAAAGCTGGTGTTTGACCCGACTGGGTCGCTCAGAACTTTAACACACAGATTGGGACCTTTGCAGATATGAAGTCTGCGAGAGTCTGGAGGAAGCCATAACATCAGCCACCTGCAGCGTCCAGAAGACGTGTTTCCATGAGTTGTACCCAGAACAAGTCAAAACATAAAGGTTAAACTTCCTTTTCTTGTTTTGAATGTTAAAAGTTTAATCATCAATTTGCTCATTATAAATGTGTTTTGATCAAATGAATGACTATTATGCTTTGGGTAATTATAAGAGATTTAATTAATCCATTCTTAATTAAATGTTAATGTTGAGAATGTTTGGTAACGACCTTCACACTCCTGCTTCTTCACACACCCAAACACGCCCACGCACATCTGCTCACAGTAAACTCCAAAACACATTTGCTGACGTACACGTTTTGCTTTGAGAGGAGAAAGGCTTTTGGTAAGTTTCAGTCTTAGGATTTGAGTTTGTGCTTGACAACGAAAGAGAGAGGACCTGAATAAACGCTAAAGGGGG
>SSNQ01000025.1:1336796-1352154 GCA_006942095.1 Nothobranchius kuhntae | reverse complement strand
AAAAAAAAAAAAAAAAAAAAGATCGGGTGGTGTCGCTTGGATGCTTTGTGGCTAACCTAAGCACTACTGATGGGAGTTTTCTCAGATGGCTAGCCAATATTGTTTGAGACAATGCAGTACAATAGTTTGGTGACATCTGTTGTCCCTATTAGTCATAGTTGTCTTATGAAGTCAGACATCGCTGGACAATTTTCTTCGTTAATTGGTGAGGCGCAACCTGAGTTATCGGACTGGTCTTCAATGGATGGACTACTCTCTTATTTTAATGGGACCTGTAAGGTCATTCTTGGCACAGTTCCTTATCAATTTGCATCCTGAAAAAAAGATGGTTTATTGGCAGATAAAAAATGATGTTTATTTGAAAAATAAATAAATACATTTCTAAATAATTTGTAATTTCAAGTCACATTCCTGAATTTTCTTTAAACCAATAACAAAATTCAAGCAGGCAGAAAAAAATACAATAAAAATACTCATTGGACATTAGTTGCTAACATGTTTAAATAAATCATGTCAAAACATAAAAATTTGATCATTATTTTATCATATTTCTAGCCAAAAACATTTTTTTTCAGAAGAAACACAGATTAGAAAGGTGTTCACATTATTAATGTCGTTGCTTATAATTCTAATAGTTACATCTGAAATTTGCATTTGGGATGACTGGACTGAATTAAGATGCGCTACCACCAGGGAACCCCAAATAACCATTCTTATGCTTCACACCAACAGACCGGTAACAGCAAAATTGTTCCAAAAACATGCCTAATATTCACCAATATATGCTAATTAAGCATGAAAAAAACAAAGCTAATTTCATGAAGTTAGAAGCATTAACTCAGTCCTACCTTTGCTGGTTTAGGGTTGTAATAATCTGTTTTAATGTACAATAATCCATGTTTTTACATGCAGGAAAGTTCAAAAGTCTCAGGTGTCACATTCCAACATTTACGGTTCTTCATCATAAATAAGCTCATGAGGTGTGCTCAGCTGCTCTACTACAACACAGGACGGTGAACTGTGGAGAATTTCTGGTTCTGTCCTGACCTGAGCTGAGACTCTGCCCTGCCGGTCTCCTGCATGTGTCTTCTTGGGCGTTATTCCCCTCTGGCCAAAGGCTCTCCTATTCTTTGTCTCTCCTATTCTTTGTATTGGAGGAGGGTTCCAGAACGCACGCGCCAGTTAGCATGTTTATGTTTTGTGATTCTTCCTCTTCCAGCGAGACTGCTGGGGCAGCACCCTAGTGGCCCCTGTAGACGAGCCACCACGGTCAACTATAGTTTTAGAGGCTACAAATTATATTTATTTGTTATTCACAATGGCCACCCCTCTGGCCCTGGAATCGAACATTGAATGGAACGTCTGTCCCACCCATGGACATCTGAGCTTAACATGGTCCTGTCTCTGTAGATGAGTCTCTTGTAAAAACATCACATCACCTTCTTAGCATTTTAAATGAGAGAATATGTCAGATCTTTTAACTGGGTTAGTCATAGCTCTCACATTCCAAGTCAAAAATCTGACACTACCATCTTCTGAGAAACAACTCAAAAAAATAGCCATAACTAGTAAACAAAGATGAAATGACAAAAATAATCAAATCACCTTCCCTCTAGTTGTGTGACAACTAGAGGGACTTGAAAAGATAGTCACACATTTACCTCACCACAACAATCTTCAGATCTGAGTCCAGTAAGGCTCCAGACAAAAAGAGAAAAAGAGAAAAAACTAACAGCAACACCAACCTTGTCGCTAATTTGGAACCATGGTTTTGATATAATCCTCAGCGTCCTTTGGTGAGATGAAATCACGTTGCACTCCTTGGTACGTGATGCAAAGATTAGCCCAATGAAAATATCAAACCAAATTCCTTCAATGCTCTGATGTAATCACCAAATGTCGTTGGAGGCTACACAAGCCCAGGCTATCTGGGTAGTGTGCTCAAGGAAGACAGAGACTATCACATTGCATATCCATATTTGTCGCAGCTCCCTGGCTTTCAGAAGAATCTTGGCAGTGTCCACATAGTAATGTCACCAGAAGATTATGGCATGAGGGCACCCCCTGGCAGCAGGTCTGGGGGCCAACGACCGATGAAATCTGTCCACCAGCGATTCCTTCTCAAGTTGAAATGCCTCCATCTAGAGCGTTGACACATCTGCAGCAGTTAAAACAATGATGGGTATGTTATTACGGCAGGACTTGGATTCCAAATCCTCACATTTGTTTTCCAACACAGCCATCTCCTTTGACATAGCATCCATTTTAGTTTGGAGATGAACAATTTCATTCAGACATGTGGAAAAACTTGGTGACAGGATGAGATAGCTGCAGCATATGTTTTAATAGTGCTGAATGCGAGACCTCTGTCCATCAGTATCTGCAGAAACGATAGGACATCCGCCAGCTGGCAGGAGAGCGCTAGAACATTCCACTCTGTGCACCATTTCTGGAAAGCTGCCCATTTAGTCTCTCGCCAGAGACAAACGTGCTCTCATTAGGGAGGCATTCAGCTCCACCCCGAGAAACACAATCGACTGGGATGGAAGGATGGAGCTCTTTTCCCAGTTTATGGAAAACCCCAGGGTTGACAGATGCTCTATTAACTTCGTGGTTTGCTCTGACGCCTCGTCCTTGGACCGGGCGCATAGGAGCAGATCGTCCAGGTAAAATAAAACCCTCATTCCTGCCGTGCACAATGGCTGCCTAACAGCTCTGTCCCAGCTTTTCGCGACATCAATAATATCTGCAGGTCTCCAGACATTTTGAGAAGGTGCGCAGGGCTAGCGAGTAGCTGAAAAAGAGGCGATTGAACTGGTATTGAACTCCCTTGAATGAAAAGCGCAAGAACTTCCGGTGTTTGGGAATTACTGGAAGTGGAAGTATGCGTCTTTCAGGTCTATTGACGTGAACCAGTCCCCGGAGCGCACGTATTCTAGAACTTGCCTCATTGTTAACATGCGGAATTGCATCACTGCTGTGGAGCAGTTGAACAGGGAAAGGTTGAGAATTGGTCTCATTCCTCCTGACTTCTTCGGTACTACAAAGTAGCGGGAGTAGAAGCCTGAGACTCTTGTCCGCGAGGGACTTGGGAAATGGCGTCCTTGGACAGACGTTCCTGTAGCTCCAGCTCCAGGGCCTGAGGCTGTTCCTGTGACGTGAACGTCGTCTCCACGATCCCGTTGAAGGGAGGAGGAGCGGACTGAAAATGGAGTATGTAACCGCAATGAATGGTGTCCAATATCCATTTGCTCATGAGACAAAGGCGGCGCCATTCTTGCGGGCGTTCCGACAGCGGACGCATGTTCAAGGTCACGCGAACGACGTCTGAGGACTGTGTTCGTGCCTGTACCGCCGTCGCTCGCACCAGAGAACTGGGAGCAACCCATGGAGGGCTGCGCTCGAAAGGGCGAGTGTGAAACAGCTGGAAGAGGCTGATCTGCACCGCGGAGCGTGGAGTTCAAAGATAAAGGATGAGTGGGAGCCGGACCCGTGCATGGCGACGACAAAGTGCCAGCATATGGAGCTGCGCATCGTGTCGCCGCGCGTGGTCGCGATAGCGCTATGATATCCCGTCCCACCCTAAGTTGTGGGGGGGAGCAGGATATGTTGGGCCTGGCTGGAAGCTAGGGCTGGTGCACAGATGGAGCGCACCCTTACAGCTGGCCGTGTAATATGTCTGACTGCGTGAACATGCAGGTGTGTCGCAGTGCTTGGTGTGGGGAACATGTGTGAGGATTCTGCAGAGGACTGTAGGATTGTGCTCTCAATGTGACGTTTTTTGGATTTTATTTCAAAACCAAAATCATTCACCGAGTTAACATTACACACACATTCCCCCCAACGAGTCAATTTTGTGGTTGCTTTTAGCGAAGTTCTTGCAACTGTGACGACCAAGACGGTGTCTGCTGGCTCTTTTGAAACCGTTGGCTGCCAACTCTCTGGTTCAGCTGAGGTGGAACCGAAGCGGGAGGCCGGCTCCGCGGGGCGGGCGGTGCAGCTGGGCGTCTGAAGTTTCTGCACCGTTCGTCCCATCCTCTGGAGGAATGGCCGGAGTGAAAGGCGGACCAAGGGTGGACCAGGTCTCGCACCGTCGCTGACAGTTCAGCTGTCTTCTTATTCCTCTCGATGACGCTCCTAAGATGGGACCAAACAGAATGTCAGAGGTGATGGGGCCTTCCAGCATCTCTCTGTGCAGGTGTTCAGGAATGGAGGGCAGGGCCTTGAGCCTTAAGGGCAGAGCGGCACAAAACGGGCACGAGGCCTGGGGGTCAAGGCCAGGCCAGCGTGATGAGCCCCAAGACAGACCTCACATTTAACATGCAGGTCGCCACTGGAGATGGAGCCCGTCTGGCAAGCCAGGCAGGTCCTGGCGTCGCTGGACATGGCTGGTGAGTTGAATGTTGTTTTTAGATAATTTGCTCTTTAAAGAAAGCTCTTAAGCTTGGCTTGAAGAGAAAACGGAGGCGAACAGTGGAGTCGCTCCACTTATATACCCACAAGGGGTGCCCACCATTGGTGGGCGTACATTTAAGCTCTTCATGATTGGCTGATGCTGAGATCATCCTTCCAATAGCAGCTAGCTTAAGGGCTAAGACTAGACGAAATAGAACTACATGGACCCACCATCACACAGTTAGTCCAGAGGAGAAAGGAGAGGAACAGGAGTACATGGAGCTGGTTTAGTTTGTGAAACAGCACAATACCAAAATACAAACTGTTGTATGGTATCGAAGTTTCCTTTAGTTTCATCTGTAGTTTATAATACATGATCTCCTCATCCGAGTTATTCCAGAGGGATTAGAAGAGGATCAGGAGTTCATGGAGCTGGGTTTGTTTTTGTTATTTAGAAACAGTTGTTAAAGGTTTTCATATTGAAGAATTTTGTACAACACTATGATGATAAAATACTAGCATGTTATTTATCATGATATTTATAAAATATGGTTATATATTGGGAAAAATAATACATATGTAATTAAAAAAGTGATTTAAATAATTATTAAACACTCAAAATATCGATAATTGGTACAGTTAGGTACCAGTATCGATTCGTAGGTACCGGGAATTGGTATGTATCGATTCAAATGTCAAAGGTACCCATCCCTAGTGGTTACCCATTAACTTCAGAGTTCATTTTAGAATCCTGACTAGAACTTTCAGGGCTCTACATGGTCAAGCTCCTCCCTATATTACTGAACTGTTAAAGCCTTATGCTCCAACCTAAACCCTCTGGTCCACCCTCCAGAACCTTCAGGTGATTGGTCCTTCAGGACGGTTGCACCCCAACTTTGGAATGATCTTCCTTTATCCCTACGTAGCGTTGACAGTCTGGACACTTTTCTAAAACAGCTGAAGACCGTTTTATTTAAAGGTGCTTTTACCTAAATCTTTTATTTTCTTATATTTTCCTCAAATTAGAAATCTTTAATCTGTTTATGAAATTTTATAATTTTATGACTTTATTATGTCTGATGTTAATCTAACTCTGTTTTGAGATCATTATGATTTTATGACACTGTTTTATTTTGTTTGATCTATGTGAAACACTTTGTGATTCTATGCCTGTGATGAGAGCTATAGAAATAAAATGTACTTACTTATGGCTAAAGTAACAGGCTGCAAGGTGGACTGAAAAACACCAACGTTTTTACCAGCTTTTCGCGACATCAATAATATCTGAAGCTAATTGCAACATGTTCTAGAAGTGCAACAAAACACTCACTCACAAATGTACCTAGAAACATCTAATAATACTCAGATTGTGCAGGAGCGTCAATCAATGTGACCTATGTCATCTTCTGTCTGTAAAGGTGATGTGAATTTCCAAATTTTGGAAGGAATTCTAATCCTTCTTCACTAGTCTATCCTTTGTGCACCAGGACCACAGCATGATTCAACACCACCCTGCTTCATTCTTGGGTCTGAAAGTCTCATTTTGACTCCTCCAAACAGCTTAATCTTCATCTCATCTGATCATAAAAGTGTTTCCTGCAGCACATCAGAGCTATCAGTGCCTCTTGTCAACGTGTCCTCTCATTGCGGTAAAAACGGTTTTCCTGACAGGAACTCTGGTGCTCCAGGAGGTTCCAGTTCATAGTAGTGTTGAGCCCTGGTAGTTCCTGGGCTTTTTTCTTTCATTTGAGGGGGATGCTGGCTATTGGTTTGTCCTTTCCTTCAGCATGTGCATGTGCACATTATTCTGTGTTTTAAAAGAAGTTAATTGTGATCAAAAGCTGCCAATCCTGAATGTCACTCTTTGTTCTTTAGAGAATGCAGGGCGTTTAGCCACCCCTGCCAAAAAACTGGAGGACACTATTCGCTTGGCTGAGCTGGTCATCGAGGTCCTTCAGCAGAACGAGGAGCACCATGCTGAGGTCAGTCTGACTGCATCCATTCACACATAACCCTGACCTCCAGGACAAAATCTTCTGCTACACACTAAACATTGAGCTAATGAAGATCTACGTCTAATTGATCTGATGTATGTCTAAAGTTCCTTCTGTATCTAATGAGACCAGATTCTCATTCCTCACCCTTACCCACCCTGAATGTGAGACTGATTTCCACTAATTAAATGTTTTAATAGCTTGTCACCAAATCAAGGTGGAATAATTAAACTGTGACCCATCAGACTTCATCCAAATGTTGAAAATAAAACATCAGCAGATTATTTTAGAGTAAATCAGAAAGATGATGTTTTACATTTTAGTTAAGGTGTTAGGAACAGATAAATTATGGTTAGAGTTAGGATTAGGGTTAGGCACAATCCAGTCACTAAAATTAATGGAACTCAACGACGGTCCTCACAAAGAATGCTAGATGAGAGTTTGTGTGCGTGTGCGTGTGTGTGTGTGTGTGCGTGCGCGCGTGCATACGTGCGTGTGTGAGACATCGTTTTAGGAGTTAAATTTGATTAATCTGACAGAAACCATTTTTTAATTATTATTCATGTTTGGAGCTTTCACAAAAGGAGCAGAGATCCATTTGGCAGCAAAAAAAGTCAAATTTGCATCATTTGTGTCTTTTATAATGAGTAGAACATACAATAACTGTGTCAATACTAGGAACAGAACACAGAGCCCAACTTCGTCCTATACGACAATGACAATAAGACGGTTTGAGATCTGGATGAAGTGAATCCACTGGTTAATTTGACATAAGATAAGCTGTGAGAAACCAGAGTGATCACTGGTGATCTATTAAGGTAGCGCGACTCAGGTTGCGAATGACCACAGTCACCAGTTCTTGTCACGTGTCTATGTATGTATGTCTGATCTCAGAATTGTGTGTACTGAAACTCTAATTTCCCTCTGCGATTAATAAAGCATCTTTGAATTGAATTGAATTTTCTGATTTATCTGGAAAGAAGATAAAAGCTTCCTGCTCCTAATCTTCATGGACACTTAATTTTCCCCAATGTTCTATCCTTCGGAGAGGGTCCAAATGTAAATGACAACCCGTTAATTTTTTTTTATTTCTGACAGGGACTTCTCTTCTGTCCTGACCACATTCATAACTTCTGCAACTTGTTTGGTGCTTTTGCATTTCGGCAGCCAGTGTCTCGATCTAGCTGTCAATAAAGTTTTTTGGGGGGAAATACCCAAGGAATTCCCTTATGTGCTGAAGACAGTTTGACCAAATATGGTTAATTAAGGGTATTTTTGTATGTAAATGACTGAGAACGGACATGAGCACATGGGTATGCATAGGTGGAATTAGAGCTGGGCAATATGGCCTAAAATCAATATTCATTTTTCATTCATTCATTTTTTACTTATTTCAGGCAATGGCACAGTCAATTAAACAAGGTAACAATTAGTTAAATAATATAAGTAATTTAGTGCAAAGGAATATACATAAATGGCCATGCAATTCTGCCTGAAATAGAGTGGGAAGAAGAAAATGTATATAATCCCACCCCAGATCCCCATTCAGTGAGTAAACTCGAGCTTCACTGTTGATTATTCAATTATTCTTTTCCTGTATACAAGAGTGATGGCGTAACCACAGGCAACTGTAAAGTTTTTACAGTTTAACAACAAATTATACCAACAATGGTAAAGGAAAAATATCAGCAAGAAATTTTTATGCGATAAGACAGAGTAAACGACAGAATAAATTAAATTAGGGATTCTCATCTCTATACTTTGTCCAGACCTTATATAACAGTTTAAATCGATTTATAGTTTGGCATTGCTTGTGTTGTAAGTCCAGTTTGTTCCAGAGTTTCACTCCGCATACCGACACAAAAATATTTAAAAGTAGTTTGAACTCTTGGCAATGAAAAATATCCAAAAACTCTCAAATTATGAACACGTTCAGGTATTGAAAGGAAACGTTGTAGGTTAGATGGTAATAATTTATTGAATGTTTTGTATAGGACTATTGATGAATAAATTATTTAACAAGATTATCAAATTTTAGCAGCATTGATTGCCTAAACAGCTTATGGGTGTGTTCTAGAAACCCAACCTTGTTGATGATTCGCGTTGCTCTTTTCTGTAATATGATCAGAGAATGTAATGTGTTATGATAAGTATTCCCCCATACTTTAACACAATACGTAAGGTATGAGAGTATCAAGGTGCAGTATAAAGTACGGCGTGCATTTTCATCAATGTATAGTTTTGCTTTATTTATAATTGAGAGGCTTTTGGAGATTTTTGTTTTTATGTGAGTAACATGGGGTTTCCATGACAATTTAATATCAAATTTACTCCTAAAAATGTAGTTTCATTTACTGTTTCAATTTGGGTACCATTAATACTGATTCTCAGTTCAGACACTGTGTAGCGATTTCCAAACATCTTTGTCTTAGTTTTATTTATGTTCAAGGATAATTTATTTGTATCCATCCACTTTTTTACTTTACTTACTCCCTTGTTTACTATATTGACAAGCTGATCATAATCATCACTACTGTAGAGTATAGTTGTGTCGTCTGCAAATAGTATGAGTTTCAGTTCTTTAGATGTATTAAAATGTCATTCATATACATATTAAATAGTTTTGGTCCCAGCACTGACCCCTGGGGGACACCGCATGTAATGCCTATAGTGTCTGATAAATACTGACCCATTTTTTACAAACTGTACTCTCCCTGTTAAATAACTTTTGATCCAGTCCCCAGCCAGCCCCCTAATCCCATACCTTTCCATCTTATTTAATAGGATTGAATGATTAACAGTATCAAAAGCTTTCTTTAGATCGACAAAAATACCAACTGCATACTTCTTTTGTTCAAGTGCATTTGTAATTTCTTCTATAGGTTCAGTTATTGCCATTGTTGTTGTTCGTTTAGACCTAAATCCATACTGGCCTTCATTAATTATTCTATGCTTCTCAAGGAACTTTTCAAGTCGGGCATTGAAAAGCTTCTCTAGATTTTTTTTAAATTGAGGTAAAAGAGAGATTGGTCTGTAATTAGTAAATGCATGTTTGCTTTCATTTTTGAACAATGGAATTACTTTAGCAATTTTCATTTTACTAGGAAAGCAGCCGGTTTGGAGTGACAAGTTAAAGATGTAAGGTAATGGTTTTACAATATTCAAAATAACTTTTTTAACCAGTGTCATGTTGATGTCATGACAGTCAGTGGAGGACTTACTTTTACAATTTGTACAACATGTATAACTGCCTGCTCATTTATAGCTGATAGGAAAAATGACCAAGAATTCTGTTCAACAGTTGATTCTGTGACTCCATTATCTTGAATATCAGCAGCCAGCTTAGAGCCAACATTTGCTAAATAATTGTTGAACTTATTTACGACATTTCTCATATTTTAGTCTTCTCCCTTTTCATCAATAATTCAATTCAATTCAATTCAATTCAAAAATACTTTATTAATCCCAGAGGGAAAGTGATCAGCATATGACAACTTTGAAGATCCTAGTTTAATTAGGCTATTTAAAGTATCCCAAGTTCCTTTCATATTTTTATTTTCATAGTTTTTTTATAATATAACCATTTACTTGTTCTTTTAATATCAGTTAATTTGTTTTTATTCTTCTTATATCTTTGTTCCGCTTCTGTTGTTTTTACTTTGACAACAATTTGTAGAGATTGTTTTTCTTTTTACAGGCATTTAATATTCCTTTCGTAATCGAAGGGCTTTTTTTTTTTACAGTTTTTCCTTTATAAAATATTGTTTCACTGGGCAGTGTTTATTTTGCAAGGAAATGAAGATGTCTAAAAAACTACAATAAGCACTGTCCACATTTGATACTCTGTAAATGGGAGTCCAGTCCTGGAGTGCTAAACTAATGTTTAAGGCAAGGGTTGTTTCCTCAGTGATTATTTGTTTAAACATTTTTTCTGTGGTTTCATTTTTTTTTCTTAAGAATACAATCATACAATGTAAAAACAGGTCAGTGGTCAGTGATGTCACATATTAAAAGGCCACTGGTGATCTGATTTCCCATGATATTCGTAAAGATGTTGTCAATGAGTGTGGCACTATGTAACGTAATTCTGCTCAGTTTTGTCATAGTTGGATACAGAGACAAGCTGTACATTGTGTTACTGAAGTCATCAATGTTTTTTAGCTTGGATGGATTCAGCGTCGATGTTGAAGTCTCCACAAATAAATACGTTTTTTGGTTGACAGACGAAAATATTTTACCCATGCATTCATTGAAAGCTATGCTTGAACCAGGTGCCCGATATACACAACTCATGAGGATTTTCTTTTGTTTATTATTATTTAGAATTTCCGCTGTTATACATTCAAATAATCCACCCACAGCTATTGACATATTTTTAACTACATTAAATTTGACATATTTATGTATGTACAAAGCAACACCTCCTCCTTTTTATTTGATCTGTTTGTGTATCTTAGTTCATAATCATCAAGACAAAAATTAATTCCTTTGTCCTCATTTAACCAGGTTTCTGTAATTGCAAAACACTAAATGGATGAGCAAATTTTTAAACGTAATCTTTGATAGCTTCAAGGTTTGTGTACATGCTTCGACTATTAAAATGTATTATTGATAGGTTAGTTTCTGATGTTGCACTGCTTTCATATTGATCATGGTTAAAATAAGTACGGTTGCGAACAACTGAAGAGACAAAGTTGTTATCCGGGTCTCTTTCAGCGCCTATCTCAGTACTGGTGTGCTCCAGGTACTCACAAATTTCCAGTTCAGTCTGTTGATGTTGTAGGATTGCGTGTAACATGTCCATATCCATACTTGGTGAAGTCTGAGTTCTTGGTGTGTTAAGCATTTGATGACGTAAAAAAGTCACAAGCTCCATACTAGGACTGCTTTAATTTCAATACCGATTCAGATCTTTCATCTTCTTCATCACCAAGACCTTTGCATTCTCTGGTGGCCCATTTAATTTGATGAAGATCTTACAGTTTGTTACCCAGGTTTGTCAAATTTTGTCTTGCTTTTCAAGTTGTCGTGCAATCCTTGTGATGTCAGCGCTTTTCTTTGTCAAATGCTCGTTTATGACAACATTGGTACAGTTTAGTTGGCGCCCTTGATTCAGAAGTGCCGTTTTCCTTTTCCGAGTTCTGAACTTGATGATCACTGTTGTGATTATTGGGCACGAATAATTTGTAAGCTTTTACTTACTTTTTGGATTCTTCAATAAAATTCGTAAATATGGAAATAGCTACCGATTTTATTACGTAATTAGGATATCCTGAGATATGCCTCGGGGCACCACCCTTTTTAACAAGGGAAAATGAATCCAAACCTCTTATCAGTCTGTCTTAAAGTTAGTAAAATTCGTAACGAGCTGCAGTTAATTTTATATCAACACAAACAAATCCACTTAGCAAATGCTTAATTGGCAATGACCTTTATTAACTAATATATTCACTTCAGCTCCTTCTAAAGTGTTTAGCCAATCAACATCAACCAACTTATTTTATCAAACAAATAACAAGTAATTATGAAATAATAATGGTAATGTAAAACAATCTGAGGTGGTGTAATGAGATTTGAAACCCAAAATGGCTGACTCCCTTTGTCTGAGGGAGCAAGGACCCAACCACTTGTGGAATGTGTGTGTGTGTGTGTGTGTGTGTGTGTGTGTGTGTGTGGTGTGTGTGTGTGTGTGACTTTTCATCTCAGATACAGACACAAAGGGTTTAGCTTTTACCTTAACTCAATCACAGTAAAACTTAACTTCAAAATCGCTTCACAAAGATCAATAAACAACACAAAAGATCAGCCATAAATGAAATATCTCATAGTTTGTCAGCCTGGCCACAGCATAAAAACTACTTAAGATATTAAACAATGACAAAACAAAATGGCTTACTCTTAAAATGATCCAATGGGTGTATTTTGGTACGGGAGAGAGAGACCGTTTTTCTATTTTGAAGCAATCGCGCGGTTTGATCACTTGTTTGGCTATGAGAAACGGAAGGAAGAGAAAGAGAAGGGAGAAGGAAAAAACTCTTGACTCATCGAATCCGAAGCGTCCCCCGGAGTTCAAACGAACCAGACAACGGTTCCGTTGCTTTTCAGCGGCTCGGTGTTCGATCCACTTCAGCAGCCAGGCCTCCCGCGTGCTGTCCTGAGCCGTAGCAAACGAGTGCATCTTTCAACGCCAGTTGAACTGAACAAAATACAAAGAGAGCTTCGGTTGTCTCCCTTTTATAGACTCGGCGGTCCGGCGGGAAGACTCTGTGTGGTTCCAGCACATGCGCAGAACTTGTTTCCAATGTTCGACGCCGCTTCCGGGAGCAGGGAATCATGGGAAAGGAAGTCACTGCTGGTGCTGGAATATATTCTGCTTTTCAGAGCACAGATGACAGTTTTTGGAGAAATTTCTGCATAGCAATTTCTCATGAGGGCAGAACCTCAACATCACTGCTGATGGTCTCTGGTTCTTTGTGAGCAGTGGGTGATATGCCTTGATATGGTCCAGGACCATCTCTATCCCCCTGCTCTGAATGTAGGAAGTCACCTGTTGCTCCACTGTCAGTGTCTCCTGGTCGCTGAGCTCCTCGCTCTCCATGGTTACAGTGATGCAGGGGACTGTTCTGTTCTGGTCCTGCTGGACCTGACTGCAGCCTTTGACACTGTTGACCATCACCTGCTACTGGAGAGGCTGAGAGACTGGGTAGGCCTATCAGGAACTGCTCTAGAGTGGTTCTCCTCTTATCTTTCTGAGCACTCCTTTTCTGTGGCCGTCTCCAAGTTTAGGTCCTCCACCACCTCCCTTACCCATGGTGTCCCACAAGGCTCTGTGCTGGGGCCTCTGCTCTTCCTCCTGTATCTGCTTCCTCTTCAGCACATCCTGAGCTCCTTCAAAGGAATCTCCTACCATCTTTATGCAGATGACTTCCAACTGTACATCTCCTTTAAGCCCCATGAGATGTCTAAGCTGCAGCTGTTACACACCTGCTTAGACTCTATCAAAACCTGGATGGTGGGAGCTTTCTTCAGCTGAATGAAGATAAGACTGAGATCCTCATCTGTGCCCAAGACAAGCTGGTTCCCAAAGTCAGAGACTCTCTTGGTCAGCTTGCTTCTCACACCAAACCCTCTGTCAGGAATCTTGGTGCGACCTTTGACCAAGCTCTCACCCTGGATTCTCATGTCAGTTCTCTTGTTCGCTCTTCCTTCTTCCATCTCAGGAACATTGCTAATCTGAGTCCCATTCTGCCCCCCTCTGAACTTGAGACAGTTATCCACACCTTCATCTCCTCACGCTTAGACTACTGTAACTCTCTTTTCACGTGTCTGAGCAGAACCTCCCTGAACAGTCTACAGGTGGTTTCTGACCAAGTCCTCCAAACACACCCACATCACCCGCTTCTCTTCCAGCTTCATTGGCTGCCAGTCAACGTCGGGGTTCATTTCAAGATCCTGGTTCTGGTCTATAGGGCCTTACATGGACAAGCACCATCATACATTGGTGATTGTCTTAGTCCCTACACCCCCAGCAGGTCCCTGAGGTCCAGTGACCAAAGCCTACTAGTTGTGCAGCATCAGGCTAAAGGGCAAAGGCAACAGATCATTTGCTGCTGTGGCCCCCAGACTCTGGAATTCTCTCCCCCTGAGCCTGGGATCAGTGGACTCAGTGGACTCCTTTAAAAAGCAGTTGAAAACTCACTTGTTCAAGCTGGCTTTTGTATGACCTTCTTCACCCTCTCCTTGTTCTGCTCTCCCCACCTATTCCACCTTCCTCAGGATCCACTGATTTCCCTCTTCCCTCTTTACATTTTTAATCACAATTGTCTATTTTTTGCTAATTTTAAATACATTTTTAATCATTTTCTAAATTCTTTTTTATATTTTCACATTTATTGTTTTTGTGAAACGACTCGTGATTTTTATCTTGAGAGGCGCTATAGAAAAGATATTTTCTTCTTCTTCTGATCGTGATGCCACCCACATTCCCCACACTCACTTACCTTAAGGACTAGAACTCCCAGAGAGCTGCCAATTGGCGTCTCATGTTGTGTTATCTGGTCTGTTGCATATCTTGTTGAGGTGTTTTTTTGCAGAGCAAAGCTGCCCTCCTGGTGGGAGGGTAGCTCTGAAGTGCCTTTTTTCCCTCCACCTAAACCAATTCCTCATGTTACCCTCTTATGTCTATTAAGGTAGCGTGACTCGGGTTGCGAATGACCACAGTCACCAATTCTTGTCATGTGTCATGCCTATGTATGTCTGATCTCTGAATTGTGTGTACTGAAACTCTAATTTCCCTCTGGGATTAATAAAGTATTGATTGATTGATTGATTGATTGATTGAATGATTGAGGTAAAGAGGCAGCTAGAGAAGAACCAGAGACACAAGACTACTCAACAAGAGTCAGTCAGAGGCTACATGCAGGATATAATGACAGAGCATACAGGCATCTGTAAAACGTGATTTTTTTTTCATTACTATGTTTGTAGTCTTTATAGCTTATGTTGCATTCACAACTTGTGTGCTTATCTGAAGTCTTCACAAAGTCAGTCATAAACTATTTTGGGCGGGCAAGTTCAGTTGACCAGATTCAACAGAAGCCCTTTTTACAAAAGGGCCACAAAATGCTCAGGCAATCCAAGAAAGCATTATGGTTTTATTAGAACAATAAACCTTCAAATGCACAAGCCTTTTGTGAATGTTTTGTATTGCAACTAAAACAGCTTTGGGGGAAAAATGCAGGTTAACTGCAATGCAGGCTTCGATTTGTCCAGGTTCCAAAAGAAAGTTCAGGTGTTGAAAACAAGCCCGACTCTTGAAAAGGCTTCAGGTGATCAGCTAAATCTGAATAGAATTTATTTTTCAGGTTACCTGGCTGCACTTGCATGTAAAAAGAAACAGTGAAAAGTGAAACTTCTTCAATCTTATGAGTTTTGACATGATCTGTTCACTGTCTCTGCTGAAACCATGC
>SSNQ01000025.1:1310768-1323442 GCA_006942095.1 Nothobranchius kuhntae | reverse complement strand
CTCACACTCTCTGTTGGACGCTCCTATAGAGAAACCTTACATAAACAAGCGCGTGGACACACAGAGGTGCTCACATGGTGCTCTCAAAAGTATGGGTTTGGGCACGTTAAACACAGGTCTTTAGACTATGGTGGGCACTTAATGCACTGTGATTTATTATCGTGATTCTTCAGTTAAGCAATGTTGATTATATATTTCTTCATCAAGTTGACGCAGTGATAGCTAGATCTTGTTGTATTGTTGTTGTGCCCCATTTTTTTTTGCCCTTTTGCTTTTTTTTTGTCTTTTTCTGCAGGTCTAGAAGCAGACTCTTGTTCATTATTGTTTATTTTTGTGGACCCCCCCTCCTCTCTCCCCACCTTTTCTCTTCCTTTCTCTTTCACCTCTGTCTCCGTGTCTGGTCGGAATTACAAAGCATTCAAAAACAATAACAATAAAGTTTTAAGTATCAGGCGTGACATTAAAAGCAGATGCTTTGATGCTCCACCTGAGAGTAAATCTGTAAGGCTTGTCACCAGCATTCAGACATCAATTCTGCTTGCTTCACAGCCAGACAGGACACGGGAAAAAAAAAGAACATCACCATCACACATCCAGTAGCTGTCGGCCACTGGAATGTCTTGCTCACCTAGTAGATCATGAGTAGGAATCGTCATCGACATGTCATCACAATCCTGAGTAAGAGTTACAGGGTTTTCATACCAAACAGGGGTGTCAATCAGAAGTGGTGTCATATTTTCATGCGGGAACCAGGCTAATACTCAAGTGACTTTACAGTTGACAGATGTATTACCTACGTCCACTCCTCCATCGTCAGTGAAACCTTCACTTGTAAAACAGTCATTATCAGCACTATAATCAATTTTGTAGTCTGTTGGAGGACCATTTTGGTCTGTTTGGATTGCAAATTCGGCACATTTATCTAGGATGTTATAGTCTGCATATATTTTTAACAAATTTGTACTCATCTCGTGTACCATGGAGCAATCTGCATTGAAGTCCACACAATGGCAATTGAAGAAGAGGTGGAATCTTTTTATTGATCTCTATTTTCTCTCATCTTACATGTGCGTCGTTGCACAATAGCACATTCACTAGAAGTATACTTTTCATGAACAACCTCAGGTAGCATTCCAGGTGCTTGAGTGCACACTATGCAGTCATTAGGAGTCATTTCTCTCGTCGTATACAAAGCCCATTTGTACCAACTATTTTGCGTGGCAACATCCCAAAGCCTATCCTCTATAGGCAGTGGTCTGCTCGCCCTAGGGGAGATAGGTCCTATGTTTCTTCTGGACCTAGGTCTAACTGGCCCAAATGTTGGCTTAGGTACAGCTTTGCGATTGGTTACTTCTAGTTCATTTTGTCCTCCCCGAGTAAGATTACAAGCATAGTTACTACCAGAGGTTTCTGTAGGAAAACCAGATTTCATGGCTACACCTACACTGGGAGTTGTAGTACTAACAGGTGGCTTAGTGGTTACGCTTCTCAACTTGCTAATTGTTTTAGATCTTAAAACTAGCGGAGTCACCAGCTGTAAGAAAGAGGAAGAGCTCCAGTTGAACCACCAATCTTTAACACGGATCGTGGTAGTCAAAACATCAGGGATTACAGTAGTTGTAGCGCTAGTAGTTAAAACATTATTTGGAACTGTGGTTACACCGTCAGGGATTGCATTTGTCTTAGTTGTGGTCAAAACATCGCTTGGAATCGTGGTTTGTTACACCAGTTTTAACAATTGCTAAGTCGAATGCAGGCAAGGATGCCGACCTATATTGCATCCGGCCTGCTGGATTGTACTTAACTTGATCATGGTGTGCTGTCTCATCGTTGACCAAGCCGTTTGGCGTATGCTCTTGTGATGGGTCAACGAGTTGCTCCTCAGCCATCGTCTATATCTTCACCTCCTCCAGCACAACCATCAGACCCCCTAGTGTTATCCAAAACAAAACAGTTAACAGGCTTAGCATGCCCTTCTTTTCCTCGGCCATCATGCCGTTTGGTTAAGTCAGACACAATACCGCCCTGAGTTTTGTCTTTAACTTTCGTGCAGTGTGTCGGGTGTGCACGTCGATCCTCCTTCGACCTGGACTGCTGTTGGTGTTGTTCGAACCACTTTGTAGGGACCCTCTCGCTGCGGTTCGTGCCACTTCCTCCTGAAAACTTTGATGTACACCTGGTCTCCAGGAACCACTGGCCTGTCTGCGCCTGCGCTAGAGACGAGCTCCTTTCTCTTTTCCTGCAAATAGATGGCTTTATGGATGCTAGTTAGTTGCTTGATACAGCTTTTGAATTCAAGCTCTAGTTGCTCAACGAGGGCCCCTTGTGGGGTCCTCTGAGCTAAGGAGCTGGCATTGGCCTGCCTGTTAGAACCTCGTGAGGTGAAAGATGCGTGCTTCTGTTAGTTTGCATGCGATAGCTCATTAAGGCAAGCGGCAATGCATCAATCCAGTTAAGGTTAGTGCAGGCACAGATTTTGCAGATTTTAGATTTCAACGTCAGACTCGCTCGCTCAACAATTCCTTGGCTCTGGGGGTGATAAATTGATCCTAATTGTTGCTTTATCCTTAGTTGTTGCAACACACAAGGACTTTTTCAACAAAAACAGGACCATTGTCAGAGCTTATCTCTGATGGAATGCCAAATTGAGGAATCACTTCTCTGACTAGAAACTTAACCACTGTTTCTGAACCTAGATCTTTAGAGGGAACGGCTTCAATCCACCGATTAAATCTGTCAATGATCACCAGCATGTACCGTTTCCCATGCACAGACTTAATCATGTCAACATAGTCAATGACCAAATGTTTAAAAGGACCTTTGGGCACTGGAATGTGTCCCGCTGGGAATGTGATGCCCTGTTTTACATTGTTTTCAGCACAAATGTCACACTGATCTATTACTTCCTTAACCATGGCTTTTAGGTATGGTGACCGGTAACCTTGTTTGTTAAGTCTTTTCAGAACCTCTGTACGACCACAATGATCAGGACCATGGCTTTCTGAAATTAGCATTGTCAGCAGGGAGACAGGTGCAACGATCAAGCCCTCATGGGATCTCCACAAGCTGCTTGAGCCATTGTTGCTCCCCTTTTTCTCCAACACTGCTGTTCGCTTTTCTCTGCCTTTTCCTGAATCAAAACTATGTCTTCTGGTGTTATTACAGGCTCTAATGATATTGCAGGTGTCAAAATGGCCTCTTCACACCTGGAGGCAGACTTGCAGCCTCATCTGCTGCATTGTTGCCTCTGATGATGTCACAGTTACCCTTGCGGTGCGTAGGGCACTTTACAATGGCCAGCTTCGAAGGAAGCATCATTGGTGAGATCAGCTCGTTGATCTGCTTTTCATGAAGGACGGGAGTACCATCCGTCTTCTTAAAACCTTTTTGTCTCCACACACTTCCAAACAGGTGAAAATACCATGTGCATATGCAGAGTCAGTGTAGATAGTAGCTACCTGACCACTTGCCAACTTGCAAGCTTCGGTCAGGGCTTTGAGTTCCACTAGCTGTGCAGAACAGGGTTGGTTACACTTTTCAGCTTTTACTGTTTCAAATCTGTCATCTACTTTTTCCACAACGGCAAACGCTGCATGGTTTCCCAAGTAGTCTCTAAAACATGAACCATCAACAAAATAGGTGACATCAGATTGATAGAAAGGAGTAGATTCCAGATCAGGTCTCAACTTAGTGTATCTTGATACCTCAGCTTTGTAGCAATGTGGTTCTCCTTCAAACACAGGGAACACAGTTAGCAGGGTTTGTGGTGGTGCACCTCTTTTTGACAACGTCAGAGTATGTCAGTAGTGGCATATACTGCAGGAATCTTGCTTGGTTTAACACAAACTTTCCTCGGTTGATCAGTTCAGATATTTTATGATGTGTGTAGATTGTGACAGGATATCCCATTGTTATCACTGAGGCTTTCTCCTAAGCATAATGCAAAGCAGCCAATCCTTGATAACAAGGCGGCCATCCCTGTGCCACATTGTCAAGTTTTGCACTGTAGTACGCTATAGGTTGTTTCCGACGTCCACTGCATGTGTCCTGCATTAACACTGCAGAGGCATACATGTCATGTCTGTTTGCGACATACAGCAAAAATGGTTTTGTGTAGACAATGAATTCTCTCCAGTCTCTTTGGGGGTGTGGGGCAGAGGCGCAGCCGGGCCCCCCTGTTGGGGCACGCTCTCCACCTGATGGGTCTCAGTCGCGCTTGACGATGCTGGAGCGAAGCTTTGGGACTGTGCAGGTTGGACCATCTGCACAGTGGGGCCCCCCGGGAACTTCAGTGTATTTTCCCCAGGTCCAGCACACACCGAGCCGCCATCAAGAAGTCCAAACCTAATATGCACTCATCTTGCACAGCTGCAACCCACAACTTAAGATCCACTAACAAGCCACCCACCTGGATGGTCATCAGACCCCGCCCCAGCATGGGAGTTAAATCCCCAGTTACTGTTCGAAGTCTGATGGATGTGGCTTCCATCTGCGTCCCTGCCGGAAACATATCGGGCCTGAGCAGTGTGGCAGTGGAGCCTGTGTCAATCAGCGCTACGCATTGCACCCCTTTAAACCTGACAAGGATGTGGCAAAAGTCCCCAACATGAGTCCAACCTATGATTAAGGTCCATTCCACACCATTGTCTGCTTCTGGGAGAAGCCGAGCCATACTTCCCCAGCTGCACAGATGTGCTCCACCTCCCAACAAACCACCAGAGTGGGACCGATGAGCAGGGGTCCGCGTTGTCCCTTCTACGCAGACCCCGGTTGGTTTCCCTGCCGGTCTGCACGCTTTGGGCACCGCACACTGATGTGGCTACTCTGGCCGCACACCCAGCAAACAGGCTCACTGCGGCGAGGCCACCCGGTCTGTGGGGGCAGCAATGTCACGGCCCTTATCAACTCTGTCAGTTCACTGACCCACGCTGGCTTCTCCAGTCCCGGGGCCTCACCAACTGCAACTTTTGTAACAGGACTATAGATGATGGTATCAGTCCCTGCCGTGGCTCCAACCAGCTCCCACTCCAGAGCTATCTCCAGAGCGTTCTGCAGCATGCGAGGATGAGCCAGCTGTGTCTGCACTTGCAGTTCCCTAGGGGATAGGACCCGGATGAACTGGTCTCTTGCCAGCTCGCTCGGCACCGCCGCGGGCCTGTGCGCGTAGGCCCTCCTCGTCAGGGTTTCGATCTCTACAGCCAAAACATGGAGCGTCTCCCCTGTCAGTCTCTGCCTATTAGCCAGCTCTGAGCGCAGCACAGCAGGCTGGTTAAATATTGCAAAACGCCGCTGTTAAGCCGCAACTAGAGCCCGGTAATCACTGCGTTCTTCTGGGCTAAGCAGCAGCAGACACCGAGATGCATCATCTGTAAGGCACAAAGACAATTGAAGTGCTTTGATGCTGTCAGACCAGCCTGCAGCCCTCACCAACAGTTCAAACTGTGCATTAAAAGCCTCCCAGTCCATCTTGCAAGAATACTTCTGTGTTTTCATCTGCAGTTGGTTACACAGGGGGCCACCATCTCTGTTGGTGGGTATTTGCACGCCATTACCACCTTTCGCCACCCATGAACCAAATCCAGCATTCTCAGCTAGCTTCCTAGCCATCTGTCTCAGATGAGCTACATGTTCCAGGTCACAGGGGAAATCCGCCCCACGTCCCGGTGGTTCTGCATAGTCACCGTCCTCCACCTCCGTCTTGATCTTCGGTCGAGCACCTGTGCTATCCCGCTGTGCAGCCATGCCGTTCACAGAGCTAGCTGAGTTAGCTGGAAGCTGTTAGCTCACCCCGTTGGCTGAAAAGTGTCTCCCGGTGTTTCACTTCTTACACCAATGTAACATCTTGTCGGACACAATAACGGACGGAGACACTCACTTATGCTGTAGTCATTTTAATGACTCCAAAAGAGTCGCTGTTGGCCGCAACCACGCCGAAACACAGAGCCCAAAACCAAAACCAATAGACAGAGCGCGAGACCAAAAAAACCTAACAACGCCTCCCCCTTCTTAGAACCACTCCCCACCCCCCCTCCTCCATTCCACTCTATTACCGTAAAAGAGAACCCAGCACAACAGAACTATTAGCTGCAAAAAATGTGGCACATGGAACACATACTGCTGACATTCTCACATAGAACACAGCTAAAGTGCAGAATGTTACAGTATCATAGAATACGCTAACATACTACCGGTATTATGTTTGGTTACATACCTTTGTAGTGATGACAAAACAATCCCTTTGTTGTAAACTCCACAACTGAATCGTGGCCACAAATCCCGATAGAGATTGAGGATCGTCACTTCCTGTGGTAAGGCATTTTGCATCACTTCCTGTTTTCAGTGTTGCACTACGTGTTACTGTTCAGTGTTTGGGGCTCGCTAAAATTGATTAACTTTCTCTGTACTAGGACATCTCTGAGTTATTGTAGCACATAAGCATGCTAAAACACACATTTCTCTTGTTCTACCTAGCTTTTAGGGAATCATTTGAGTTCACATGCAGTTTATTTGGTTTTGCACGGGTTGCTTGTCCAGTTAGCTTGGCCTCAGCGCAGCTATGGCTGCTTCTGTCTCTGCTTCTCCGTCTCCTATCTCTTGCTATCTGTGTCAGATGTTTAGTTACTCCTCTGCCTCCTTTAGTGATAATGGTACGTGCAATAAATTTAGCATTTTTGTAGCTTTGGAGGCGAGGGTGTCAGAATTGGCCCGGCTCCACGCTGTTGAAAAGCCCGTAGATAGCCGTAGCTACTTAGCTAGCGCGGGGCTAACTAGATCAGAACCACCCAGTAGCAGCCCTCCAGTAGAACCCGAGCAGCCGGGGGGGCTTCCAGGACTCTAGAAGACGTTATATCAAATACAGGCCATTTACTGTTTACCTGGGGCCTGAGCGGGCAATATTAAATCCTACCTGAAACTGCTGGCTAAGGATAAACGTAAATACAGCAAGATTGTTAGTCACGCTGGCGGTAACGACACCCGGTTACTCCAATCAGAGGTCTCTAACATCATTGTTGCTTTCCCAAAACAATGTTGGACTCTGTAATTTTCTCTGGCCCCCTGCCTGCTTGGACCAGTGACGACATGTTTAGCCGCATGGTGTCCTTCAACCGCTGGTTGTCCACGTGGTGTCCTGAAAACAACGTGGGCTACATTGATAATTGTCTGATGGCTCCACCTGAGTCATGTTACATTTAGTTCGTCAGTTGCTCTTTTAAAATTTATCTCAACATCAAGGCCCTATTGACGCATTTAACTCTTAAATGCCTTATCTTGTGATCCAGCATGCAGTGCAACCCATGACCATTTGAGTGGACAACCTGGCTTATGCTCACAGAGGCCTTACTTTTATAGGGAACTAAAGCAGACTGTTCACAGAGGGTCTAGTTCATCGGTTTACCTCCTACTAGCTTGGATTCAGAAGGTCCGTGCTGGCCAGGAGACGTCTCTCCACATGTTTTTGTGTTTGACTAGAAGTTCCAGAAGCTCCAGCTCGAAGGCGAGACTGTTCCTGTGATATGAGTCTTGTCTCCACAATCTTGTTGGAGGGAGGAGGAGCAGACTGAAAATGGAGTGTATGACTGTAATGAGTGGTGTCTGATATCCACGCGTCTACAGTTAAAAGCCATTTGGGAGCTGGGCTTGTGCACGACGACGGCAGAGTGCTTGTAGGTGGGGCTGCGCGCTGAGCCGAGCTGGAAGCTAGAGACGGAGTGTAAAGAGGAAGCACCTTTGGGACCAGCTGTGTAAGTGTCATGTGATTAACTGCGTGAACATGCAGGTGGTTTGCAGTGATTTGTGTGGGGAACATGTGTGAGGATTCGGCAGAAGTTTCTGTAGAAGACGACTGTAGGACTTTGCTCTTAAGATTACATTGTTTGGGTTTCATATCGAAACCAACATCAACAGAAGAGTTAACATTACAGTGAGTAATACACACATATTCCCCCAACGACTCATTTTCTTGGTTGCTTTTGGCGAGGTTCTTGTGACTGAGAAAGCCAAGATGACTTCTGCTGGTTCTTTCAGAACTGTTGGTTGTCAGGTCTCTGGTCTTGTTAAGGCGGAGCAGAAGTGTGAGGTCGGCCACGAGGAGCAGCAGGTGCAGCCAATGCCGCCTTAATGCACAGGCCAAGCGGGCTGTGGCCAGAGGCCTATGAGGTTTAGAGGCCTATGAGGTTTAATGGCCTATGAGGTTTAGGGGTGTATGAGGTTTAAGGCCCTATGAGGTTTAGAGGCCTATGAGGTTTAGGGGCGTATGAGATTTAGGGGCCTATGAGGTTTAATGGCCTATGAGGTATAGGGGCTTATGAGGTGTAAGGCCCTATGAGGTTTAGAGGCCTATGAGGTTTAGAGGCCTATGAAGTTTAGAGGCCTATAAGGTTTAATGCCCTATGAGGTGTAAGGCCCTATGAGGTTTAGGGGCCTATGAGGTTTAGGGGCGTATGAGGTGTAAGGCCCTATGAGGTTTAAGGCCCTATGAGGTTTAGAGGCCTATGAAGTTTAGAGGCCTATAAGGTTTAATGCCCTATGAGGTGTAAGGCCCTATGAGGTTTAGGGGCCTATGAGGTTTAGGGGACTATGAGGTTTAATGGCCTATGAGGTTTAGGGGCCTATGAGGTTTAATGGCCTATGAGGTTTAGGGGCCTATGAGGTTTAATGGCCTATGAGGTTTAGGGGCGTATGAGGTGTAAGGCCCTATGAGGTTTAAGGCCCTATGAGGTTTAGAGGCCTATGAAGTTTAGAGGCCTATAAGGTTTAATGCCCTATGAGGTGTAAGGCCCTATGAGGTTTAGGGGCCTATGAGGTTTAGGGGCCTATGAGGTTTAGGGGCCTATGAGGTTTAATGGCCTATGAGGTTTAATGGCCTATGAGGTTTAGGGGCCTATGAGGTTTAATGGCCTATGAGGTTTAGTGGCCTATGAGGTTTAGGGGCCTATGAGGTTTAATGGCCTATGAGGTTTAATGGCCTATGAGGTTTAATGGCCTATGAGGTTTAGGGGCCTATGAGGTTTAATGCCCTATGAGGTTTAAGGCCCTATGAGGTTTAGCGGCCTATGAGGTTTAGCGGCCTATGAGGTTTAATGGCCTATGAGGTTTAGGGCCCTATGAGGTTTAGGGGCCTATGAGGTTTAGGGGCCTATGAGGTTTAATGCCCTATGAGGTTTAAGGCCATATGAGGTTTAGGGGTCTATGAGGTTTAATGCCCTATGAGGTTTAAGGCCCTATGAGGTTTAGGGGCCTATGAGGTTTAGAGGCCTATGAGGTTTAGGGGCCTATGAGGTTTAGAGGCCTATGAGGTTTAGGGGCCCATTATTTCAGGTTAAACAAAAACAAAAGAAAAAAAAACCACAATTGTATTATTTGTCAGACTTTCAGTCAATCATCTTAGATGCTCATTTAAGGCTGCTGATTGATCCAAATCACAAGTGACCTTCTCACCCATGTGACCTCTGGACCATGAGCTCACCATTCAAACAATTTAGATGATTTCAGTGGTTCTGGTCCGTCTGGCCTGGCCAGACTCAGACCAGATGACTCCCAAACTTCTCCGGTTGGCAGCTGCATCTTGTCAGCTAATCAGCGAGTTGGAAACTTAAGGAGGATGGTGAACACTGCTCGATGCCAGATGATTGCTACTGACTGGTAGTTTCTAGCCGCTTGTACTCGTCTCTAGGTCTCCTAGTGTATAGTGACTTTTTGGAACTCTCGTAACTCTTGGATGTTTTTGAACAACCTGCCTCAGGTCTTGCTTCGCATCAGGAAACCCCACGCTGAATCCATAGGACTCCACACCAGCTCCTCTTCTTCATTCAGCCATCCACTCGTCCAGACTGGCTCGCTCTCCATCAACCCTCCGCTCCCTTTCCAGCTCCGAACCTCCTTCTTGGACAAACCCCCGGCTCACTACCTTCCCTTACTCACCTAGTCTCCTCGACCTCCACACAGCCTTCCCGTTCCTTCTCCCTCTGGACTTCCAGTGCGCCCTTAGTTAACGTTCTCCTTTAATAAAAGATTGTTATTTTTCCTTCAACCGTTGTCCTGTACTGATTCTGCATGTCTTGGGTTAGACTCTTGCCCCAAACCATGACACCGGTAAGAAAAAAGTCAGAAAGTTCCTCCTCCACAACAGCAGCGAACTGGAATATTCCTCCACCATCCACAAGTTTGCTGTTGGGATTAAAATCTAGTTTGGTGAGTTAGTCTAATATTCATCTGCTGTGCGTGCATGTGTGTGTGTGTGTGTGTGTGTGTGTGTGCTAGGGCTGTCACAATAATCGCAAGAACAATATATCGCGATATTAAGAAACCCACCGCGCTGCATGACGTGCCACCGCAATTACCGCACTTGATTAAATCTCGCGACAGCGCATGCTGAGAGGTAAAGTCCGCGCTGATCGAGGAGATAGTAGGACACTTTTTTTTATTTCTGTTAGATGTTGCAGCCAAATTTGCATTTCAAAGTTAAACCTCCTGAATGTTGTTTTTAAGTTCAGTCAGAGAATGCCGTTACTGCCCTTTGATCTGCATTCAATAAAGTGTTAAAAATGGCCATGTATTTTTTTCTAACATTTTTCAAATGTGTAAGCACATTGTTTCAAAGGAAATATTGCCATGAGTTTAGTAATTAACAAACAAATTTGCTAAGTACATAAATAAAAACGAGGTGCAATAATATCGCATATCGCAATATTGAGCTGCCCTTACTCACCGCAGGGGGAATTCCTCAATCGCGACAGCCCTAGTGTGTGCGTGTGTGTGTGTGTGTGTGCAGGTGCACTTATGGGCCTATAGCAATTGTGTTCTGACAAATTTAATATTCTGCTTTTCAGATTATTATTTACTTTATTCTTATACTTACTTCATGCTTAGCATGATTGCTTCTCCATAGATGGGTTTCTTGTGGAGACAGTTTGAAAGACAACCGTAGAACTCGACCCATCACTGAGAGCAGTTAATGGATGGCAGTCAGACTATTTATTTTCACATCTATAGGATGGCTTGCCAGGCTAGCAGTCTGGGAGTGTGTAAGAGAATTGTAGGTCATTATAAAATGAGATGCACGCTGGCTGAAAGGGAAAAAATTACTATGTTTTGATACACAATTAATGTGTGTACTGCAAAGGATGTTGGAATATCATCCATGTGTCTGAAAGTTTTTGTTAATAGGCAGAGACTGCTCACACGGCTAGGTCATGTGACCTAAAGATTTACAGAATAAACACAAACAAAAAACACTTCAATACCAATTTTGCTTGGTCAATATGTGGTCTACTGAAGCTGCACATGCAATGACATTAAGTAAGATGGGAAAAACACATGCAAACATGCCACACTGTTACATAAATGATGCTTCAAGTGTTGTGCAGTTTTCTGATGCTTGGTGTGACCAAGTACCTTGCACTGCTTTGCAGTTGTTTTCTGACAGCTGAAGCAAATTGGAAAGAGGCCAAATTGATGACACCAACAAGTTAAAATGACAAACAATTTGCAGCCATCTCAGTTTAACTAAATTAGTGGACCATGCTCTGCTTCTCCATGACTCCCGGCTCTGACAAGATGAAAAGGCGGGGAAGCATTCCCCAGGGACAATTAGCACTCTGCAGATCAAGTCCTCATTGTGAAAAGGGAGTGTATCCTTTGCAAGAATACAGACAGATCCACATAATTCCTGCAAGCATCTGCGGTAGATTGAAGAAATGTCTGGTCGCCAGCAACCAGCTTCAAGCTCTGACTGTTTCCTACAAACATCTATGTACCATCAAGTGTTTTCAATGCTCTTTACCAGCAACATTACAACTGAACATTCAACCTTCATATCAGTTTATTAGTTCAAAGCTTTCTATCTAAGGAAACCCAGCAGCGTGCATGGAGTCACTGACTTGTTGTGTGAGAGACTTCACAGCAATCCCAATGCTGACTCTGAATTACAAAATAAGCGAGTGTAGGTTTTTCCCTGCACAGAAAATGCATAACGGCCAAAGCAGAGATTTACCAGTACTGAGCTTCCCCAGCAAATAATAATAATTCTAACAATATTAATAATAATAATGTGTACGTTTTACAAAGCGCTTTTAACAACTACTCAAAGACGCTGTACAAATAAGGAGATATACAGGCAAGACCAAATAAAGAAAAGCGAATATGTTAATGTAGTTTGAATGCTTGGTTAAATGGGTGTGTTTCTGCAGCGAGTCAGGTGCACGGATGTGTTGAAGAAGCAGAAGAAATCATTTCTATAGCGCCTCTCAAGATAAAAACCACGAGGCGCTTCACAAAACAAAAAAAATGTAAAAATGTAAAAAAGCATTTAGAAAATGTTTAAAAATATATTTAAAATGAGCAAAAATAGGCAATTGGGATTTAAAAGAAAAAATGTTAAAGGCCCCGTGTGTGAAATTCACAGAAATCATAGTAAAAAGATCCGACTCTTTAGCACCACGCAGTTTAGAGTCGGTATTGCAGCTATTGGAGCCCCCGAGGATCAAAAAGGGTTTTTTTTATCATTATTTAAAACTTTATTAACAAATATAACAAATACAATACAAAATCGTGTTGCTGTAAACGGCAGCATGTCATCATCTAATTCCAGCTTTCAAGTCAGCGAACAGGTTAGTTGTTTTCATCTAACTTATTTTATTAATTTAATCTAAATAGGTTTTGAATAAGAAAAACTT
>SSNQ01000025.1:1274931-1285621 GCA_006942095.1 Nothobranchius kuhntae | reverse complement strand
GGTTAGAAATTTTCCGAGGTGCGCGTTGCGGAAATCTTGGGCCGTGCGGAGACACGGTGGAGGGGCGTGGTTGTTAAAATGACGCAAAATGATGCAACTTTTCCGCGCGGAGCCATGCGGACCTCGCGGACGCGTCAAGCATAAACCAACCTTAAGTCAGAAAAGTGAATGGATGTTAATGGATGGTCCTCACTATGATAGAAAGACAGACATGTGTGTGTGTGTGTGTGTGTGCGCACGTGCGTGTGTGTGTGTGTGTGTGTGTGTGAAGCAGAATAACAGCCCTCCCCTTGCTACAATAACATGGCAGCCTTCCTTAAGACCCCCGTGTGTGGGGATGAGGTTCCTCAGACTCCAGTAGCTGCTGAAACAGCACGAAGCACAAAGAGTTTAATAACATACGGCTGTATTTATGAGACAGGCTCTCTGTTTTCAGAAGGGTCTGCTGGAGTCTGGCTCCACAGTGGGGGTCCAGTCTCAGGGAGGTTGCTAAATAATATCTGACATGCTGATTAACTTTTATTGCGGTCAGCTTGGTGGAACAGAACTTCTCAGTGCAGATTAAAAGTGGCACATGAGGAGCCTCACAAAAAGATCATCTGGTCTTTGTGAAAATGATCTGAAAAGAGAAAAGTTCCTGTGCAACAGGTCCTGCTTTGATAAGTTGGTACATCTAGTGGTAGAACGAGCTAACTACAACACTGAAGGTCAGTCATCCATGCGTGTTACTCATTCACTAATTATTTTTACCCAGTCAGATGTCTGTAGAGAAACAGCTTCATCACATAGCTGCTGTCAGAACCCATGAAGGCACCTGTGACCAACGAAAACCTGACATTGTGTCATGGCTGATCTGGTGTTATCGGAGAATTTAGCAGAGTGTGCACTCTGGAGGGAACGGGGTTTTCATGAGCTCACTGATCTGCTGGGTGGGAATCCAGAGTGGCACCTGAGCAGACACAGCTTCCTGAAGGAGATCCTTCCGGAGCTGTGCTGTGATTTGAGACACTTTGAGCCACAGACAAACTCCAGTCCAGATTCAGTTATTGACAACTTTAGGATTTCTCGCCACTGGGACCTTCCAGCGTCAGGTAGCAGACAGATCGGGCCTCACAGCCATCACTGAGCCACATTATGAATGTATGAATACTTTATTTCCTGTTCAAACCGTTTTCCCTTTATTTCTGTCAGTCCTCTATCTTGACTGTGTTTACCACCTTTTAAATTTGTTTTGTTAGACTGTAAAGTTTCTAACAGTCTGGCCATGTTTTCTGAACACTTACCCTGGAACATGGAGGTCAAACGGCCAGAAGATGTTTCGTGACTCAGACACAGAAGTGGAGCCGGTTGCTACTCTAGGTTGATGGAGCAATCCACTTCTCTATATCAGATTAGCTGCTGAAGACTCACTTCTACACGTGTGTTTTATGGGATTTTTTTGTGTCTTTGTTTTTACTTTTTTCTGTCTTTTGGTTTTGTTGTTTTTGTTGTTGTTGCTACACAGGCACACTGAAAAAAGTAAACATGTTGGTCATTCATTTGATGTGTTACCTTTAAATTCCAATAGTGAAAAAATATTAAGTTGCAATTTCAAACTAAATTATGCTTATTATTGGTACTTAGATTTTTTACTTTAACCCAATGTTATTGACAGCAGGACACCCAAAGTGTAATTTTTTGTTTAGAATAAAGCACTTCAATTAGGTTGAGTCCGATTTGCACATGCGCATTCTTCAGGGTTCTGGCGGACCTTTTTCGCATCGTAGTCAGAGCGTCCATTTTAGAACCACGTCCACATGGAAAGCGGTAAGAGCAAATGAGAAAAATATGTATTTGAACTGATGTTAGTACACCATATTTTTATCACATTTATGTATTTCATCATATTTCACGAATGGACAAACTTTCCAGCCAACAAGCAAGTTACTAAACGGAGATACCATAAAACTTTCGGAGGATTCAGCTCACTTGACTTGCAGTGAGGACGGAGCAGCTTCTGAAGAAAGGTAAGATTTAAGCTAATAATACAAAGAGACTTGTTAAAACAAAGTCGGCAACAGCTTATAACTTAAGTAAAGATTGTATGCTACGTTTATATGAGCTTATATTAGTTTTAGTGCGGTAGCACAGCACAGGAATTTTCTGCCATTAACTGCTAAAATATGCTAAACTAGGAAACAAAATGACTAGCTCTACCGAACTGATAATTAAACAGAGTATGACCTACAGTATTATGACACTTTTTAATGGCTCCAAGCACATACTAAAGAAGAAAATTAAGCTCGTGTCAATTTTCACTAACCACCAGCGGCTTTTCATGCTCATCCTCTGGACCATTTTTATAATTACAAAACATGCACTCTAATGGAAATTCAATTCAATTCAAAAATACTTTATTAATCCCAGAGGGAAATTGATTGCTGTAGTAGCTCAGAATAATAATAATAATCAATTTCCCTCTGGGATTAATAAAGTATTTTTGAAGTCATCAAAGAGTTGTTGTATATTACAATGGCTGTTGGCAGGAAGGATCTCCAGTAGCGGTCAGTGTTGCAGCCAAACTGAAGAAGCCTCTGACTGAAGACACTCTTCTGTTGTCGGACAGTCTTGTGAAGAGAATGCTCAGGGTTGTCCATAATTTTCTTGCATTATCTCCTCCCCAGTTCCCTGTGGTGCTCCAATGTTACTGATCGCCTGGTTTGATGTGCAGTTCTTCAGCCTCACAAACTGTGGTCTGTTTGTCAGATAATCTTTAATCCAGGTGTAGCATCATGAAGGTCCTCTAATTTGTGACAAAGGTCACATTTTCCCAGCTAGGTCAAGCTGGGTCAGACAATTTTTTGGTTCAACAGATTAATCCAGGAGTCATGATGGCGGCTGAATATTACCCTTGTCTGCTGAATATATCATCCTTATCTGCTGCTGTTCCGTCCAAGAAGGACATTTCAAGTTTCACAATAATAATTTTAAATAATAATTTTAATAAACTTTTTGACTTTATTACTGTTATTATAATCATCATAAATAATCACTTGGTTCAGTATAAATGTATTTTTAATTACTGAAATGAATTATTATGCTTTGGGTATAATTATGATTATGGTTAATCGGTTATGGTGTTCAGTAACCAGAAGGTCAACTTCCACCTTATCCATCCAACACAGAGCTTATCCAAGGAAGGTAATCTGCCATCACATGTCTTGACTCATGACCAAAGCTTTCTTGCTCTGAGAGTGGGCGTGTTCTGAGGGGTTTGTTAAAACTAACTTTCCAGCAGCTTTAATTTCAGTTCGTGAACCAACCACCATCACTGAGGATAAGGGGAACGGCCACCCTGAAGCCTCCACCTGCTGTTCTGTCACGCTGATATAATAGATTTGAATAAACGCAACTGTAACCAGCTGACGAAAAAAACTCCTTCAGAGTTATTGACTTTGAGACGCAAATAGTTCCACCAGTCGAGTGACCCAAGGAGACATCTCAGTACCGATTTGGTCGCACCAGAGGTCCTTCTACCAACCTCGTGCCTGGAGGAAACCATCTCCACCTGACACTTTGGATCCAAAAATGGGGTCTTCTATACTGGGTGAGGTAGACATTCTGACAGATTGTGTTTGATGTTGTTCTCTCTAAGTAAACGACTCAGTTAGCTGCAAAACCATCATTTCCAACCCTGAACGCGCTTCTCTCTCTGAAAGAAACTTTCTGAGAATTCATTCACGCATCCAAGCTCTCATTTCATTTTAGCTTTTCATCCAGACACAGGTAAAGCTTTTGATAAGTTTTAATATCAAAGCTGGTAAGTTGTCCTCCATGAATTGTCAATTTTAATTGTAATTTAAATTGTCATTAAAATTGTCATTTCAAATCATCAAGTTTAAAATTGTTAGTAATAAATTCTTAATTTTTAAACTTTGCCTCTTTCTTTGAAATGAAACACAGAAAGGTATACATTTTTCTGGTTATTGAAAAAGCAAAGATCCTAATTTCTGATTAAGAAATAATCTTTTGCTATTAAATTTAATTATCTTAAATTAAACATTAATCTTTGGATCAAAAATAGACCAAGTAGGTTAGTGTATGAACTTCTATCGATTATATAAGTATCTTGGATATTTATACATGATATAAGCTCATATGCTAATGTGCTTGGTCATTCTCAGAATTAACAACTGACAGCAAACAGTGTTGATTCTAGTATGTAGTAATACGCTACACAGGCGATAGTTAAGGCCCCCACCTGTGTCTTTTGGAGTTTCTGGCAAAGTACATCAGGCTGGATTGTCTTAAATGCACTGGAGAAATCAAAGAACATGACCCTGACAGTGCTGCCTGCTTTGTCCAGATGACAGTGGGTTGGTTGAAGCAGCTGGATGATGGCATCTTCAACTCCAACTCCATGGCGATAAGCAAACTGCAGCGGGTCCTGATATGTTCTAGTTTGCTTATTCAGGTGGACCAACAGGAGTCTCTCCAGGACCTTCATGATGTGGGATGTCAGGGCAACCGGTCTGTAGTCATCATTGACTGATGGGCGAGTTTTCTTTGGAATTGGAACAAGGCAGGATGTCTTCCACAGGACTGGAACCTTCGCCTGGGCCAGGCTGAGGTTGAAGAGGTGCTGCAGAATCCCACAGAGCTGCTCTGCACAGGCCTTCAGTACCATAGGGCTAACACCATCTGGACCTGCAGCCTTGTTCCTGTTCAGTCTCTCCAGCTGCCTCTTCACCTGACTTCTAGAGACAGATAGGTGGGAGGGGGAGGTACATGGGGCAGCAGCATCTCCTGACTTGGTTGAAGACAGATTTATAGAACCAGAAGAGTCCATGACTGCGTTAGAGGACAAAAGAGCTGGCGTGTGACAGGAAAATGTTGGATCAGAGGAGGATGGGATGTCTGATTGGCTGGGGACAGGCGAGGAGGATGCAGGGTTTGTTCCTGAACTGAACCTATTGAAGAACTTGTTCAGTTCATTGGCTGTGTCCAGGCTGCCATCTGTGCAATCCTTCCTCTGCTTGAAGCCTGTGATCTTCATCCCTGACCAGACATCTCTGATATTGTTCCTCTGTAGTTTGTTCTCCAGTTTCTTCCTGTATGCCTCCTTGCTGTCTCTGATCTTGATCTTCAGTTGCTTCTGTATACTCCTCAATAATTCCCTGTCTCCCTCCTTGAAGGCTCTTTTTTTCTCATTTAGCAGATTCTTCAGTTCACTGGTGATCCAGGGTGTGTTATTAGCGAAGTATCTCACTGTTCTGGTGGGTATGATGTTGTCCACACAGAAGTTTATATAGTCAGTGACACATCCAGTCATGGCATTGATGTCCTCTTCATATCCCTGGCAGCGAGTCATCCAATCTGTGGTCTCAAAACAACTCTGCAGGGCTTCTTCAGCGTCCTGTGACCATTTTCTCACAGTTCTTCTTGTCACAGGTTGCCTCTGAACAAGTGGTTTATATTCTGAGCAGAGAAAAACAAGATTGTGATCTGATTGTCCCAGAGGAGGTCTTGTGTTGGACATATATGCATTCTTTACATTTGCATAACACAAATCCAATGTCTTGTTTTCTCTGGTGGAGCGGCTGACAAACTGTTGAAATGTTGGAAGTGTAGCAGAGAGCGAGGCATGATTAAAATCACCAGATATAGCCACAAATGCATTGGGGTGCTGGGTTTGTAGCTTAGTGACAACGGAACTGATGGCATCACATGCATTTTCAGCAATGGCTGAAGGTGGAATATAAACGGTTGCCAAGACAACACTGGTAAACTCTCTTGGCAAATAATATGGGCGACAACTTACTGCCAAGAGTTCAACATCTGGGCTGCAGAGATGACATTTCACTGAAACATGACCTGGATGGCACCATCTATTGTTGACAAGCACTGCCACTCCACCTCCTTTCCTATTCCCGCTCCTCTTCAGATCTCTGTCTGCTCGTACAGTCAGGAATCCTGGCAGAGAGACGCTGGAATCGGGGATATGGTCCTGCAGCCACGTCTCAGTGAAACACATAACACTGCACTGCCGATACTCTGGCTGAGTCAGTGAAAGGGCTTGGAGTTCATCCATCTTGTTGGCCAGTGATCTCACATTGTCCATTATGATCGATGGAAGAGATGGTTTGAATTTCCTCTCTCTCTCTCCGTTTTGCTCCCGCTCTGCACCCACGCTTCTTGCGTTCTAGCTCATTTGGGATTTGTGGCTTTAGTTGAGGTATTATTTCAGCCTTCCCAATGTTAATCAGCTGCTCCCGATTGTAAACCAGTTTGTTGCCATGGTTACACATCATAACAAATGCTCAAAAAGTGAAAAAAGTTAAAAAATAGCAGTAAAAGTCCTCCAAGCTTCACAGCACCAGAAACAGAAAAGTAAAATGTCCCAAAAAATACCGTTTTTCTTGATAAACTAGAAGAAAAAATGTCCTAGGAAAAGTTTTAGATGAGGTATGAGCATAAGGTTTAGTGGGATTTATTGTTGGATATTCATCTTATGTGGCTATGAGTGAGGTTGTTATTAATAGCAATTGTTCTTACTCCGACTGTTGACATCACCATGAAATGAGAGGTTGTACTCAAATCTCTGATCTACCTGGGTGAACCTGTTGAGAACCTTGTTAAAGAATGCCAGGTAATAAATTCTCTTACTAACTTGAGCAACCACCACAAACTCTTTTGTGTGTTGAGATAATGCAAATCAAACGCACCCCCTACATAATGATGCCAAATTAGCAACTTTATCACTATTTCTCACAACTTTTCATAACTCCTTTGTGAATTTATTGTTTCCAAAAGCACTTAGCGAACAACCCATCAGCATTTCTGGTAACCCGTAGCAACTCCTTGAATAACTATGTTGGCGATATTCTTTACAGATTAACAAAACACCCTGCTTGCGCTGGGTGTTCTCCAAAGGGAAAAGGAATGTTCCGCACATGTGCATCATAAAAACATTACATCAATTGACCAATCATACAACTCTGTAAATGGATGTCACACTAATAAAAGTTATTTTAAAAACAAATAATTATTATGCAGCAGGTTGTGGTAGTTCACACTAACATGTTTATTTATTTTTTTCTTGCACAGATTTTTACACTACCGAGGTATTTATCTCTACTTTGAGTGTATTGGTTGTCAACGTTAATTAAAAGCCATGTTAAATGTCTGTCATAATAATCTTGATTATCTTCTTTGCCCTAATAAACAGTCCTACTTATTATATTTCAGTACATACTGTACTCCAGTGTTTTGGGAAGTGTTTGTGCTATTTTAATTGAACATGTTTTTAATATTTGGTGTGTCTGCAGGATGTGCAGGAGAATGACCAACAGCAACTAGAAACCATGGCAATATTCGTCATCAGGAGAGAAAATCCTTTCCATCCACCGAAAGACATAACGATAGTCATCGGTGGAGCACAGGTCCTGACAGATCAAAGTCAAAGTCAAAGTCAGTTTAATTGTCACTTCTGCCACATGTACAGGACATACAGAGAAATGAAATTGCGTTACTCTCAAACTCTCGCTAGATAGAAAATAAACATTTAGTATAAAAACAGTAACCAAGTTCAGAGAGACTGTGGGGGAAAAGAGAGGAGAGTTGGGAGAGCTGGGAGGGAGTTTAGCTTCCTAACTGCCTGACGGATAAAGCTGTCCTTCAGTCTGTTGGTCCTGGCCTTGAGACTCCGCAGTCTCCTCCCTGACGGCAGCAGCTCGAAGAGGCTTTGCATTGGGTGAGTGGGATCAGCCGCAATGCGAATGGCTTTTTTGTGAGGTGGGTGCTGTAAATGTCTGGTAGGGAGGGGAGAGAGACCCCAATGACCTTCTCTGCTGCTCTTACTATATGTTGGAGGGTTTTAATGCATGAAACGTTGCAGGCTCCGAACCACACAGTGATGCCGCACGACAGGATGCTCTCGATGGTGCCTCTGTAGAAAGTGTACAGGATGGGGGCTGGGATGGGGGCTGGTGCTCTTGCTCTTCTTAGTTTGCGGAGGAAGAAGAGACGCTGCTGTGATTTCAGATGTGCCTTCTGTTGCAACAGCTGATGCCATGTTGTTTGGACTGATATACACCCTCAACTTAAAGTATCCAAAACATCTGCAGTACACTCTGGAATTCATACAAAAGGTCCTGATGGAGCTCGGTGGCAAAAAGATGTCTTCAAAAGTTCACAAGCTGAGCACTCTGCTTTAGAGATGTTGAACTCCGCTTTGATTCTTCCATTGTTGCATCTAAAAAGAGGACTTAAGATCCTTTCGTGACGTTTGTGTTCTGCTATTGCTGTCGCAAAAAGAAGTACAGAGACTATTGTTGAATACTTTGTTAGAAACTAACGAGCAATCCAAAACATAATGCAGTGCTTTTATTCAGACAAAGAAAGTGTTGCTTGCATTTGAAAGTTCTGGAACTAACAGTCACTAATATATCTGGTAACATTTTACATAGATTTTGTTGAAAATGAGACAATTGTTGATTTAGATTTATGAACATTTTATTATTATTTTTAGGTAATATTTGTTGCCCGATTTAGTTCAACAATTTTTTATTTCACTGAATCATTTGTTTGATTTTTTGAGTGAATAGTTTGGTTCTATTCAGCAGGATTGACCTGGACAAAATGTAAAAAATTTCAACGATTCTGACAGCTAAAAATATATCTTTCATAATACAAAACTACAGTGCTGTTCATAAAAAAATGCATGATAAAAAAAGCTAGGGGCATTGTTTTGGCTGACATGTTCTTTAAACAATAAATGTTTATAGACAAAAAAATGTGCTGCTGAGTGTAAATCAATGCAAGTGTAAAAGGAATTTCATATTTACAATATAATCACAATTATTTATTTGATACAATTTTAAAACAGTCAGAATTAGTTTCTATCAATTTTAAAATATCAGGTTAGATTTAGTGAAATATTGACATTGACTAAAAAATGCACCCTCATTTTTTATTTGAAGGAACTTGATATTATTGATTTTCTTTGAGTACAAACATTAGTTTACATGAAATAAAAATTTTAAGGTTACAAAAACTTAATTTTTTACATCAAGTCAATGCTAAGATATTAGGTGTGACCAATTACTTAAAAAATTTTAAGTTAAGGCAGTGTTAAATTTCTTTCAGTGCAGTTTGTGCAGCTCTTGTTTTTAGAGTGCGTTGTAAATTCATCTTGCCTCTATTTTTTCTGAGGATATTTTGCGAGGCTTTTACATCACATTGAAACCACCCGAGGCTGCATCATAACTCAACATGCCTCGTAACAGATGCTGAACCCCTGAATGCTCAGAATGTTTGCAGATTTGGAGTCCTAAACAAATGGAAACCTTTCTGGACCTGAACAGATGGGTAACAACTAAAATATGAACCCCATTGTTGTTCTGAGAGGTGTTTCTTAAGGGGTCAGTGGATGAGATCACAAACAGATTCAGATTCGGAGCAGCTAAAGGCTGCCATCTTGCGGTCAGGATGAAACACTACATTCCATGGTAATGAATCAGGTTTGATGGAAGGTCATGTTTCATTCTTCAGTAGAATAAATAATTACAAGTGGAACAGAAAACAGATTATTGTATACTTCACATCCAAACAGTCAGACGTTCCTGGAATCTTCATCCTGATCCTGGTCTTTCTCAGACCTTCTGAAGGCATTTAAAAGTACTGGAGTTCATTTTCGTTCCTTTTCTGTCACATCCATGTACCTGACCACAGACATGTTGGACAGAAGACAACCAGTCTGTAAGAAATAACAAGAACCTTCATCAAAGAGCTGAACTAGGAACCTGGGAAATGCGTGTACTGGCTGGTGAAGGTTCTCAGTCATCCAGGTCATGGTAATCCAAAAGAAATATGAACCACATTGTTGGGAGAGTCAAGCTTATAAGCTGTAGCTTGACTCTGCCATATTCCAGTCAGAACTGACAAAGCTCCTCGGACGAGAAGCGAAACGTTTCCATGAAACTGAAGAAGTCCAGTTGCCTTTATTAGAACCCTTTTGAACATATATAGTTTTGTAGCTGAGATCTTGTTCTGTGTCACTGATGTTTTATAGTTTTAACTAAATAAACCTCACCAGACAACTGGCACCCGAGACTAAAGATCCAGTTTAAACAGGTTCTGTTACGTCTCAACACCACTTGAGTGTGAATGAATGAGAGGTCAGAGTTTAGCTACTGGGAAGGAAAATATTAAGAAATACCAGATGGCCCAGGATTTTTCTACAGTTGTGATATGTAAGACATTTTTGAACACACCACAGGGACCGAACCAGTGATGGACTGGATGAAAGTGAGCCAAGTGAGGCAGACATCTCTTGCTGAGATTCATAAATAAAGTCAGCAGCAGGGATGCGAACAAAGGAAGAACTGGAAAAACATTAGCACACAGCTCTTTGCTGCCTCGCATTGTCCAGCTGTCAGGGTCTCACAGACACCGGGGACGCCAGGGACATGTCCCACCAATATTTATAGTTGACATTTTTTCCCCATCATTAAAATCAGTCACAGTCATTCTTACCGGCAGGGCTGTGTTATCAGTTGTGCTCTCTGCAGAAGCGCCAGCGCTCAAACCCCTCTGTTTTCAACCACGGTTCTTTGGCTCACTGCCAACATAAAACATAGAGCCAGTGTTCCTTTAAAACATGTGAATTTCATTAAATTAATAACACTTTCACCATCTATAAAAATGAAAT
>SSNQ01000025.1:1236241-1257331 GCA_006942095.1 Nothobranchius kuhntae | reverse complement strand
CACACACACACACACACACACACACACACACACACACACACACACACACACACACACACACACACACACACACACAGCAGTTTACATGTGAAAAAAGGGAGAATGGAACTACTTACCACCGTTATTACCTCATCCCTGCTGTTCCCCTGGGCAACTCACCAGTCCCTTGTCACAAACTGACATCCCTCCTCCAGTGGGTCTCTAATGGTCTGAACACAAGCACACACACACGCACACACACCAGCGTGTAACTTTGTCCAAAAACCAGAGGTCCCTATGAGATAAAGTTTAACGAGTGTGTGTGTGTGTAGATTATCATGTTGTCAGTGAGACAGCGCAGATTTGAACATTTTAAGATTTTTTTAGGGCAGCAAATCTTCATGTTTCTAATGTAAAAGTGAAAATAATAAAACATCTAAATGGTTAGTAGATCAAAGGAAGAATGGCTGAAGAGAACAGAGGAAGGCATTTTGGTCAAAACTTTAGTTCTTTTCATTTCCATCTTAAAAATTTTCAGCACCTGTTCGCTCCAGCCGTTCTTTTTTTTATTTAAGTTTGATGTCCCGAGGGCTGTTGGAGCATCTTTTTTCCTAAATGGATGATGCACATTGTGCTCATTGATTATTTAAATGATTAGATCAGTCTCCTTCAGTCAGCCCGTATTATTGGCAGTTTAAAACTACAAATCATGTAATTTTACACAAGCTGAAGAAAGTGATAGCTAGCCACCTGTGCCTCAATTCTTGATTTAACAAAATATTCATATCATTGAATTGAATTCAATAGAATTCTACTTATTTACGTAGCACCAAATCACTAAAAGAGTCGTCTCAAGGCACTTCACACAGTAAACATTCCAATAGAGTTCAGTTCATTAAGCCATCCATCCATTTTCAGCCACTTATCTGGAGTCTGGTCACGGCGGTCTAAGCCAATAGGCCCAGACTTCCCTCTCCCCAGCTACTTGGACCAGCTCCTCTGGGAGAATCCCAAGGCATTCCCTGACCAGCCGAGAGACATAGTCCCTCCAGCGTGTCCTGGGACTTCCCATGGGTCTCCTCCCAGTTGGACGTGCCTGTAAAACCTCACCAGGAGGCATCCTGACCAGATGCCCGAGCCACCTCAAATGGCTCCTCTCGATGTGGAAGAGCAGCGGGTCTACTCAGAGCTTGTCACCATATCTCTAAGGGAGAGCCCAGCCACCCTGCAGAGAAAACTCATTTCGGCCACTTGCACCCAAAGCTCATGACCATAGGTGAGGGTAGGAAATAGAAACATGGATTGACTAGTAAATCAAGAGCTCTGCATTCAGGCTCAGCTCTCTCTTCACCACGACAGATCGGTACAACACCCACATCACTGCAGATGCAGCACCAATCCGCTTGTCGAGCTCACGCTCCATCGTTCCCTCACTCGTGAACAAGACCCCGAGATACTTAGGCTCTGTCCACACGTAGCCGGGGATCTGCCAAAATGTAGATATTTTCCTACGTTTTGGCCTGTCATCCACACGAAAACGGAGTTTTTTCACACGAAAACGGATCTTTTTAAAAGCTCCGGCCAAAGTGAAGATCTGCGTTTTCTCCGTTTTGGGTGTCTGCGTGTGGACAGACAAAACCGGAGTTTTAAGGTCCGCAACGTCACTTTCTGCGACAAAAAAATGCTGACATCACGTGTGCGACCTGTGTTTACACTAGCCGGCATCACGGAAGCTTTCAGAGCTGCGCTCTGTCACTACCCGTTCCATCAATCGTCCAAGCGCTTTCTGCTTGTTTGTTTTTGCAAGCGGAATTACTGCTCCTTGCGGAAGACCACAGACGAAGGAAGAGGTTAAGAACGGGGGAAGTACTGCCGCCTACAGGTCTGGCATGTCCATAACAACGTATTTATCCGGGTACGTGTGGACAGAGTTTGTTTTTAAAACGCGGTGGTGTGGATGCAAGTTTTTGGAGGGGCGGATATTCGTTTTCAAAAAACCCCGGCTACGTGTGGACTAGGCTGCTGTAACTGGCTGCTGGGTGCCTAAGGCCTAGTCCACACGTAGCCGGGGTTTTTTGAAAACGAATATCCGCCCCTCCAAAAACTTGCATCCACACCACCGCGTTTTAAAAACAAACTCTGTCCACACGTACCCGGATAAATACGTTGTTAAGGACATGCCAGACCTGTAGGCGGCAGTACTTCCCCCGTTCTTAACCTCTTCCTTCGTCTGTGGTCTTCCGCAAGGAGCAGTAATTCCGCTTGCAAAAACAAACAAGCAGAAAGCGCTTGGACGATTGATGGAACGGGTAGTGACAGAGCGCAGCTCTGAAAGCTTCCGTGATGCCGGCTAGTGTAAACACAGGTCGCACACGTGATGTCAGCATTTTTTTGTCGCAGAAAGTGACGTTGCGGACCTTAAAACTCCGGTTTTGTCTGTCCACACGCAGACACCCAAAACGGAGAAAACGCAGATCTTCACTTTGGCCGGAGCTTTTAAAAAGATCCGTTTTCGTGTGAAAAAACTCCGTTTTCGTGTGGATGACAGGCCAAAACGTAGAAAAATATCTACGTTTTGGCAGATCCCCGGCTACGTGTGGACAGGTCCTTAAACTCGTCCACATCAGTTCATTAATCCAATCGGTAAAAAGTTTCCTATATAAGGAACCCAGCAGGTTGCATCAAGTCACTGACTAGTGTCAAGAGTCTTTACAGCAATCCTCATACTAAGCAAGCATTCAGCGACAGTGGAGAGGAAAACTCCCTTTTAACAGGAAGAAACCTCCAGAGGACCCTGGCTCAGATAAGCAGCCGTCCGTCACGACTCACTGGGGATGGAGAGGACAGAGCACACACACACACACACACACACACACACACACACACACGTGCGTGCGCGCACACACACACACGCACGTGTGCGCGCACACACACACACACACACACGCACGTGCGCGCACACACAAACACACCAAGTAGCATTTCTATGGCTACATTGTGATTTCTTAGTCGTAGCACATTCCAAAAACAACATATTATTGTTTTACCCATCATGGTCCTGCACGAGCAGCAGCCAGTCACAGCAGCTCTTGCTTCTTTACTCCCTTTTTTCTTTTTTGCTTGTCTTGTCTGGTGTGTTTTTAATGTGGGCATATTTTGTCTCAACCACACAATCCACCCGGGTACTTTTGTGTCGTTTGTCCAACCCGCCTGTTTGCCCGGAGATTGCTGGAGATAGGCACCACCCTGCCCTGTGACCCTGCGTGGATAAGCAGGTACAGAAGATGGATGTAAAGTGGAGCTCCAGAAAGAGAAGAGGGTTTAAAAACAAAGTTCAAGAAGTGCCTAACGGCTGAATATGGAAGCATTATGGCTGAGATTTAGTCTGAATAGGGAAAAGGAGTTCCCGATACCACGTTCAGTCAAAACACATCATTTCATTGGCAGTCACAGTGACACCAGTTGCCATCTTAATTGACACTCAGCTGTGGGAGAGTCAAGAACAACGAAGCATACGGGAGGCTGAGAAAAATGTGTTCTGCCTGAGGGGATCTTAATTGGTAAAGTTGGGAAAATATACTATGAAATGCATTTTATACAAACATAAGATATTCCCCAGGCTGCTGTGTACACTTTCACTCAACATCACCCTTCACTCAACACCCAGGAGAAAAAGCTGGAAAATACCTGAAAACCCACACTCTATAAAAAAAAAAAATTCAGGAACACACTGGGCTGGCTCTGCTCACCACCTCACCCGGAGGAGTCTGGGAATAACAATAACAAAAAGTTAATTAGGAAAAAAGAAATAACTCTGCAAGTTTTTGTACCAAACTTTCTTCTTCCACTCAACCGGCCCAGATACTAAATTCTTAAGTTTTCTTCGCGTTGGGGGGTTGTGGAGGGGATGGATGACTGTCCGAGGTCCTCCACGTGACCCAATAGGATCAGGTCCAAAACTCAGGAAACCTTTACAGGTGTGGGAACACTTCTGCTTTCAATTAGTGACATTATTACAACAGCTGACTAGTCTTTTTCAACCTTTCCATGGCCTTTGACCCTGTCAATAACTGACTCTTAATAAACAGACATGACTTAGTGATTGTGATGGACTGGAGACCTGCCCAAGGTGTAACGGAGAGAGAGAGAGAGAGAGAGAGAGAGAGAGAGAGAGAGAGAGAGAGAGAGAGAGAGTGTCTACTGTACACAGTATAAAGTGTATCTATGGCAGAATATTGTATTTCTGTATTTAATAAGATAACGTGAGTCACATGAAGCATTTCAGTCTGGTATGACAACATTGTTTACCTCTCAGGATAACCTTTGACCTCAGAGGCACATGCAAACAGCAAGCTCAGACTGAGGAATCTGCTGTTTTCTAACCCAAGTGTGGTCGGATGATCAGCTCTGGCTGGAACAGCAACTCTGGTGCAGAAAGGCTCGCTGTGTGCATGAAGTTTAACTTACATGGATGCAAATGAGCCACCGCTCTTCAGGATGATAGGACACCACCAGAGATGGGTTGGCAACTCTGAGGAGATTCAGTTGCTCATCTGTCTACACGGGAGTTTCCCTCACAGTTAATACAGATGTGCTTCGGGAGATGGTCGGGGGGAAATCAGATTGGGCTGAGGTTTGCTTCAGACACACGCATGAATCTGTAATGACATCGACTGGATTGAAATAAATCTGTTACAGTTTTTAATTTAAACCTTGCTATCATTGAGTCATTCCACTCCAACGTAAAGGATATTTTATGTCGTTTAAAACAATTTATAATGCAGGTGAAGCTGGAAAAAGGAGAAATTGGCTGAAAAGTTAATTTATGTCAGTAATTCAACTTAAAAGGGGGAACCTATCTGAAGACGTGATGATGTAGTGTTGGTCAGGCCAGGCATGGTGCTGATACACATACATGCGTGTATGCACACACACACACACTCACACACTCCTACACATTCCCACACATACAGAAAATAAACGCCTGTAATATTGTACATGTAGTTTTTGATCAGCAGCCAGTTACAGCAGCTATTGCTTCTTTACGTCTCTTTTTTTCTTTGCTTGTCTTGTGTTGCGTGTTTTAATGCCCATGGGCATATGTTCAGTCAACCGCACGATCCACCAGAGTACTTTTGTTTCATTTGTGTTCATTTAGTTTTACTGTTTTCGGAACATTTCGGGAACGCACTGGGAAATTCCTCAAGCTCCATTCATGGATCTATTGTTTACAACAGAGATCAGCCGCTGGCGCTTCAGAGACCATCTCTCTTTTCTACGGAAAAGCCCTTTCTGCCCCCAGAATTACTGAGGAAACAAAGAGGCGGCAAAGTGTTACATAAGCTAGGAAACGGAAATATAAACCATTTTTGCCCTCTGTAATTTGGGAAATGTCCGTTCTCTCCACAATAAAATTGACAAATTCACAGGGCTGACCAGGCTGCAGCGGGACTATAGACAGTGTACAGTAGTCCGCAGCGGTTCTACTCCGAGTCCCTCCCAAATGTCCGAGCTCTTCACCCTATCTCTAAGGCAGAGCCCGGCCACCCTACGGAGGAAACTCTTTTCGGCCGCTTGCATCCGCGATCTCGTTCTTTCGGTCATTACCCAAAGCTCATGACCATAGGTGAGGATTGGGACGTAGATCGACCGGTAAATCGAGAGCCTGGCTTTCTGGCTCAGCTCCCTCTTCCCCACGACAGATCGGTTCAGTGACCGCATCACTGCAGACACCGAACCAATCCACCTGTCGATCTCCCGATCCCTCCTACCCTCACTCGTGAAAAAGACCCTGAGATACTTAAACTTCTCCACTTGAGGTAGGACCTCTCTCCCGACCCGGAGTTGGCAAGCTGCCCTTTTCCGGTCGAGAACCATGGTCTCAGATTTAGTGAAGTAGTAGGTGTAAAATATTGAAAAATTGTGTTGCATGACTGGTTTTATTTTTACCCTCACATGTAGCTTTCTGATCTGATCATTTACAAGTGGATTTCAAAAACTGTCTCCAAGTGTATTATGGGTAAAACTCGTCATCAACCATTCACCATCATCGTCATCATCATCATCATCATCATCATCATCATCATCATCATCGTTTGTTTATAAATAATCAGCAACTTGGTGAGTGTTATTAATTTTATTCACACATAAAAACAAATTAATAAATACATTTTTTAGCTGTTGATCATGAACTGCGACGGGTAGTCGCACATTTGTGGCTGTAATGTAGAGGCTTGAAATGGTCTTAACGGAGTTTCTTTTTGTCACAATGGTATTCTTTCTCACTACACCAAATGCCCTTAATTATTAACTAGACTAAACAAACAACTTTGCGTGATCTCTTAGTTACGCAACTTCTTGTCACTCGCTCCCTGGAGTACCACAGGGTTCAATGCGTGGACCATTTCTTTTCACTATATATGGGCTGCATGGTGGCACAGTTGTTAGCACTGTTGCCTCGCAGCACGGAGGTTGCAGGTTCGAAACTCGGCTGCGGCCTTTCTGCATGGAGTTGCGTGTTCTCCCCATGCATGCGTGGCTTTCCTCTGGGTACTCCAGTTTCCCCCACAGATTACAACATGCCCTATAGGTTAGAACTTGTCAGTCGCTTTGGATAAAAGTGTCTGCCAAATAAATAAACACAAACATAAACATAAATATGCTTCTAATTAGTCAAATCATTAGATAGCATGGGACAAACTTCCACTGTTATGCTGATGATACTCAGTTATATTTATCAATTAACCCTGATGAACCAAATTGGTTAGGTAGATTACAGGCTTGTCTTGAAGACATAAAACATTAGATGACTAAAAACTTTCAGCTTTTAAATCAAGACAAGACTGAAGTTCTCATCTTTGGACCAGAATTTCTGTAAAGGAAACTGCTTAGTCGATCACCTGACCTGAACGGCATTAAATTAGTCTTTGAGAACAAAGTCAGGAACCTTGGTGTTATCTTTGACCAGGACATGTCATTCAAATCCCACGTTAAAGAGGTTTGTAGGATTTTCTTCTTCCACCTTCAGAATATTGCTAAGATTAGAGGCATCATTTCCAGGAGTGATGCTGAAAAACTAGTTCATGTATTTATTACATCAAGACTGGATTACTGTAATTTATTACTATCTGGAAGTCCACAGAATGTAGTTAAAAGTCTTCTGCTTGTCCAAAATGCTTGATAGGGCCTATGATTAAATTCTGATGTCATCCCAGATCTGGACGAGTGGGGGAGTAGAGGGAGGTGGAGTGTACAGTGAAGAATACCATCGGTAAAGATAGCTCCCATTTGCCCTGCCTCCAACATGCCTCCATCTAAAAGGCTAGGTTATCCTGAGTTATCTCGGTAGTTATGCTGCTATAGGCTTAGACTGCTGGAGGACATACTGACCACTTTCCTCACTCTACTATTTTCTTCTACAACTTCTCTCTAATTGCATTTTTCTTGCTATTTCAGCTGTTAACTTTATTTTCTCTCTAAGCGTTTTTCTCCTCAGAAGTAGCTGCATTGATGCTCTGCTGAGCTGTGGTAGCCTCATGGAGAAGGTCATCGGCTGGCACACTACTGCTAACCACTTAACATTCTCCCTCTCCTGATGATAACATTTTACTTTCTTTCATGGAATGTGCTACTAGTGCTGTGAACCTCAGCTGCAGGCAATGAAGCTGACTGGGGTGCTGAAGTCCCAGCACTTCATGGAATGTAGCTGTTCTGGGTCCTAAACCGTTCCTTCTCTCAGGAAACAGAGCTGGACTGGGCCATGTTACAGCTCCAAAGGCTAGTGGTTGTAACATAGGGCCAAAGCTGCCTCCACCTACTGAGGAGGCAGAGATCCTTTTGAGTTAATTCCACTCTGCTAAAACACTTCTATCACTCTGTTGTTGGCTCTGTTATTCAGTCTGCTGTGGTTGTCACGGTCTGGGGCGAAGCCTCCTCTCACAAGCTAAAACACCTCTGAGCTTTTCCTGCAGGTGGACGTGTTGGGGAGTGGGACCAGCTGCAGTCCATCTGCTCATCAGTTGGCCAGGGACATATTAGCTGCTGGGAGACATCTTCATCTGCTGGATGATTAGCTCAACCTTCTACCCTGCCAAGCAGCCATGTGGATCAAGCCCATTGCCTCCCAGTCTGTCCTTGGTCACCCACTCCCTACCATCCATTCCCCCTGCCGGATCCTTCCCTCATCTCCATGCTCAGCTCCCCTCGGACCACTCCTGGAACCTCCTATATACTGGCAAGTGTGTTTGTACCATCTCCCATTCGTCACAAACTCTCCCAGACCGAACCTCCTCCCCTCTCGAGCTCCCTATGTTTTTGGATCGTAGGGCCGGGTGTACACTGTGCGACTTTTTCACTTTTTTGAGCCGATTTTCCACCACGAGATCGGGGCGAGTTTTACGCTGAGCATCGTGTAGTGTACAGGGGGTTACGAGAGGTGATTAACACCATGTGACCAGCTACCGATCAGCAGTCGTGAGCTCGCACGGACTTCTGGCGTGTTTAATATTTTGCTCGTCCCTCGTGAGGGTATCGCACTGTTGAAGCGGCGCTGCGAGCAGCTGCGACCCAAAAAGTATCAGAACTGCTCACGACGCATGCGCAAACACGAAAGCAGGGGAGGAATTTAAGGAAGCGGAAGCGACAAACAAACAAACAAATCAGGCAAGACGACGACTACAACAATTCAAAAGCAGCATCATGGCCACGGGACAACGTGTTGTTTGGACTTCAGCAATGGAGGCTCAATTTGTGGAACTTTGGCAAGGTCTCGCAAACCTTTACGATGTGGGCACAAAGACGTATCACGACCACAACAACCGGGAGAAAGATTGGCAAGCAATTGCCACACAGTTGCAGCTGCCAGGTAAGCATCTATGAACTGTATTGTTTTTAGTAGCAATCAAGTAATATTAACAGTAACATGTAGTAACATTAGATAATACATTTGCCTATTAATTGCTTGAAACAGTAACTGATGAACTGATGTCATTCAATTCAATTCAAATTCAAAAATACTTTATTAATCCCAGAGGGAAATTAGAGACTTCACAAAATGTTATAATCTAGCTTCTTTGATTTTCAGTGAACGAGGTGAAAACACGTGTGGCATCACTTCGCACACAATATGGCAAACTGATGAAGCCAAACGCCAGCGGCAGTGGCCAAAAACAACTCACTCCCAAACAGACACCCAGGTCCGGTATATTGACCGCAAGCACCGACTTCTCCAGTCCAAAAGATGTCACCAGGCAGCACAGGTTGGAATCAGCTTGCATCTCAGGAATAACTTACTGCACCCGTCCACCCCTCTACCGTCCACTCCTTGTTCTCTCCTCTCCATTATTGATGTCAAGTTGTTGTTATTGTTGTTGTTAGCCTCAAGGGCAACATGCCGATTATCATTTGTAAGTCGCTTTGGACAAAAGCGTCTGCTAAATACATAAACATAAACTCTTAAGGACTTGAACAATATCAGCTTAGTTCTGCAGGAACTGTTTGCTGTCTCAGCTTTGTAGGTGCAAATAGGTTTTGACGACGTGTCAAAATCTTTGATTGTTAAAGAGATATGCTAAAGATGGCCGGTCTGAAGCTTTCTCTAGAACTGCCAATTCACTCAAAGTGATTTAGTTTTAAAGAATTTATGTTATGATTTTCACAGCCAATCAGAGGCTGACAGGAAAGAAGATGTTACCAAGACAACTCAGAAACACACCCTCTTTGATATGGAGGCTCTGATCTGGGTAAAAGGTTAGCTATGTGTAATGGATTTAACTTAGCCGTACTTGTTATTGTGTGGAGCAGGTGTGAGACCTTGTAGGCAAAACATGGTGAACACATTGCAGGTTCTATGAGACACACATAATGTAAATCCATTCAGTGTGCACAGATTACTGAAGTATTTCATTATACTATAATTATCATAAGTAGTAATAAACAAATGTTTATTTAATGATTATCTAGTTTATAAGTCATAGAAGGAGTTTAGAATCATTCTTGAATTTAGCAACTGATTCGAGCTGGATCTTCTTTCTTCTGGAGGCAGACAGATGGCTGTGGAGCACTGGACCAGCTCTATACCCTTAGGGGGATCCTGGGGAGTGTGTGGGAATTTGCCCAACCGATCTACATGTGTTTTGTGGATTTGGAGAAGGCGCTTGACCGCGTCCCTCGGGGGGCCCTGTGGGGGGTACTCCGGGAGTATGGGGTAACAGGCCCTCTGATGAGGGCTGTTAGGTCCCTGTATGACCGGTGTCAGAGCTTGGTCCGCATTGCAGTCTGTAAGTCGAGCTTGTTTCCAGTGAGAGTTGGACTCCACCAACTCTGCCCCTTGTTACCGATTCTGTTCATAACTTTTATGGATAGGATTTCTAGGTGCTGCCAAGGTGTTGAGGGGATCTGTTTTTTGCAGACAATATGGTCTTGTGTGCTTCATCAGAACGTGATCTCCGGCTCTCATCGGAGCGGTTTGCAGCTGAGTCTTGAGTTGTAAAAGGGTAGAATGCCTTCTCCAGGTCAGGGATGAGGTCCTGCCCCAAGTGGAGGAGTTTAAGTATCTCGGGGCCTCGTTGACGAGTGAGGGAAAGACGGAGCGTAAGATAAACAGGTGGATTAGTGCTTCGTCTGCAGAACTGCGGGCATTGTAAGGATCTGTCATGGCGAAGAGTGAGCCGAGCCAGAAGGCAAAGCTCTCGATTTACACACACACACACAATATGTATACATATACACACACACATAATGTCAATTATATATATATATATACATACATACATAGTGGCAAGGTTCAATACTCTAGACTCAAAGTGTCACACTCTAATCAGTTGATGATTCCAAAACACCTGAAAAATGCTTAGAGAATGGTCACAATGGAGTTTTTCACAATGAGCCTTTTAAACAAATGCTGACGTTCTACCATCCATCCCTCTGTGCATCCATCTTTATTTATTTATTTAGCAGACATGGTAAACAAAGTTAGTTACAATCATGGATACAGCAATGGACAATGCAGTGAACTACAGTAACTGAACGTGCATATTTTTGGTCTGTTGGAGGAAACCAGACTGTCTGACTGTCAATCTGTTCTGAAGTCTTTTTAGTCTTTTCCCTGCTCTCAGAAATCCTGGTTGAGATCCCTGTGGGAAGATTTGTCCTGATAAACTGTCACACAGATGCACTCACATCCAAACACACCGATACACACTGCAGCAGACTCACACACTTATACACACAAGTACACACATGCACATATACAAAAAGCCCATATTTGTCCTAATAAAACGTCAAGCCAGCAGCAAAATGAACTGTAATGACTTTCAGGCTGTACTAATGGCCAATAAATCCTGGATTAGGAAGCTCACACACACTGCCTCTCTCTCACACATATTCACATACACCCACACACCCACATGGGGTCATGTTTCATGGCATGCTGTGTCGGGTTCATTCTGGAGTCAGATGGGTAAAGTTTTAAGCTGTTTTCTGCTGTTAATGACTGTTGTGCTGACTTCTATAATAACAGCATAGGAAGAAACCAGCAGGAATTAGCATGCTAGGATCATTTAAACCAATGATTCATGATGACTGAGGCTGGAAGCCACACACACACACACACACACACACACACACACACACACACACACACACAGGGAAGTGCTTCTATCGAAGAATTACACTTTATGACAGTTCAAAGTCATTTTCCGGTTAAATGTACAAACAGAAATCCCAGAAGCAGTGTCTCTGTCTTCTTTCATTATCAGCTGAATGCTGGATAAATTTCAAGGCTACTCTGAGGCAGAATCAGCATGATAAAGACAAAATCTCATTTTAAGGACTTTTAGGTGGATTTTTGTTCAATGTGGGGAAGGGGGTTTTAGTTTTTACAGAGGCAGCACTGGCAGGGAAACTCCCATTCCTGAAACTCATAGTAGACTCCATCCTCTAAGCTTTGTGTTTAGTGTTGTTCCGTTGTTCAATTTGAAATGGTAAATGGTAAATGGCCTGTATTTGATATAGCGCCTTCTAGAGTCCTGGAACCCCTCAAGGCGCTTTATAACACAATCAGTCATTCAACCATTCACACACTGGTGGGGATGAGCTACGATGTAGCCACAGCTGCCCTGGGGCGCACTGACAGAGGCGAGGCTGCCGAGCACTGGCGCCACCGGTCCCTCCGACCACCACCAGCAGGCAAAGTGGGTTAAGTGTCTTGCCCAAGGACACAGCGACAGTGACAGATTGAACGGGGCTCGAACCTGCAACCTTCCGATTATGGGGCGAGCTCTTAACTCCTGTGCCACCGTCGCCCCCAAAATCAGGAATACTGTTCAAGTCTGGTTGTTTGTTTCTCAAATGCAAGTCTGAAGACATGAAAGCAGACAGTTTAACCTCTGATCCATGAGGGATCTTCAACAGAGTTTTGGTCCTCATAAGGATCAATGATTTGTTTTTATCAGACCAGGATCTAGAACAGTGCACTCCAACCCGGTCCTTCAGATTCACTCTTAGCCGTTTTTACAAAACAATACCGTCAATTTGCCGCAACGCCATGGTAGCATCAGGGAGCCTCAGGTCGTCTATAGACTGAGTTAGTAACGTGGTGCAATCATGTCCTTTTTACACAAGATTAGGCGATGGCGGTAAACAGGGGTTATGGGGCGTCCGTTTATATTGGACTAAACTTTTTAAGCTCATAAGCTTTTTAATAATAATAATAATCATCGTCATCGAACTTGTATAGCACTTGTTTAGGACACTCAGACGCTTTCATGCACTCTCACATTCACACACTGCTAGTGATGGTAAGCTACTTTGCAGCCACAGCCACCCTGGGGCGGTCTGACGGAGGCGAGGTTGCCATTTGGCGCCGTCGGCCCCTCTGACCACCACCAACACAGGCAAGTTGGGTGAAGTGTCTTGCCCAAGGACACAACAGCAGAATACCCCTGGCGGGAGCTGAACTCCAACCCATGACTCTCCAATCATCAGGCAACCCGCTCTACCACCTGAGCTACTGCTGCCCCAATTGCGATTGAAACCACGATCATTATGTTTTTTTAACAAGTCGCTCCCACAGGTGTCTGTCCTCCGCAGTCCCTGTGCAGTCTCTGGTGACCTGACCTCCAGCTCTAACAGAGAGAAGCTCCTGGAGCTCCAGTTTGCCATCTCAGCTGATTCTAATTACAAAAGCAACACTTTCTTTCTGTGTTTACTTTAATTTTTAATACCCTTGCTGGTCGGAGCTGGGCAGGAACTCCCCAAGTCATCATGACACCTCCATCTGTTGTGCCAAGGCGCGATCGCTGTTTAGAAGACAGACAATTACCACAATAATACTACCAAGCAAGGTGGTATGAATGCCGCAAAATTCGCACATTGTCATGGTGCATACACACTGTACCCTAGCAAAAAGTGCCTGTATACTGACAGGTTTTAATTAGAAGTGGCAGCAGTACTAGTACCAGCCCAAAGCGCTGTTCTCTTTCCCTAAAGATATGAGTGTAATGATCTGATCATCAGAACCTGATCATCATGATCCGCTCCTGACAGCTGCTGTTTCTCCATCTCCAACCCACCCCACGCACCCAGCATTGTGCGATAATTAAACTGGCCCGAAAACTCCACCTTAACCCGGTTCTGCCAACATGATCACACACAGGCCAGACTGAACATGCATCTGTGGCCAGAGCTTTCTTGTTTTTCAATCTCTCCTTTTCTGCTCCACCTGTCCTGGCCCATCTAGGTTCATTTGTGCGTGTGGGGCCAAAGGTGCGGTGGTGCTGCTCTGGGGTGGTGGGTATCTGCAGTGCTTAGCCAGACCCCGATAGTGAAAGGAGGGAGTGTCTTTGTGCCCAGTTAGCTCAGTTTGTGTGAGCATCAGGAGAGCAGATGCCCTCATGAGCTGCATGACAGATTGTTCATTTAGATATTAATTTTAAAGTCTTTGGTATGACCCAACTGGATTTAAACCCCGATCTCCCAGTCCCAGTCCCAGGGCGGACATGCCCTTACATCAGTCATGGATTATCTACGTCTGTCACACTCCAGCTCCAACTTACTTCCTATTCTCTGAAAGTTTCATCTTAGATCCAACTTTTCAAGATAAATTACAACACATTATGTTTACTTAAGACTTCAGCTTCAAATGCACATCTTGCTGGATTATTTTCACTAACTTTTCACATTTAAGTCTAAATAATTTATTTTTAAACAGTATTTATTTTTCTTATTCATAAAATCCAAATATTTATATCAATAATTGCAAAAAAAACCTTTAGCTCAGTCACAACTTTTACAATAAACCAGTATCAGAACCAACCTATGGTCCAAGAGCAGAACCCGGGACAGAACCAGGACACAGACTAGAACCATAATCCGGACCAGAACCTGAACCTCAAATTAGAACCCAGATCCAAATCAGGTCCACACCAGAACCAGAACTGCAATCTGAATCAGAACCAAGGCCAGAAAACCACATTCAGAACAAAAATCAAGACAAGTATGGGGCCAGAACCAGAATCCAGACCACAATCAGGGCAAGAAGAGAAATCTGGACCAGAACTAACATCGGCAAGCACGCTGCTGCTAACCCCCTAAACATTCTCCCTCATGATAATAACATTTTACTCTCTTTGACATTGAACGGGCTACTACTAAGGAATCACAATGTAGCCATAGAAATGCTACTTGGTGTGTGTGTGTGTGTGTGTGTGTGTGTGTGTGTGTGTGTGTGTGTGTGTGTGTGTGTGTGTGTGTGTGTGTGTGTGTGTGTGTGTGTGTGTGTGTGTGTGTGTGTGTGTGTGTGTGTGCGTGTGTGTGTGTGTGTGCGCGCGTGTGTGTGTCTGCTCTGTCTTCTCCATCCCCAGTGAGTCGTGGCGGATGGCTGCTTATACTGAGCCAGGATCCTCTGGAGGTTTCTTCCTGTTAAAAGGGAGTTTTCCTCTCCACTGTCGCTAAATGCTTGCTTAGTATGAGGATTGCTGTAAAGACTCTGACACTAGTCAGTGACTCGATGCAATCTGATGGGTTCCTTATGTAGGAAACTTTTTACTTATTGGCTTAATGAACTGGGGCCTCATTTATCAAGCTTGCTTACGCACAAAACGGGATCGGAAAACTGCGTAAGCAACTTTCCACGCAAACTTTGGGATTTATAAAAGAAAACGTAGCCTAAAAATGTGCGCAACTTTAAGTTGACTAAGGACCTGGCTTATGCACATTTTGGACATGGGGAGCACCTGCAGTGCTGCTGCTGAGAAGGATAAAATTATGAAATCTTGCATCAGCAGGGAGACATTGAGACAGAATGTCATGCGTCTGTGACAGTGAGTATCCTATCACTGTGACCCGATTGATCATGCGCCCTGGCTACTCATACAGGGGAGATCTTGGTTTGGCTGACTGGTTAGCACGCGTGACTTTCACCGGGGAGTCTGGGGATCAAATCGCGATTGGACCTTTTTTTAAAATACGCCACAGATCTCTCTGATGAATTCACAACACTGACGGCTTCAGCAACGCTGTGCCACTCCGTGGATTTTCTCTTATTTGTTTTGCAAAAGCACTTCCTTTCATTTCTCCACCTCACCCACAAGTACCTCAATTTCTGCTTCTGTGAAATTGTGCTTCCTTGATCTGCCTTGATCTATGGTCGCCATGTCATTGGCGGAGTGCTGCAGCAGCCGGCTTATGTATATGCATGAGATCCACATGGCACTTTGCATTGACTATTTATGGCAGTAAGTGGGTGTGGTGAGGGCGGGATGTGACTAAATGCAGCTGAAAAACATTCTCGTTAGTCTCCGATTCATGAAGCGGCGATTGCGTGCAGCTGTGCGTACTCCATGTTTGATAGATTACAAACCTACTTGGCATAAGTAGATTTTTTTTTGCTGAGCTTGTTGCCACAGGAGTCCCCCAGGGCTCTGTACTAGGACCTCTTCTCTCACTAGGTGAGATCATTCGATCACATGGCTTCTCCTACCACTGCTATGCAGATGACACCCAGCTCTATCTGTCATTTCCACAGGACGACCACACTGTCTCTGCACGAATATCAAACTGTCTCTCTGACATATCAAAATGGACGAAATCCCACCATCTCCAACTCAACCTCTCTAAAACTAAACTACTTGTCATCCCAGCAAAACCATCCGTACAGCACAATATCTCAATCCAAAATGACTTCCTATCTCTGGCTCCTTCAAAGGCAGTTCAAAATCTGGGTGTTGTGACTGATGAACACCTGAGCTTTAAAGATCATGTTGGAGCAGGCGGAGGGAGACTAGGGGTCTTTGCCACCTCTGTTGTTGCTTGGCTCCCTGGGGCTGGAGGCTAGGAGGGGAATCTGGCCGTCTGGTTGGGGTCTGGGGTGGTGGGTTGCTGTGCTCAGCGTTGGGCGGGGGAGCCTGCTCATCAGCACCCCAGCAGAAAGGGTCAAACTCTGGTTACCGGTGATGGTTGTACCCAATGTGCAGCAGTACCGGGACCAGAGTGAATAGGGTGTGTATGGGGAGCATGAGTGGGTGTCCGGCGTGCATTTTTGTAAGTCTTGGGTTGTATGTGCATGTGTGAGCATGAGGGAGGGAGTGTGTGACTGTGTTTGTGTATGACTGTATATGTCAGGTGGGGCCTTTGACTCCTCCCCTCTCCTGGAACTTCTCTTGATGATATAGATCTTTGTCCCCCCTCCCCCTGCCACACCTGGTGTGAGGGGTTGTGCCATGGTCTGCCTGAGTGTTCGTGGCAACCGGGTCTGGGGGTTTAAGATTTTGGCATCTGCCTGATAGATCCCGGTGGCTGCCTGGTGGGGTCTGGGTCCCTGGGCTCTGCTGGGTCCCCGGCGGGGGTGGTCGCCCCTGGGTCCCGGGTCGCTGGGTCCCGGGCTCGGCCGGCTAGGGGGTGGGAGGCTGCGGGCGGGCCTGTGGGCTTGCCGCTGATGTCTCCCGGGACTCTGCCGGCTGCTGGTTGTGGCCCCCCGGGGCGATCCTCTGTGCCTCTCGAGGGGGGCGGGGGCCTTNACGGGCTACTACTAAGGAATCACAATGTAGCCATAGAAATGCTACTTGGTGTGTGTGTGTGTGTGTGTGTGTGTGTGTGTGTGTGTGTGTGTGTGTGTGTGTGTGTGTGTGTGTGTGTGTGTGTGTGTGTGTGTGTGTGTGTGTCTGCTCTGTCTTCTCCATCCCCAGTGAGTCGTGGAGGATGGCTGCTTATACTGAGCCAGGATCCTCTGGAGGTTTCTTCCTGTTAAAAGGGAGTTTTCCTCTCCACTGTCGCTAAATGCTTGCTTAGTATGAGGATTGCTGTACAGACTCTGACTCTAGTCAATGACTCGATGCAATCTGATGGGTTCCTTATGTAGGAAACTTTTTACTGATTGGCTTAATGAACTGGGGCCTCATTTATCAAGCTTGCTTACGCTCAAAACGGGATCGGAAAACTGCGTAAGGAACTTTCCACGCAAACTTTGGGATTTATAAAAGAAAATGTAGCCTAAAAATGTGCGCAACTTTAAGTTGATTAAGGACCTGGCTTACGCACATTCTGGACATGGGGAGCACCTGCAGTGCTGCTGAGAATGATAAAATTATGAAATCCTGCAGCAATATCACTTGTACTGCTTCGTTTTCACACAGAATAAGAGCCCCCCCCCCCCACACACACACACACACACACACACACACAGCCTGAAGCGCAGAATACGAAATGCAGAATTCCTCTGTTGCTCGTTCATTCCGCTTTGCGCTGTATAACATATGAAAGATCAGACCATACCTAACACAACATGCCACCCAGCTCCTGGTGCAATCTACTGTCATCTCCTGCCTCGATTACTGCAATGCCCTTCCCCCCCTCAAAACAACAACTAAAAGGAAATAAAAATGACCATAGTTGTTGTAACCGAACGAACTTAAGAGAACTCCCGCTATCTACACACAAAAAAAACTAGCTACCTAACTAACCCCTAGATCTCAAAAGGTGGGCGGATTAAACACAAAATATCTCACGACGCCGCGGAGTGTTCCTGAGATGTCTGAATGAACAGACAACACTAGCCTTATCAGAGATCGTACAATCTAGAACCTACAAGGGAGCCTCAATTGAAAAACTGCGGGAAAGGGCGTCAGCCATGAGGTTTTCTGTCCCTTTCTTGTGGCGGATGTCCAAGTTGAATTCTTGGAGGAGGAGGGCCCATCTCATCAAGCGCTGATTGTGGTTGTACATTCGGTGGAGGAAGACCAGCGGATTATGATCTGTAAACACAATGGTGGTGAATGCACTGTTGCCAACATAAACAGAAAAATGTTGCAGGGACCATATGAGGGCTAGGGTCTCCTACTCTATGGTGGAATAATGACGTTGTGCATGGTTAAACTTCCTTGAGAAGTAGCAGATGGGGTGATCAAGTCCACCAGCATCTTCCTGGAGAAGCACAGCTCCGGCTCCGGCATCAGAAGCATCGACCTCAAGCTTGAAAGGTCGAGAAAGGTCAGGAGCTGTAAGAACTGGAGCACAACAGAGTAGGTCACGCAGAGCAAGGAAACCAGGTTACATTCAGGGGTCCAAGAATATGGGATGTTGGAGCTTAACAAAAGTAGAACCCAAGTAAAGTAAAGTAAAGTAGAGGGACTACTTGCGGACTCAGCATCACCACGAGCTAGGGCGAAGAAGGGTTTCAGAGTTTCATCTGAATTTTGAGCTTCCACTAGAGCATCACAGGTTATGGGGAAGTTCTCAGGAGTAACCTGAGGCAACACACGAACGGCAGAATCTGGTTGTTTACCAGAATCTGAGAAAAGCTTGCTCAGAACAGAATCTTGGAGGGTTATCTCTGGATCCCTCTTTGTTTGAGCTCGAGTTAGAACACAGGCAGGCAAACTGTCAGTACTCTCTTGCACCTCTGGCTCTGTGATGAGCTCAGGAACAGGCACAACCAAACCACCTGCGGCATCATTTCCCAGGATAAGATCCACCCCTTTCGTCGGCAGATCATCCACTACAGCCACAGCTAAAACACCAGAAACTAAAGGAGAAGACAGATTAATCTGATGCACTTCAGCAGCAACTGTTCTCATTCCAATGCCTTGTAAAATCACAGAGTAGCCAGCTTGGCTCATATCAGAAAAAGGCAAAACGTTCTTTTTAATTAGCGTTTGTGAAGCTCCGGTGTCTCTTAATATCACCACCTTTTCATCTGTTGCAGAACCCGGAAGTGATACATGCCCCTCTGACAAAAATGGTTTGTAGCATGAGTTGGGCTTGGTTACATTTATCCCAACACAGGGTTTTAATGAACAAAGAGCCACTTCCGGTCGGGTTTTTCTGGGCGAGTCGCCGTTTCGTCTGTTTTTCTGCTTTAGAGCATAACAGTCCCTGATGACATGGCCACGCTTGTGGCAGTAAAAACACTCAGAACTCTCAGTAGCAGGGCGAAGTTTAGGAGGAGATTTGACTCCTCGTACGGGCTCTGAACGAGTTTCTTTGACTCGATGGGTGAGAGAAAACTGGTCAGCGAGTAAGGCGGCTTCGGAGAAGGAAGCAACCTTCTGTTCATTTAAGTAGTGTACTAGTCTTTCGGAGACATGTCTCTTAAATTCCTCTAATAGGATTAGCTCTTTGAGCTCAGCTAGCGAAGTGACATGAGAAGCAACACACCATTTCTCGAACAAAACAGACTTGTTATGAGCGTACTCGACATAAGACTGATTGTCTCGCGGTGTTTCGGAGAGGAACCGTTGCCTATAGGCTTCCGGTACGAGTTCGTAAGCGTGCAAAACAGTAGACTTTACCGTATCGTAATTAGCACTGTCTGTTAGAGACAAAGCAGACACCACCTGAAGAGCCTTACCTGTCAACTTACAGGTCAAAAGCAAAGGCCAGACATCGCGAGGCCACCGGAGTATCGCAGTCATCCTCTCGAAAGCAAGGAAGTACCCATCCACTTCAGTCTCTCGGAAGGGAGGCAGGAGCGTGAGGCATTTGCTGATGTCGAATGGTGTCGTAGAAGACGTAGGAGTAAGTGGAGTCTCAGATGGCGGTCGGACATCCCCAAGGGGAGGCAAAATGGCGGCGTCTGAGTCCTCGGCTGGTTGAACAGTCCGAACAGTGGCAGGATCACGCTTCCTGCTCTGTAATGTGAGCTCAAGTTCTCTCAGTCGAATATCAGCGTCCAGTCTTTTAAGTTCAATCTCATGTCGAAGCTTTCTTTCCAGAGCGCGTTCCTCGGCCTCAACGTGTAAACGAGCCAGTCGGAGTTTCAGGCGAGCTCCGGTTAACGGAGACGACGAAGGGCTCTGCTGAGGTGAAGAGGACTCCGAGGAGCAGGCTGGTTCAGGCTTCTCCATCCTCTCTTCTTCGTTAGTCACCGGTGGTGACGGAGGGCGTGACACAGGCGGAAGAATCTCTTGTGCAACGAGGAAATCCAAGACGAACTGACGTAGGGCGTCTTTCGTTAGCTGCCTGGGGACGAGCAGACTGAAGTGGGCGGCAACCTGCTGCAGATCGGATTTTCTGCAATTCTCCAGCAGCCGGCGCGATGGAGCCTCCACAAATGCCTGTACGTCAAAGGTAGACATGATTCCTGCTTCGCCTCTAAGAGAAAAAAATAAAAGGTTAGTGTCAAACACAGTACAAGTGAAAATTACGGGTAAAAATGTTATAAATAACAAAATATCCCGGACGAGCCCCCACTCTTTTACGTCCCTCGGCTTCGCTAGGAGCACGATGTGGTTAAGGGAGTAAAGAAGATTTTGTACTGTAATGAAACAAACACTTTTACAGTTCTCTATAAGATATTTATTAAACAAAAACGAAGCTCTAGGCTGAAAAGGGAAGAAAAGGGTCATCCAAGACTGGGTATTAATAAACAAAGGAATTTCCCAATAAAGAAAACAATATCTAATAATAAACTAAAAGCGCAGCACATAGGCTGGAATAAGGCTAAACGGTAAACACAAAACTGCACCAAAAGGGTGAGCAAAGTCTCTCTGTAACGAGGACACACAAACTACGTTTAATATTATCAAACACAAAATTACCACTAAGGTTTTAGCACAAACGAAAATACCACTCAGGTAGCGAATCGAAGAAATACCACGAACGAACGAAGACTTTAAC
>SSNQ01000025.1:1205965-1234359 GCA_006942095.1 Nothobranchius kuhntae | reverse complement strand
ACACACACACACACACACACACACACACACACACACACACACACACACACACACACACACACACACACACACACACACGCGTCATTTCCATAACCACTAGACCCTGGCAGACGGGCTGTCAGGATAACATGAGAAACAGTCACCACATAGTTTTTCTATGTTGGGCTTGACAGAGACATGAATCAAATCTCAACTTTGAGTCATTACACAGTTGATGTCCATGTCTTTGTGTTTACTATTCACTAGAATAAAGCACTAAGAGTCAAAGAGCAGAAGGGTTCCCCTTTTCATCAAAATCTGTTTAAGAAAAGTCAGATTTCCTTCTAAATAATCCAACCTTGCTTCCTGCTGAGGAGGTTCACGCCTCAGAAGGAAAATACCATAAAACTTAAACCTATCTTGGTTTATTTTGAAGGTGATGTTCACTCTACCCATCACCACAGCTATAGTGATATTTTAATGGACATTAATTCATTCATTTAGGTGAAAACACTGTTGAAAATATTCCATTTTACTGTCAACTTGGTGGTTTGATTTAATAAAGCACCATTAAACAACTTGACTTGTAGAGGTAACCAATATCTTTTAAAAATGTGGTTTTCATCATCCTCCCATTAAATTAAGGTTTCCTCACTGGCTAATTCCAGTCTAGTCCAGACCTCCCATGTTTCTTTTATGTCAAAGTCCTTAATCCAAAGTCAATAATCCTCCACATTTCTCTTATTTTATACAGAAGCTATTTGTTGGAATTGACTGCTCTATGTTTCTATCACCCATTAGAATCAGAGAGTTTCTCAGAAGAGCTGATTTATATGGAAGCATATGTGTTACATAATTCAAATTATTAAGCATCAGCAGCATTGCCTTTTCATTGTCAAAATGCAACCGCCAATTGAGACTCAGAAATAAAATGAGTAAGCAATCCTCCAAATTGCTTTTTAATTATCTTCTTCATCATTGCTCATTCTGTAACTTAATGAAATGGTAAAGAAAAAAAAATTAACATTTCATTTTCAAATAACACTCCAGCCAATGTGTAACAAAATTCAGTTTCAAATTTGAAATTTCAAATGCATTAGCAGAATTCCATTTTCATTTTAAACAAACAACCACTAAATGTGACTCACAAATAAAAGGAAAAAAAAAATCCCCCAAACTGCTTTTTAACTTTCTGCTTCATCATTGCTCATTCTGTGACTAAATGGAAATGGTAAAGAAAGAGGAATCGCTGTCTTTTTTGTGCCCGCCCTGCATACTGTGGTTCATATTTCAAATACAATTGGCAAACTCGTAGGTGCAGGAGAGTGACGTCAGCGTCCGCCTCGCAGTCTCCATTCTGACCGCACTATGCATCTAGTACACCAGGGGGAAATGTTTATGGTTTTTGACACTGGAGCAAGAGAGCGGGATACTGGAGAAGAGGATTTCAGGAGAAACTTTTAGGACACAACGACAGGGTCCAGCATGGACAAGTCTGTGTCAGAACTTCTGCAGGAGGCCGCAGCCATCCTGGAACGGCAAAACCAGCCACAGCAGATCTTCTTCTAGACCGGAAGTTGGACCGCAGTATTTTCTAGAACGCGGACCTCACTCATTCTTCTGGCCAGAAAACAAGGAATTTGTGTTTATTGTGTTTATTCACTTAGCAGACGCTTTTATCCAAAGCGACTTACAATTCATAACCTATAGGGCATGTTGCGCTCCCGCATTCTATCATGCATGCTTTATTAGACGTTGCTAATTAGGCTGCTAATCTAGGACTCTAAAAGTCTTTATATCGAATACAGGCCATTTACTTTTATTCTTTTTTTACACCATTTCACCCCTAACTGAAGCCCAGTGGATGTAAGCCCTGTGACCCTTCCATGCTGTAAAATCTTTGACTTTTTAAATATTAATTCAAGTTTTTTCAATTCAAGTTTATTTATATAGCGCCAAATCACAACAAGCATCCCAATACACGTCAATTCTTTAAGCCAATCCGAAAAAAGTTTCCTACATAAGGAACCCAGCAAATTGCATCAAGTTACTGACTAGTGTCAGTGACTTTATAGCAATCCTCATGCTAAGCATGCATGCAGCGTCAGTGGAGAGGAAAACTCCCTTTTAACAGGAAGAAACCTCCAGAGGATCCCGGCTCAGTATAAGCAGCCATCCACCACGACTCACTGGGGATCGAGAAGACAGAGCAGACCAGTGTTGGGAATGTTACTTTAAAAAAGTAATTAGTTATAGTTAATGATTACTTTGTCAAAAAAGTAACTCGGTTACTAACTGAGTTACAAGATTATAAAAGTAACTAATTACCAAGAAAAATAACTACTTAGTTACTGTTTCAGGCTACAAGACACCTCCCATGTATCCTTGCTCAGCTAGCTAAACAGCTAAGAAACAGAGAACACACACGTCGGTAGAGCATGAGCATTGGAACATATCTTGGCGGCTCTCAATGACGTATCTCCTAGGCAACCGGGGCGGGGCAGAGACATCAAGGCAAGGTTCCTTGGCATTGAGAAACACCCCTACTATAAGTCACCTAGGTCAGTGTTTGTCTTCCTCATGGACTAAAAGTGGCAGAAGGTTCCACAGGAGAGGAGCCTCCCATCCATTTTTTAGATCTTCTAAGAACCACCAGTCAACATGCAGTCTGAGAGCGAGATGCTCAGTTAGGAACTGTTACCCATTCAAGGAGGGTGTCAGATTCTGTCTGGTGCTCTCCACAGCTACGGGGAGCTTCGTTCATGAGAGACTTGGTGACTGGGATAAGTTCCCTTTTTGTTATGAGCGTTTATGATAAATGACCCGCACTTGTATAGCGCCTCTCAGAGTAAGGACTCCAAAGCGCTTTACACTACAGTGTATCATTCATCCATTCACACACTGATGCTGATGAGCTACGATGTAGCCACAGCTGCCCTGGGGCGCACTGACAGAGGCAAGCTAAAATGAGCGTTTATGCTCGTTATGTGCCTTTGTGAGCTCTTATGAGCTCTATCAGCTTTGGCTGTGTCAGGTCAACTCATGTTGGCTCATGTTGTTTAGTAGTTCCTGCCTTTAGATCTACTCACTTGCTAACCATCTCTTTCTAATTTAATTTACGTTGTGTTTTATAGCAACCACCTTTAGTTACATCCTGTATATTTAGTTTAAGAATCTTTTTTGTATTTGCCCTCTACCCTTTGTAGAGGGGCAGTCTAGGTTTGATAAACCTTTTTCAAGCAGAGGCTACGTCATTTTCATTATTTCCTTTAGTGTAGATCTGCTTTATATGTGTTGCACCTTCCAAGATTGCCTAGCCTGGGAAAGGGTATAACAGGAACATATGAAACAATCAGATCACTGATGTATGACAGATCAATACGATTATTAAGAGAGGACTTTTAACTACATTTTGTGGACTTTCTGATAGTAATGATTTACAGTTATCTAGTCTGGAGGTAATAAATGCATGAACTAGTTTGTCAGCATCACTCTTGAAAAGGAAGCTTGTAATCTTAACAATTTTTCCAGAGGTAGAAGTAGGAAATCTGTTTAAAGTGAAATTTGAATAACATTTCCTGGTCAAACATAACACTGCTTTGTTCTTGGAGGCTAATTTAATGCTGTTAAGATCAGGTGATTGAATAAGCACTTTCATTTTCAGAGGTTTTGGTCCAAAGATGACTACTTCAGTCTTGTCTAGATTTAACAGCAGAATATTTTGAGTCATCCAAATTTTTATGTCTTCAAGACAAGCCTGTAGTCTGCCTCGCTGTTTAGGATCTTCAAGTTTATGGATAAATATAACTAAGTATTGTCAGCATAACAGTGATACTTGATACCATGCTGTCTATTGATTTAACCAATTGGAAGCCTATAATAGTGAAAAGAATTGGTCCAAGCACTGAACCCTGTGGTACTCCACAAGTAACCGTAACAAACTGAAATCTGTCAGACAGGTAGGATTTAAATCAGCTGCTCCTTTGATCCCTACAACATTTTCAAGCCTTTCTAAAACAACAACGTGTGATCAGCTGTGTCAAAAGCAGCGCTGACATCTAACAAGACTAGAACAGACACAAGATTCTAATCTGAGGCCATGAGAATATCATTTGTAACTTTCACTAATGCAGTTTTAGTGCTGTGATACTCTCTAAAACCAGACTGAAATTCCTCAAACAGATCATTAGCGTTTAGATGCTCACATACTTGATGGACCACTATTTTCTCAAGTACTTTGGATAAAATGGAAGGTTAGATATTGGTTTATAATTCATTGGGTCATCTGGATACTGAGAAGGTTTCTTAAGTATAGGTTTGATTACAGCAACCTTAAAATCCTATGGTATGTATCCATTTACTAAGGATAGATTGGTTACTGCTCCCATTCTAGATATAATCAAAGAAAATGCTTCTTTAAATAATTTGGTTGGGATTGGATCTAAAATGAAAGTTGAAGTTTTAGATGAAGCTAATATTTTTGATAACTCTGAAAGCTCAACTGGATCAAAACGGTTCAAACACAGATGAGGTTCTACAGTTACCTCTGATGCTGCCTCACTTACTGAGGAAGAAGAAATTGCATTAGGGAGGATGCTAATGATTTTGTTTCTAACAGAATCAATTGTATTCATGAGGAATCCCATAAAGTTGTAGTTGTTAAAGAATAGATGGTTCAGAGCTATAATTTTGTGTAAGTTTGGATACTGTACTGAAAATAAATTTAGGATTATTCTTATTTTTCTCAATTACCAATGAAAAATATGCAGTTCTAGCTTGTCAAATCTTACTTTTATAAAGAACTGGACAATTTTTCCAGGATAAGTAGGACTTCTCCTGGTGTGTAGAGCGCCATGTTCTTTCCAATTTTCTAGAGTTTTGTTTTAAAGTTCGTAGATTAGAATTAAGCCAGGGAGCCAACTTCCTGTGCTTAATTACCTTCTTTTTTAAAAGGGATAACATCATCTAATGCCACACATAGAGAATAAGTTACATTATGAACTAGACCAACAATCTGAGAAGGCCTAGAAATGAAAATATTGCCCTCTTCTAAGTTCATCTGAGATACTGAAGACAGTAAAGATGGAACAGTTGCTTTAAAATTTGTTCTAGAATTGTCAGATAAAAATCAGCTATAGTAAAGTTTACTTTCATGGCAGGAGGACTCAGTTAAAATAAACTCCAAAGTTTGAGAAATGTGGAAGATGCTGTAGCACAATTAACTTTCATGTGGTATTTATTATAAAGGGGTTGTGTTCGATTTGTAAGCTGTTTATGTAAATTTTGATTTGGGGAACCAGATAATTGGCTAGAGAACGTGTCAGTCTCTTCTCCACCCTGGTCTCATATATGCGTGGACTCTGTCACTGGGTTGCCGACCGTCGATGGCATGAACACCACCGCCACGTTTGTTGACCGTTTCTCCAAGTCTTTATTATATTATCTTGCTTTTTGAACGCTGATTTTATTATGCTGTTCTTTTTATCATTGTTGTATCTTGTATCTTTGTTCATCAATTTTATCAGCTGTCATGCTGTTTTAAATGTGTTACAGAAAAACACTTGGCATGGTATAGTATATTGTTTTTTAAAATAGTTCATAATTGTGAAAAAACAGCATTCCATGATTGTTGGAGCATACATAACATGTATTGACTTGTCTTCTCAAAAAAGCTGTGAAGAAACTGCAGCTTATTCAGAATGCTGCTACTAGAGACCTAACAAGAACAGAACACATCACTCCTGTTCTTAAATCTCGAAAACTGCAGAATCTACTGGTTTATAAATCACTTAATGGCATGGGTCCAGAACACAAATCGGATCTCCTTCCTGTATATACACCCAGCAGGGATCTGAGATTCTACGCTCGAACTAATGAATGCTGGGTCCAAAAGCTCTATCTCATTGCAAAGTGTCTGTTGGGTGGGTTACGTTGCAACCATCTTGGTATATTTTGGAGTCTGTTGGCTAAGAAATAATGTTAACGATAACAGATGGGTAGATCCAGCCTTCCTCTATCTTTGGTCTTCTGTAGTGTTTGTATGCTAATTCATAGACGTTTATCCTTCCAAATTAATTTAGTTCTGGAGGAGTCCAGAGATCTAAACCAGTCAGATGGTGGCTTGCTTTGGATAATTGAAAATAATAAGCAATTGATTCTTGGTGAAACCATCATTTTAATTGTGGCAACCCTTCCCATGAGTGATACCAGTAGGGATCATCTTCCACTTTTGCAACAGCGTGTGAATCCAGACAAATGCATGAGAGAATTGGCAGCCCTGAAACAGCTTGATGGACCCAATAAAATCAATATGAAAATAAATAAATGATTAATATTCTTTTTCTGTGAGCACGTTTTTATATTTGACATCATCCAGCTGAAGCAGACATCTGTAATGAACCCGTGATGACACCAAACACAGTAAGACGTTTTAAACGTCTATTAGCCTGAAGCTAATAGGAGGAGTTACCGGAGTAAACTCAGGAACGGGCAGAGTCGAAGGCAGGCGTGGGTCTAAGCCAGGTTGAGACGGAACAGGTACAAGGAGCAGACTAGAGATGTGGTCGAAGACAGGCGAGGGTCGTGGTGGCAGGCAGAGCCCTTGGCAAGGGTCAGACGTGGAAACGAAGTCAGGAGGCTATGATCAGGCAGGATGTAAAAAGGCTGGAAGATTTACTAGCAGAAACGTTCAATAATCTAGCAGAGTGCTGGTGCTTGACTGTGGAATACAGTGGTGTGAAAAACTATTTGCCCCCTTCCTGATTTCTTATTCTTTTGCATGTTTGTCACACAAAATGTTTCTGATCATCAAACACATTTAACCGTTAGTCAAAGATAACACAAATAAACACAAAATGCAGTTTTGAAATGATGGTTTTTATTATTTAGGGAGAGAACAAAATCCAAACCTACATTGCCCTGTGTGTAAAAGTAATTGCCCCCTGAACCTAATAGCTGGTTGGGCCTGCCTTAGCAGCAATAACTGCAATCAGCCCCTTGGACAGGCAGAACCTCGGGCAAAGCCTCTTGGACAGGCGGAGCCTCTTTGACAGGCGGAGCCTCGGGCAAAGCCTCTTGGACAGGTGGAGACTCTAGGACGGGCGATGCCTCTTGAACAGGCGGAGGCTCTTGGACGGGCGATGCCTCTTGGACGGGTGGAGCCCCTTGGACGGGCAGAGCCCCTTGGATGGGCGGAGCCTCGGGCGAAGCCTCTTGGACGGGCGATGCCTCTTGGACGGGTGGAGCCCCTTGGATGGGCGGAGCCTCGGGCGAAGCCTCTTGGACAGGCGGAGGTGGGACCACCGCTGGACATGGATGCGGTGCGGCCTCTGGGACCACTGCTGGACGTGGATGTGGTGTGGTCTCTGGGACCACTGCTGGACCTGGATGCGCTGCGACCTCTGGGACCACCGCTGGACCTGGATGCGGTGCGACCCCTGGGGCCACCGCCGGACCTGGAGAGGCAGAGCCTCTTGGACAGGTAGAGGTGGGACCCCCACTGGACGTGGATGCGGTAGCTTTCTGGGCATCGGTCACCTGACGAGCCTGTTCGTTGGTTCGGTGTAGATCCAGGAGTTCAATTATCTTAGTCTTCAAAACAGAGATGGAGCGTTCTACTCTGAGTCGCCTTTCCTGTGTCAGCGTTGAGTCCATGTTGTGGCCAGATTATTCTGTACTGAACTGAACTAGAGGACCCGAGATGACACCAAACACAGTAAGACATTTTAACAATATTTATTAGCCTGAAGCTAATAGGAGGAGTTACCGGAGTAAACTCACGTACGGGCAGAGTCGAAGGCAGGCGTGGGTCGAAGCCAGGTCGAGACGAAACAGGTACAAGGAGCAGGCTGTAGATGTGGTCGAAGACAGGTAAGGGTTGTGGTGGCAGGCAGAGCCCTTGGCAAGGGTCAGGCGTGAAAACGAGATGAAGAGGCTATGATCAGGCAGGATGTAAAAAGGCTGGAAGATTTACTAGCAGAAGCGTTCAATAATCTGGCAGAATGCTGCTACTTGACTGTGGAATATTTAGCTGGCGAGGCAGGTGTGTGGCATGAGCTTGATGGTGAGTTGACTGTGGTTGCTGGGGAAACAGGGCTTGGCTGGAGCTTGATGAGGGGACCAGGTGTAGTGCATGGGGGCTTGGAGTGTGGGGGTGGCCGGCCCCATATGGGGATCTGGGTGGGGCCTTGGGGGTTGGTTCCTGACAAATGCTGTCCGGAAAGGAGGCGGGAACATGTGGCAGTGCCTGGCCCAGGCTCAGGGGCCTCAGGTAGACCTTGGCTCCTCTGCTGTCCCATCACAGGGGAGGGGGAGGTCCAGGAGGGGGAGGACCCAACCTTACCTGGATGTCCTATGTCTTATATATTCTGGAAGTTGTGCAAATGCAGGGATGGGCATAGATATTCTGCTGGGGTGGGGCTGGGTTGGTGCCCTCGGGCTCTGTGGGGCTCTGCGATGCTGCTGCTTTGGGCCCTGGCAGGATGGGCTGGGGTTTCCATGCCTTGGGTGGCAGTTTGACAACAGAGGTGCCTATTGGGGCTAGTGGGGGAGCTGGCTCCCCGAAGGGCTTAAAACAACCAGCCGTCCCTCCCCATCCCTACACATTTTTCTCCTCCTGCTCCCACACATCATCACGCAAACATGCACATAGGACCTTGGGGGATGGACAAGTCAGGGAGTGCGGGTATGGACCCATTTCCGCATTCCTGTGGCAACCTGCACACCAATTTTATTCGCAACTTAAACACTTCCATTAAGGACATTCCACGCAAACACACACTTACGGCCTTGGGAGTGAGCATATTCAACGGCATTTGGCAGGGGGATTTTTCAGCCTCAACCCGAGTGCCGATGCCCTCTTCCAATTTTAAACGGCACTTAGACACTGAGGGCTGTGGGTGCAAGTGGGGTGGTGTGGTGGCATCAGCTGGCATAGGCCAGACGATGCCCACACTGCCTACTCACCACAGCCATGGAATACACCTCATCAACATGCACTAACACTATATTGGAGCAGGCGGAAGGAGACTAGGGGTCTTAGCACACCTCTGTTGTCACTTGGCTTCCCGGGACTGGAGGCTAGGAGGGGGATCTGGCCATCTGGTTGGGGTCAGGGGTGGTGGGTTGCTTTGCTCAGCGTTGGGCGGGGGAGCCTGCTCATCAGCACCCCAGAAGAAAGGGTCAAACTCTGGGAACCGGTGATGGTTGCACCCTTTGTGCAGCAGTACCAGGACCAGAGTGAATAGGGTGTGTATGGGGAGCATGAGTGGATGTCCGGCATGCATTTTTGTAAGTATTAGATTGTATGTGGATGTGTGAGCATGAGGGAGGGAGTGTGTGACTGTGTCTGTGTATGACTGTATATGTCAGGTGGGGCCTTTGACTCCTCCCCTCTCCTGGGACTTCTTTTGATGCTATTATTCTTTGTCTCCCCTCCTCCTGCCACACTTGGTGTGGAGTGCGGTGCCTTGGTCTGCCTGATTGTTTGCGTCTCCTGGGTCAGGGGGTTTAAAATATTTGGCATCTGCCTGATTAATCCCGGTGACTGCCTGGTGGGATCTGGGTCAATGGGCTCTGCTGGGTCCCTGGCGGGGATTGTCGCCCCTGGGTCCTGGGTTCCGGGCTCAGCTGGCCGGGGGTGGGAGGCTGCGGGCGGGCCTGTGGGCGGGCCTGTGGGCTTGCCGCTGATATCTCCCGGGACTCTGCTGGCTGCTGGTTGTGGCCCCCTGGGGCAATCCTCTGCGCCTCTCGAGGGGGGCAGGCGCTTTTCTGGTTGCAGTCTCCCTGGGATCCTTGTGCTCTGGAGCAGCTCCTGGGTCTCTGGGACTTGGAGCTCCTTCCATCTCCTACACATCTTTGGGGGGCAGATCTGTGGCCCCTCACACTCTCTATTGGACGCTCCTATAGAGAAACCTTCCATATACAAGTGCGTGTACACACACAGGTGCTCACATGGTGCTCTCATAAGTATGGACTTGGGCACATTCAACACATGTCGCAAGGCTGTGGTTGACACTTAATGCACTATGAGTTATTGTCGTGTGATTGTTTAGTTAAACAATGTTTATTTTATATTTCCTCATTAAGTTGATGCAGTGATAGCTTGCTCCTGTTTTATTGTTGTGTGTCCCTTTTCTGCAGGTCTAGAAGCAGACCCCTGTTCATCATTGATTGTTTATCTTTGTGGACACACATACACGTGCATGTGTTCAGATCATTTGCTGCTGTGGCCCACACACTCTGGAGCTCTCTCCCCCTGAGCCTGAGATCAGTGGACTCAGTGGTCTCCTTAAAAAAGCAGCTGAAAACTCACCTGTTCAGGCTTTGGGGTGACCTTCATCAACACCCTCTCCTTATTCTGCTTTCTACATATTCTGCATTTCCCGAGATCCATGGGTTTCCCTCTATGCTATTAATTGTTTTTCTCTCCCTTTCCTTACATTTTTAATCACATTTATTTCGCATTTTAAACATAATTTAACTCAATTAAAAAATAATTTTTTTACAATTCTTTTTTGTTTTTGTGAAGCGCCTCATGATTTTTATCTTGAGAGGCGCTATATAAAAGATTGTTTTCTTTCTTTTTTCAACAAGCCACATAACATAGCAAAAGTGAGAAAACACGGCATTACAAATAAAGCGTCACTCACCACTGTTGTTCAGTTCTTTAATGTTGATCTTTTTTCTTGAGAAACATTTCAATAACTCATCGATTAAAGTCCAGTAATCCCAAACATTTTATCCAGTGATCCCCAACTGGTGGAATCTTTCCAGGCGAGCAACCTCCCGTCAGCCGATGTTCCTCTCACTCCTCCTCCACCCCCGGTCCAACCATGACAGCCTCCTCTCCCTATTGTAACTGTCAACATTGCCCTCTGACAATAGTAGTTAAAACCCTTTGGTTTAATCTCTAACTTTTGTCCAAGTGGCAAAGTTGTCTTCATTATTTCTGTTTCTTCTTGTTAGCTAACCAGCATAACCAACATGTGCGTTTCTCATCTGTTGATTGGACAATCTGAGCTTGGGGCTGGTGTGTCTGGGCCCTACGGCTTACCACTGAGAATGAGTTGAGCACGGGCAATATGATCTCAGATCTTCCTCGTTTAAAATGGAGCTGATGGGCTGGCACAACAACGGCCCCTTCTAAGGTTTTTCAATAGGATTTAATCCACTGAACTTGTTAGTGGCAAACACTTAGATATACACATACAAAAGTTTTTAAGAAGAGTGAGTGAGAGAATAAGTTTTTAAACTATTTCACTCTAAAACAAACCATTCTGATCCACTGATTATTTTAAGCGTAGAGCTCCACAGTGCCATCAGGTAGGGCCTGGCCTCATTGGCCCCAGTGCAGAGATGTCACTGGTCTTAACAAGAACCAGGAAAACCAAGGGCATCACTTCTGTTCTTAAATCTCTACACTGGTTACCAGTAAACTACAGAAGCCATTTCAAAGTACTACTACTAGTTTATAATTTACTCAACGGCACGGGGTCAGAATACAAGTCAGATCTCCTTCCTGTATATACGCCCAGCAGGGTTCTGAGATCCGTAGGAAACAGTTAGCTGGGTCAGAACCAAACAGGTTCAGAGGTCATTCATCCATTCACTAACACATTCACAAGCTGATGGTGATGAGCTACACTGTAGCCACGGCCACCCTAGGGCATACTGACAGAGCTACTATGCTGCACCTTCTGCACTGTAACTGCTCAGTCTGTAACTGTTACTTTGTCTTTTTTCTGATTTTTAAAAGTGACCTTAATTTGTGCATTTAATTTTGTCTAAATTAATTTGTGTATGTGTTATGTTCTTGCTGTTCTCGCTAATGGAAAGCACATTGAATTCCCTCTGTGGATGAAATGTGCTAAACCAAATCAGCTGCCTTGCCTAATTATTTAGATACATTTTTTAATCGAGTCCCACCCCTACTTTAAATCTTCCACAACCATTTAGGACCGCTGCTGCTCCTGTCAGCACATCCCTGCTCCAAACCATAATAGTTATTATTAAATGTTTTTATCATTTCTCTTTGAAAGGAAATTTATTCAGAAGACATGATGGAGGTGTCAGCAGGGCAATAACCATAGGCTGTCTTATCTCCAGCTTGCTTAACTCGTGGCCACGGAGACGTAAAGAGACAAATATTTATTTCTTAACTTTTTCTACCTTTCACTAATTTCCCTCTCATATTCAAAGATCAGCTGATTTATTCATGATTTTAACACAACAAAACTCAGAGTCACATTAGATAAAAGCCAATGAATGGTCTTCATGACCAGATGGGAAATTTTCCTCAGAAAGAATCGAAAGAAAAACCAATGAGAAAAAAGTCAACAAGCTTAATTCAACTCAACTTTAATACTATAGCACAATTAGCATCGACTAACAATTAGCATTGACTAAAGCACTGCACACAAACACCAAAATAAGAACAAAATAATGTTACAAAACATAAAAACTGTGAAGAACAAAATCAACCAGATGTCAAAGGTAGGGAATATAAATGAGTCTTTCAAAGGATCTTAAAATGAGCAACTGAGGAGGCTTGCCTAATAGGAAGCTGGCTCCCTCTGTCAGGGAGAATGCATGAGCACCTCTGTGCACTAATCGTGTCCTTGTAGTTGGCTGAAGACAAGCACTCTCAGACCATAATGACCTAGGTGGAGCATGATGATGCAATCAAGCTATGACAATATACTGAAAAGTCACAAAAACATATTAAAGGTCTAAATAACACACAATATAACTGAGTATGGAAAACCAAAGTAAAACAAACATTAAAGAGATGTAAATCATAAACTCAGTGGTTTGTTTATCTGAAGACTTTCAAAGCAATGAGAACATCTCAGCTGTCCAACATTAACGTTACATATACGTTACTTTCAGCTGCAAAAGTTTTCGGTATTGTTATTAAATTGTCATTGATGCGATTGCCAGTTTACACTGTAAAGTAAATCTCAATCAGAATACTTTATTAATCCCAAAGGAAATTAAGTAGAAGAACAGTTCCTCCAGACAATAAGATAAAGATAGGAAATAGTAAAAACAATAAATAATCAGACAAAAACAGTCCCTGACCATTACCAATGCAAAAATTACAATATAGTCCAAAAAATCCTACTTCTTATACGGGAACAGCGCAAAAAGCTAAACAGTGGACTTGAACACTCTAATTAAAACCAGCTGTAATGCAGTTAAGAGCTTTTGTTAGAAAATGTAATTATAACATAAACAGAAAAAGATGTCAGTAAAAACTTTTCAAATTGAGACGATTATGTTTTAATAACTGCTGGAAAATGAACAACATAATTTTTGAAGAATATCAGTGTTACTACCCATTAAAATAACTGTTTAACTAATGTACTAATTTCTATGCAAAATTATATTATCCCTGAAGTGTGCAGTTTGTATGAATAATACATTCTAGGAGAGTCGAGGGAAATCTTCCCTGAGAAAAGATAGAGATTCAAATCAGCCCCCCCGCGCTAGTCTCCAACGGCCATGACTGCTGTCACTTCCCCCACAGAACAATTTCAGTTTCTGCCCAAAAGTCTGGAGTTACGGAAATAAAGCTGCAGCTGTAAATTAATGTAAATGCAGCTATAACTAATAATATGATCTACATTGGTTGGGCAAACTCACATGCACCCTATAGGACCCTCCTAAAGGTATAGAGGTGCTCCAGTGTTCCACGGCCAGGATGAAGACCACGTTGCTCTTACTGAATCCAAGGTTCAACAATCCGCCGGACCCTCCTCTCCAGAACCCCTGAATAGACTTTACCAGGGAGGCTCAGAAGTGTGATCCCCCTGTAGTTGGAACACACTCTGGGGTCTCCCTTTTTAAACAGGGGGACCACCATCCCAGTATGCCAGTCCAGTGGGACTGCCCCCAATGTCCACTAACCCTAACCCATATTGCAGAGCCGCATCAGCCAACACAGCCCCGCAACATCCAGAGCCTTAAGGCACTCTGGGCGGACCTCATCTACCCCTGGGGCCTTGTCAACTCAGACGTGGAACATCTAACTTGCAGTCCCTGGTAGCATCTTACACCCAGAACACACCAGACAGAAGCGCAACAATGTGCAACGAAGCACCGTGGAATGACGAGCGTATCTAATCTGCGCCCTTGTTAAGCTACGCTCTCAGTCATATCAGCAGCGAAGCGCCAAGAAGGCTTGTGGCGTGCAGCGATCGTTTCGGCGTGAGCTCACATTTTTTTCGTGAACCATGAGTGAGCCGCGTCAATTCTGGCAGGAAGTCAAACCAAAGCAGAACAAACAGGCTGGTTAATTTGACAAAATAAACCGCGATTAATAAATGTGATCACTTTTGTGTATCTAAACAGACTAGAGACATGAAAATGAACAAACACACAAACACACACACACACAGCAAGGGCAAGGGCACGGAGGTGGGGTGGTGGGGTTTGGAAAACAGTAGGCATGAGCAGAAGCACTCGTTGAAAATTCTCGTGTGATGTGAACAGAGGAGGAGTGGACAGCGCACAAATATCGTGAGCGATCCACTTCACAGCACTTCGCAGTTGGTGTGTTCCGGGCGTTATGGTCGGTGATACTGAATTCAAAGGGAGCTGCGACTCTGAGAGTCGAGGAGCCGCTCCATCCGGTGACATCACCAATCTGGCTGCCTTTTCCCCAAACCGTTCAAGAGCCGCCGTCACACAAGGGTTAGGGTTCGTCGACTCTACACTATGGTGTCGGATGGTTTTATGAATAATTGATAGCTTGTCAACAATACAGTTCAAACTGATTTTACAACCCAGACATCACAAGATCTCTCAGATACATAGGAAATGTTTTGCTAAAACATCTAGCTTACATTCCATATTTTCATTCATACTTTGTCATGTGTAATCCTTAGTTTGTAAAAATCAATCAATCAGATTTATTTACATAGAACCTAACACCACTTTATCGGAGGCCCAAGGTACTGAACAGCACATAAAAATAAGGATAAAAACAACATAGTAGATAATAGGGAGTAATATTGGTCAAAATGTAAATATAAAAGTAAAAGTAAGGAAAAACCAAACAGTACAAAAGGTAAAAATACAAAAGTCAGGGTCAGCGATGTTGGGGGAAAGCTAGTAGATAAAAGTGAGTTTTCATACTTAAATTCCTGTAGAGAAGGAGCTTGCTTCACCGCCAGAGGGAGCTCATTCTAGAGTGTAGGGGCCATTACTGACAAGATCTGGGTCTGAGTTTAGAGCAGGGGACTTCCAGCAACTCCTGCTCAGAGGGCCAGAGTGAGGGCACGCCGCTGCAGCAGTTCTGCTAAATATGGGGGAGCACTGCTCTGCAGCACCCTGAACACATGGAGCAGGATCTTAAAACTTGCCTGATAAAACACTGGCAGCCAGTGCAGAGAAGTTAGCACTGGTGTGATGTGGTCTCTCCTTCTGGTCCTAGTCACAAATCTCGCAGCAGAGTTTTGGGCTAGCTGGAGTCGTGCAGTAATAGCCTAACTCAGTCCAGCATACAACGCATCACAGTAGTCGATGCGGGACACGATGAAAGCGTGTACTACTGTTTCCAGATGTACTCTGGACAGGAGAGGCTTTATCTTGGACAGCCGTCTCAGGTTAAGAAACATGCTCGAACAACATCAAATCTAAGGGCTGCATCTGTTTTCACAACTAAATTAGTGACCACATTCTTCCTATATTGTGTCATGGAATCAAGACCGCATTGGACCGCGCATGGGACTGCATCGTCGGAGAGGGGAGAGCGGGCAGCAGAGGGCGACAACGTCCTCTGCTGCCCGCAGATAAACGGAGAAGGAAGTGACGCCACCATCAGCGTCAGCCTGAGGAAGTCTGCAGCCGCAAACGAAACGTAGCGACAAAACAGGTAACAAAACTGTTTCTGTGTTTTAAAAAGAACGACAGCATGGAATTGGAGACCATCTGTTTTCTATTTTCTCTGTGCTCTTCTACAGGCCTGTCTACAGGTCCGAGTGTCATCAGGTAGCCATGGCTCGGCTTTAAGTAGAGGTTTCCTCAGCATAACGGGGGCAATTTCATCCAGAATGTGATTACAGATTACGTCAAACTGGAGAGTGAACTCTTAAGTGCTGAGCGGCACAGAATAGAGCTTGGTCCCTTCAGTGAATATAGCGTCAGCAAACTCAGCCACCTTAGCTGCACTGACAACCCGACAATGCCTTATATGAGTATCATTTACAGCAGGCTATCACGGTAAAATGAAATAGCATAAAACTGGCGAGTGATCAGAAAAACGGGACTTATGATCTCCACACCCTTGGGAGCCCAAGAGAGAGCATCAAGTCCAGAGTGTGTCCATGTTCATTAGTGGGGCCCACCGCCCACTGTAAAAGATTAAAAGAACTCAATAGGTGAAGAAAGTGCTTGGCCATCGGCTTATCTGGACAGCTTACATGAATATTAAAATAACCCAGAATTACAACATGGTCACATTTCAGCACGTTAAAAGACAGAAAGTTATCTGTATCTGTACTTGGAGTGGGCGTGGCCTAACCCGGAAGTAGGTGTAGGAGCCATATGTGTTGTTTTCATTTTCTTTCTGCATACCTGAGAGGAGGCTTTGCCTCATTTGATTGGTCAATTGATTGTGGAAGCACCAGCCTACTTAAGCCAACACAGATTAGTTTTTTTAATGTGTGGCGAGGACTGTGGCTGTGTGTAATGGGCTCTGCGGACTGTCGTTGGGGCAAGTAACAAATTCATTTGAAACTCTTAACTGCTGTGAATGGATCATGGACATTTTTGGAAGAAGACAAATAATAAACATCATCAGAAATAAACACAAGCTGCAATTCTTTTAAACATACGTAAAGACCACCACCCGCAACAGTAACCAGTAGTGCCAGTGTATAGGGCATTGGTATTACATTTCAGTGGGTGTGGTTTACATCAATACATTATTTTAAATCTGAATTTGATATGGATTGATCAGAAGTTGCTATGTGTATTGTTTATTTGAAAACTATTTACAGAGCAGCCTCAGAATTGAATTAAGAAGTCAGGGGTGCACACTTTTAGAGTCTTGGTTCCAACAAACCTAGTCAGCTTGCTCTCTTCCACAAAACTGGGTGCAAGAGAGGGGGGTCAGTAGGGCAATAGGTCAGAGGTTTCCACTAGGGGTGAGCTGGATACTTGAAGGAAAATTAAAGGAAAATCCTCATTGGGTAACTGACTGTCTTCACGCTCAAAAGTTTTGATAATTACATAAATATTGGAAAAGTTGCTGCTTAAGTTTTTATAATAGCAATTTGCATATACTCCAGAATGCTATGAAGAGTGATCAGATGAATTGCATAGTCCTCCTTTGCCATGAAAATGAACTTAATCTCTCAAAAATTAGCAAAGAAGCCACTTCTCTCCAAAACCATCAGGGACAGATGGATCTTCTGCAGAACGTCTGAATGGACTGCTGAGGACTGGAGCAAAGTCACATTCTCCCATGAAGCCCCTTTCCGATTGTTTGGGGCATCTGGATAAAGGCTTGTCCGGAGAAGAGCAGGTGAGCGCTCCCATCAGTTCTGTGTCATGCCAACAGTAAAGTATCCCGAGACCATTCATGTGTGTGGCTGCTTCTGATCCAAGGGAGTGGGCTCGCTTACAGTTTGGCCCCAAAACACAGCCATGAACAAAGAAAACACCCTCTGACAGCAACTTCTTCCAACAACAGTTTCCTGAAGAACAAAGCATTTTCCAGCACCGTAGAGCACCGTGCCAAAAGGCAAAAGTGAGAGCCAAGTGGCTCGGGGACCAAAACGTTAATCTAAAAGCAGTTTAGCAGCAAACTTTATGAAAACTAATATTTGTGCCATTCTCAAAACTCTTGGTCATAATTTGTCACAATTCTCACATACCTCTCTGAAGTCACAACTGCCCCCCATTACAATATACAGTGCGTACTGTAACTCAAGAGGTACTGATTAATTTACAAATATCATGCATATTTTCCCAAGATACAATTCACAGATACAAATAATGTTTTTAATGCAGCAAGCAAACATTTTATATACTAAATAGGTCTTACCATAATAACAAACGCACCACAGTTGTTGGAGGACCCTTGCTTTGTTAGGCCCTGAGGTGTGGATAAGCTCTTTTAATAAAAGAATGGCAAGAAAATAGTTAACGTTTGTAAATGCTATGAAGTAATGTCTCACCTGAACATCATTCACACCAAGCTCCTTCCAGGCGCCAGGGGACAGGCTGTGAGCACTGTGTCTGTGCAACGAGTAAGCGGAAGTAACTCAACGTAACTCAACTACAATCAACTTTTGATTCAAATGAAACAGCAGCTACGTTTACATGCACCAAATTTCCTCAATCCAATTAAAAACTTAGTTGATCGGAATTCCTTAATCCACATTCACATGGACACTGAAAAAAAATTGATCCGATTATGGTGCGAGAATGAGCATGTGCTGTACGGTCTAATTTCTGGGGGGGGCGGGGGAATGTAAACAAACACCACGTTGTCCACCCATCCTCTTCTTCTATTTCATTTTCCCATAACTTACATTTTTCAGAGCAGAGGACAGGTGAGCTGACATCACCTTTTCCTCGGGGCAAATGCGCTCCTGCTTGAACGTCTGTCGAGGGAGGAGAAGCGCCTCGCTGAGGTTGTGTGCCTGCGCTTTAGGCTTTAGTTCACCCCATCATTCAGAATAGGTGTGTACATGGACGTCGATCGGAACGATTAAAGGACTAAACCACCCCTCTCAGTCGGAATGAAATTTCATTCGGATCAGGCTGCGTCGGATCAACACATTCCGATTGACATGTTTACATGAAGTATTTTCATTCCGATTAGGCATTCATTATAAATGTGTCCATGTAAACGTAGCTACATTGAACAAAGAGAAACCGAATAAATAAGAGGTTGGAACTTGGAAGGGGCATGAACAGAACAGCCCAACTCAAATAAAATATAGAGTTCTGTTTCCATCTTTGTCATAAATTCAAATAGTTAACCCTTTCTTGCACGAGTTATGATAACCTCAACCAGGATTCTTTTACGAGTTGTTTCTATTCATCCCTGGGCACTAAAAAAAAAAAAAAAAAAACAATTTTCTACTCAACGTTTTTGAACCTGTAATTTCAACCAAATTTGTCCATTGTAGTCGACTTTATGCATGAATGGGTTAATGAATCAAACAAAAACAGAACCATTGAACAAACAAAAAAATGACGAGTGGTTTAAAACAGAACTACCACTGTCCAGACACGATGAACCAAGGTGCCCTAAAAAACCTGAATAGATGGGTTCTACTCTCATCTCTCCAGCCGCTGCCACAGAGGGGATCTAGATTGAAAATCTCCCTATTCTGTGGCCTCAGGATCTGTTAAATGTTTAAATTCAAACATAACCACATACATTTGGTTGTGAATGTTATTGAAATCCCAACAAAGCTGTAATCCATTCAGTTATAGAAAAACATTTAAATTATATACAAAATAAATCAGCTTATACTGTTTAAGGAAGAAGTATAAATGTATTTACACAGAGTGTCCAATGTCCAGGTACAAAGACTAGGAGAAAAATCCACTCTAGACTGGCTGCGTTGTCCTGTACAAACACATCAACAGGTGAAAATGAAATTTTCAAACTTCACTCACAAAAGCAAAAAATAAAATCCAATTACCGGCAGGTGATCCATGTGGTTCATCGATAAAGGTGGGAACCAAGTGGAAATCACAAAGCTATCTCCAGCAAACAATTTCTCTACCCTCTTTGACATAGAATTTATTAATCTGTTACTCTAGTTACAATATATTGATTGTTGAACTATACTGTGCAATCCATTTGAATTTAATTCATAAGAGCCATACTACCTTCTCAATCACTTTTAGACAACAGTTCAGAATCTAGTAAAACACAAACACAAATTATCAAAAGTATTAGATAACTTCAACACACCGTGTCCCTTATGCCTACCATTCCGTTAATGTTGCGCTCCAAACCCAGACTCCAAAAGTCGAAGCAGGTCAGGATGGTTGTATTCACCATTGCAAGATGCTGAGTGGGACTGTTGTTCTCATCCAAGACCTGTGACGGCTAGTGGAAGAAAACTAAATCTGTAAACATGAATGTGATTAAATGATTGACAGGCATAGACAACCACAGAGGTACGGGAAAATAGTTTACCAGTTGTTCCTGACTAGTTTGGAATTTCTGTCCCCAGCATGTTCTGTTTCCTAACAAACCATGAAGACTGGAGAAGTCTCCATCAGGTTTTTGCTCAAAGTCATCATTTGCTGGTGGAAAAAAAAGCAATAACAGAAAAAAACATTTGTGAACTGTCACATTTCTCCTTTGAATGATGAGAGAAATTACTCACACTCCTGTCCCTTTGTGCGTTCTTTGCCAGATGGCCCTGCTCATCCCAGCTGATGGGGAATTGGCTTTAGAAAGTAAAGTTACATATATTATTGTCCAACTTCAATGAAGACAATAAACGTGCATAAATATACCTAAGACTACCCTTCCATGGCTGTCACACTGCATGGCAACATCTGGAGGAACAATCTTGCTGTATTGTTTATTCTGTTTTTGGCTTTTTGCCATGTTGTAATGATGAAGTATATTTCTTTGTAGAAAAATGTGTGTTGATGGGATAGTCAGATTCAAGAAGTAATTATTCTTTCTCATCCCTGAGAATAGCTGCTCCACACACTGGCTGTTAATGAGACCAGTAAGCTCATGTACAAGTTCCAGCTTTCTCAGAACCTCCCTCTGGTCTTTGCTGTTACCCAGATGGAACACATCATTCAGAGCAAAATGCTGTGAGGATCCAGTGAGAGGGTGGCCTTCTTTGTCAGCTGGCATCTTAGGAAATCTTAGCCAAGGCATGTTGACATGAACTTTGCCCTCTGAGGCCTGCTCAATATTCTCTGGGGTGGGAGCCAATAACCTTCCTTGAAAAGGGTCAAAGATTCCTGGCTGCCTGCGGTTGGCATGCAACGCCAGTCCCCTGGCATAATCGTACACTGACACATTGGGAAAGTGTTTCCAGGAAAGCAAGAGATCCACAAAGTCACGTGGACTCTCTGCTCTAACGTTGAATTTCACAGAATACACAACCCCACATGGACAGGTGATAACTGCCCAACCACCTGTGAAATAACAGGAAAAAAACTAACATTAGCAGTATGTATAGCTCAACCTACACACACATAGCTAACAACATACAACAAAGTGGTATCTTCAACATTCCATGTAATTTCACTTACCAGAGGCACCCCACACCTTCTCAAACACCTTGTTGTAGGTGACTCTGTTAGACATCCTCTCAGACAACCTGATGACAAGATCCACTTTGGACCCTTTGTCGTCCACACCAGACTGTTTGCACAGTGCTCTGACCTGACGTACCTGATTTGAAAATGTAGTGAACTTGATATTAAAAATAAAGCATGAACTTAATTTTGTAAGCACAAATAGGTGAGTTTTGAATATCTCAATTACTTCACCTTCAAGTTCACAAGCTCATCTGTGAGGCGCTTCACAGTAATTTCATTATCGCCATCATCATCATTCTTCTCATCACTTTCCATTTTGGGGCCTTGCATTTTTTCAAATTCTGTGTTGAACACTGAATTTGAGCTTCGGGTGTGTGGGCCAATCCAGGGGGCCCAGTGATGGTAACTCGGGGGCACAACAAAAGGGTTCTTCCGACCACCTTTTTTAACACGTGTGATAAGTATAAGCTAGTATTATCACATAATTTGACACATAATATATTATAAATCCAACTGTTCTGTTTATGGTTCTGTCTTTTGACAAGACTTACATTTCATTAATCCACGACTGATCATTTCTGTGGCCACAGCATCCCAGAAGTTGTTAATGTCCACATGACCATTATAATTATCAGGTGGACTTGGGATTTCGCTCACTGTTAAAACACGTTTTGTTATTCAGAGCTCAATTACTAAAAACCCTCACAACAACACAGATAATGAAGTGCTACTCATTGTATGGTTGGCATGACGTTTCACATTCTACAATTCTGAGAGAGATCAGCTGCTCTACAAAAAAATAAGTTAAAATATGTAAAATAACAGCCTATCAAACTCACCTGGCATACTAAAAACACCTTTCTTGTGAAGATCCATCACAACAACGGCTGGGCTGTATCCACATGACACACAACTGTAGGTGTATTCATGGTTGGTCAGGGCTTCAAAATGAAGGTAAGCCTGAAAAACTCTCTCCTTGTTTGGAAAGGACACCTTTTCATGTGGTTTTGATTATTTCTATCACTTTGCTGATAGCTGTATGGGTCTAGAAAATTATGAGAAACAGGAATATTCCAATGTTATAGAATTTAGAAACGAAGATTCTATTTTTTGTTCCAATCATCATTTCTTTAAACAGTAATGATCTATATTGAATACATTAGACAAATGAAAGAATAAACATTAATAAATACATATTGATATTATTTATTACTTTCAAAAGTTCAGAGATTGTGTCTCTAAAAAAAGTAGGTAAAAAACTAAAATTAATCACAAAATCTAGAAAATCAATTAACCTTTCTGCGAGCACATTATTTTATTACATATGCTCACCTGAAGTGCATTCCTGACCATCAGGCAAAGTGCAGAGAGAGGAAGATGTGGTCATCGACACTGTGGATACCATCCTCCCATTCCTGGTATCGGTAAACCATGCCACAGTTAAGGCATGATTTCCTGTATGTTGATATTCCTAAAAATACAGTCAAAACAAAGATCATGGTAAGTGCTTGCATGTCATTTGAGATCAGTAGAACTATTTACCTTAATGTACTTTAATGTACATATAAATGAATTTATCCACTTACTCATAAGAAAATAGCATCATAGAAAGGATCATGATGGTACCAACCTTCAACAACACCTGTGCTTGTAATCTGCTGGGAGCTTTTTGTTGGTGAGGAGGTAATCAAGCATCCTTGCAATGTGTTTGTCATCTGGTGGATACCTGTCCTCTTCAGACTCGCTTGCATTTTGATCTGCAGTGGTCTGGGTTGGACTGGGTTCCTCTGCCTCTGTGCTCTTCACCTTCCTAAATAGTTCCCTCTTAGTGACGAACAGATGCCACTTAGCAACAGCTTTGTGCATGCATGACTGTCTCTGTTTAGCGCAAGGACAATGCCAGTTGTTTTGCTTTGTGTCATATGACACCGTCACTCTTCCCAACCTGCTATAGTAAGTAATTTTTTTTTTCATAAACAGATATATGAAATTTGGATTGTGGACCACCCACAGTCAGCTGCACTGACAGAGGCACACCCTCTGCATCAGCATTTTCTCCTTGCCAAACCATTTATTTTTTACCATTGTTTCCAAGGCCTCAGCAGTTAGTGTCATGGTTTGACAGTCTATGCGTGTGCAGTACAATAGAGATTGTATGTGGTGGCACTCGAATGGCAACATCCCGCTCCTTCGAGCAAAGTCAGCGTTCAGACGACATTGGTCAACCTCACACATGATCTTCTGTATTGGCCCCCAAGTATTTTTAATAACATGTATGGGTGTTGCTGGACCACAAAAAGATTTCTCAACTGCAAAGACCCCATGTTTACTGTAATGCACTGACAGGCCAAAAATCTGTCCTTTGACACGGTCTCAAAGTGGTGGGAATGCTTTCTCGCACAGCGTCTTTTAAAGTTTTTTTTGTTTAATTTCATCTTGCAATGAGGACATGTGAATTGGTTTTGTGCTTGATGCCGAGCTGGGGGTTCTGGATGTCTGGCTGGGGGCTCTGGATGTGTAGCTGGGGGCGCTGGATGCCCGGCTGGGGGCTCTGGATGCCCGGCTGGCATCTCCGGATGCCTGGCTGGGGGCTCTGGATACCTGGCTGGGGGCTCTGGATACTCCGCTGGCATCTCTGGATGCCTGGCTGGGGGCTCTGGGTGTTCAGCTGGGGTTTCTGGATGGGGCTCCTCCTCTTGGTGAATTTCTAAATGTCGAAGCAGCTGCATTCCATTTATAATTGTTGTTGTGCAATAGCAGCAGTGAAAATGTTTTGCCTTCTGACAATTTAACCCACAATTGATCATTGTAAATCCTGTAAGAGCAGAATGAAGGAAACAAGATTCACACTTGTTTAAAAAAATTGTTAATTAACTAATTTGTGTAATTTGTAAGATAGGCACCTTTGTGTTTAACTGAAGAATGGCCTTTGATGTGGTATTCAGCCATTGCTTTGACACCCTTGTATTGACAAAATGGACACTGGAAACATTCACCATCAGTGCATTTTGTAATGAGTAGACTTGTATCACCATCAACGAGAAGGCTGATGTGTCTCTATATATCAAAGGGGAAAACAATAGACATAAAAGCCCCATTAATAAAAATTCACAAGAAACAATGTATTACATAACATATGAAATATATTTTTCATTTTATCAACAACATTCCATGTCATGAATACTTACATGTACTATCGCAACAAGACCAACATCAATGTTCTACACATTACTCAGATGTAAGCTTTCAGAATCTCTAATCCAGTGTTTTTCAACCCTGGTCCTCAAGGCACACTATCCTGCATTTTTCAGGGTTTCCCTGCTTCAGCACAGCTGATTTCAATTGATGGCTGATGAACAAGCTTTTGCTTCACTGCAATCATCTCAATACGGTCTGCTATATCACAGAAACTCCAAAAACATGCAGGGCAGTGTGCCTTGAGGACCAGGGTTGAAAAACACTGCTCTAATGATTATGAATGGCACCTTTTTAAGTCTGCTTAAGTCCTGTCTCTTATACACATNTCTCTGGATGCCTGGCTGGGGGCTCTGGATGTTCACCTGGGGTCTCTGGATGGGGCTCCTCCTCTTGGTGAATTTCTAAATGTCGAAGCAGCTGCATTCTATTTATAATTGTTGCTGTGCAATAGCAGCAATGAAAATGTGTTGCCTTCCGACAATTCAACCCACACTTGATCATTGTAAATCCTGTAAGAGCAGAATGAAGGAAACAAGATTCACACTTGTAAAAAAAAACAGTAAATTGATTAATTAATTTGTGTAATTTGTAAGATAGGCACCTTTGTGTTTAACTGAAGAATGGCCTTTGATGTGGTATTCAGCCATTGCTTTGACACCCTTGTGTTGACAAAATGGACACTGGAAACATTCACCATCAGTGCATTTTGTAATGAGTAGACTTGTATCACCATCAACGAGAAGGCTGATGTGTCTCTATATATCAAAGGGGAAAACAATAGACATAAAAGCCCCATCAATAAAAATTCACAAGAAACAATGTATTTCATAACATATGAAATACATTTTTCATTTTACCAACAACATTCCATGTCATGAATACTTACATGTACTATCGCAACAAGACCAACATCAATGTTCTACACATTACTCAGATGTAAGCTTTCAGAATCTCTAATCCAGTGTTTTTCAACCCTGGTCCTCAAGGCACACTATCCTGCATTTTTCAGGGTTTCCCTGCTTCAGCACAGCTGATTTCAATTGATGGCTGATGAACAAGCTTTTGCTTCACTGCAATCATCTCAATACGGTCTGCTATATCACAGAAACTCCAAAAACATGCAGGGCAGTGTGCCTTGAGGACCAGGGTTGAAAAACACTGCTCTAATGATTATGAATGGCACCTTTTTAAGTCTGCTTAAGTCACATCATTTACTAATTAGTCGCTAGTTAGGAAAATTGCCTTTACACCATTCTTTCCTTATTCTATATTTAGCATGTAACAACGATTTAAAAAACAATACTAACATTTTCCCTATGTAATGTATAGTATATTTGTCCCTCAACAGTAGATTGTGCCAGATATTAATATTGTTCTAAAACTTGATAAAGGAGCTTAAAGTCAAGGTTTATATAATTACACATATCAGATTAGCCCTCTAACCATAATAATAAAGCCCATCAGGTGTAGAACCCAGACATGAACATAAAAAGCTTAAAAAAACTAACATATTTCCCCCTATAAAATACATTTTCCACCAAAAAGTAATCATGATCACACAAAATATCTCCCCAAAGCTATAAAAGTGTTCCTACAGGTTTCTTCAACTTAAATTTAAGTCTGTTTAAGATCTTTCTAAAGCCATATAGAAAATTAATACCTATGTCACGGCACTATCAGCAAAAAAATAAAATAAAATTATTGAACTAGTTTTCATTTATTTATCTATATAACTTAACCAATATATTTTGACAAAACACTGGGTGGGCACTTGGTAGGAGATCGGTTATATTTTTAAACAAATGGTTAAAAATATAACCGGATCTGGTTTGACATTATAACAATGTAACCTTAACAATAATTTTTGTTGCCTATATTTTTAAGTTTGATTTTAAGAAGGTTTTTTTTATTGTTAATTTTATGACCCTCATTTATTTCTTGCAGTATTTCTATTGTGTAAAAGCAACAGTGCAAACAGTAAAGACACACAATTGAAATAAATGTCTAAAAATAGCCTTTATTAATACTAATGCTTCTCTTCGTGTCATCACTTGTTTGGAATATTTTGATGAACTTCACGTAGCATCACGGAAGGTCCTCTCATTTGTGGCAAAGGTCACATTTACCCAGCTGGGTCAAACAGTAACTTTCAAGTCCACAGATTAACCAAGGAGCCATGATGTCTGGAAGAAAATCACCACTATCTGCTGCTGTTCCACCCCAGAAGAAGGACACTTCAAGGTCACGATAATAATTAAATAACAATATTAATAAACTCTTTCACTTTATTACTGTTTATTATAATCATCATAAATGGCCACTTGGTTCAGTATAAAGGTATTTTAATTACATGAAATGAATTATCATGCTTTGGATATAATAATGATTACTATAATTATGATTATGGTTGATGACAGTAATGTGTTCAGCAAAGAAGGTCAGTTCCACCTTATCCATCTAACACAGAGTTCATCCAGAGTAAACAATAACTGCCAACTCATGTTTTTGACGCATGACCAAAGCTTTCTTGCTGAGAGAGTGGGTGTGTTCTGAGGTCTTTGTAAACTAACCATCACCAGCTTTCACGTCAGTTCTTGAACCATCACCATCCTGAGGAGACGGGAACGGCCGCCCTGGCCCTCTGCCAAGCTGTTCTGTCATGCCGACAAGAATAGCTAAGAATAAACGTATACTGTAACCAGCTGACGAAAAACTCCTTACAGAGTTATTGATTTCTAAGTTAAGTTAAGACGGGAAGCTTCTTCAGAAGTTAAGCCAAACGCTCGACTGTGTACCCGGCGACATCTTTGGACCAGAGGATCGGTTCACTCGTGTCTTCTCTGCCGGACCGAGTACCCTGGATGGACACCATCCTCCTGATCTCTGGATCCACAAAGAGGGTCTCCTGTTTGGGTGAGGTAGCACACAGGAATGTGTTTGATGCTGTTTTCTCTAAGTGAACAACTCAGGTAGCCGCAAAACATCATTTCCATCCAGAACGCTTTTCTCTCTCTGAAAGAAATCTTCTGAGAATTCCATTCACACATCCAAACTCGTATTTCCAATTTAGCTTTCATCCAGGCACAGGTTTGCCTTTTAAAACAAGTTTAATATCAAAGCTGTTAAAAATTGTCATTAAATTGTCATCCACGAATTGTCATTTATAATTGTCGTTCAAATCTTAAAGTTTAAAAATTGTTAGTAATAAAATTCTCCATTTTTTAAAACTTGCCTCATTATTGAGATGAAACACAGAAAGGTATAATCTTTCTGGCTATTGAAAAGCAAAGATTCCTAGCTTCTGATTCAAAATAAACTTTTGCTATTAAATTTAATTATCTTAAATTAAACATTAATCTTTGGATTGAGAATAGACCAAGTGAATTGGTGTATGAGCTTCTATTGATTATATAAGTATCTTGGATATTTATACATGATATAAGCTCATATGCTAATATGCTCGACCATTCTCAGAATCTCCAACTGAATAGCAACAGTGCTGATTCTAGTATGTAGTTAATCCAACATTCAGAAGGAAAATGCAGTACAGAAAACTTACATTCAACACAAATTTAAAGACCCAGATGCCAAAATTGAAGGGTTTCTCCAGTCTTTTAAAGTGAATTGATTAGTATCAATCCATACTATATCTCCAAGCTTGTAGCTGTGAGTAACTGTCCCTGCACAGAGTTCCTTTCCTGAGGTGCTGTCTTCTGTTTTGAAATCTGATGGACACAGAGATGCATTGGAGATTGGCCTGAGGCATTGAGACACGGGTAGGCTGAGTCCTGCTTCCGCAGCAGTGGGAAGATGAGCCATACCAGAATCTCTGAGGACAGAAATGGCAGGAGAAACAAGTGGCACTTCCCTCGTCATCCCTTTACTGAGGTAGCAGTACTGTGAGGAGCAGTGTTTGGTGAAATAAACACTTGATATGTTCCTCAGTGTCTTCG
>SSNQ01000025.1:1168102-1193761 GCA_006942095.1 Nothobranchius kuhntae | reverse complement strand
CACACACACACACACACACACACACACACACACACACACACAATAACTCTCCTGTGTGCGCTTCTACAGGCTGAGGCGAATGTCAGAGTTATTACATGTGTTGTTTGCCTTGTTACAGTTTCACTTTATGAGCCGAGGGCCTTAGGCAGTCTCTGAAAGCTTAGCATCGACAACGGCCTACACACTCTCTTTCTGCATGTGCTGTTTTCCTACCTTCAGAAAGGTGAACACGCGTGCTTTAAAAAACCAGAGGAAACTGATCACTGCAATCATGAAGCATCGTTATGCGCTGGAAGACGTTACACTGTTGACCCAGATTGTGTTTCTAGTTAAACTTCTGAGTGATCATAGAATAGAATAGAATAGAATAGAGTAGACTGTATTGATCCCACAGTGGGGAAATTCGCTTGTTACAGCAGCACAAACACGTACGTGAATAGCAAAGGTACATGTATACACACATAGGCAGTCGTGTAGAACTGTAATCTTTCACCACTAAAAGCCCCGAATAAAAAAGGAACAAACTTCATCACTTATTCTGTTATGTTTTGCAAAACCTGCTATTATTACTAAACAACACTAGTTGATTGTACAAATTAGCTGAAATATTAAGTGCACTAATCTGGCTTAGTAGAGATAACTTGGTGTGATTAGTTTTATAACAAAGGGGAGGGGCCTAATTCAAAATTCCCCTGGTCACATGATGTCACAAGGCCAGTGCAGAGACTCTAGTCCACTCTTCACTATGACAGTATATTGATTACGAAGTCTAAAGTAATGAATGTGAACTTCTGTTATTCTTTATCAAGGAATCAGAAGCCAAATCTTTCTGTGATCATTCTTCTGACTGAGTGTGAAGATGCTGTGCTCTCATCTTCACAGCATCCAAGTCCAACCTGGTTGAAAACCATCACTGAGGGAGACGTCGTAATGGAAAGCATCCCAGATCTCACATATGCACTCCATCTTACGCTGACATTTCTGTTCATCCAACAGGTATTGCTCTTGTTTGGCCACACTGACCTAAAGCTAAAGATACAGTCTGAGAAAAATCAGCTCACAATGTAAAGTGATGTCATCTCTACTGCAATAAGCTTTAGACATGTTTTGCCACCCCAGTATAAACACTTTCTGACAAGTGGGTATACCTTTATTGTTCTGTAGAACAGGCTAGCAAAAATGCACAACACACACACACACACACACACACACACACACACACACACAAACCATGACATTTCAAAGGTCTGATATGGAGTAGCAATCACCCAGCAGCCTCTGTACTTTGAATTCTTGAATTTTAGATCAAATATTAATTTATTTTGAGAGAAATTCAGCTTTTTTCCCTGGAATATGAACCACGTGTCTTTTTTTCCTCAGTGTCAGCTCAAGCAGTAACATAATGAGGATAATAGGCCAATTATATTTTTAATAAACGCAGCAGGCAGCTGTAGCCTTTTGAGGCTCGTAGCTAAACGGATGGAGAGTTTTTATGACTCACCATGGTACACTTGCTCCTGATTACAGACAACCGCACTTGCTGTGTGTGTGTGTCAGTTGCTGCAGTTTGTCTTGGTGTGTCTACATGCATGAAAGGCCTTTGTGTAGGAAAATCAGTGTGTGATGCTGTGCTTTTGTGTGTTAACCGTTTTGTTTAATTGTCAGTGCTGCACATTTAAAACTTCTGAGCTGCACATATACTTGGACGTGTGTGTGTGTCTGTGTGTGTGTGCGCGTGTGTGTGTGTGTCTGAATCCCATTACTCTTCCTCTTTGTCTGCTGAGTAAATGAAATCCCATTTCTGCGAGGCCTTCTCTTCCTGAGCAGCCGTTCTCCTTCCCACACAATATTAAAACCCTCCCTGAGTCCCAGGCAGCCAGCGTCTCGCCAGCTCCAACCTCCCTGAAGGGGCTTCTTCTCTGTCTGTAGGATGTCTTTATGTGTTAAAAATTACCAGGTGAAATCTCAGGAGGAAAATCTGATCGGAACACTGCTGAAGAGAAATGCTCTTTCTTTGTTCTTAAGCCTTACCAGGATTTATAAAGCAGAGCAGATTTTAATTAAAACAAACTACTGAGTTTTTTGTTTGGCTCAAGATGATGTAAGTCACATTGATTTTGCTCCTACAGTGTCTGAGGATTGTTTGCCTTTTTGGGGACACTTTGGGATTTTGCTCTTAGTGTTTTGTTGTGCTACTGGAACGTGTTTGACTCTGTTTCGAACAGTAACGATGTTGCGAAAAGCTGGTAAAAACATTGTGTTTGTCAGTCCACCTCGCGGCCTGCTACTTCGGCCCTTTGTGGTGTGACCACACCCCGACCTGGACTATCCGACATGCGGTCTGCTGAAATTGACTGAACTCCTTCCTGAGATTAATGGGGACATTTTAGATTGTTCAGAAGGGAGCTGTGTGCAGCGCTTGCGGAGAATCTTGTGTTAGTTCACAGTAAAGATGTTTGCTTCAGTTTAATTATCAGCTTATAAAACTACAAGGACGATGTTAAAATACAAACTGTTGAATGTTATTTATCGTGATATTTACCAAATATGGTTATATATTGAGAAAAATATATATTTAATTATAAAAGAGAATTAAAATAATAAACACTCAAAAGTATTGAAAGTTGGTACCGTTAAGTACCGGTATCGATTCCTAGGTACCGGGAATTAGTACCGAATCGATTCAAATGTCACAGGTACCCATCCCTAGTTGTCCCAGTCCATTATATGGTTTTCTCGTGCAGTGATCTGTTACTGCTGACTTCTTTATTGTGCTTTCTGCTTCTTCTTTTGCTGTTCTTGTGTGTTTTCGACTTGCCTCTTTCTTGCACTCCTGTCTATGTTCTATTGTTCGTGTGTTGAGTTGGTGTCCAGTTTCTCCTATGCATGTTTTATTGCAGAGTTTGCATGGGATTTCGTAAACGACTCCACATTTAAGTCCAGCTGGTATCTTGTCTTTTGGGTGTACTAGTCTGTTTCTAACTGTTGTGTATGGTTTTGTTGGTGTGTTTATGTTGTGTTTTTTCATTGTTGCTCTTATTTTTTCTGTTACGCCTTTGATGTATGGTAGGGTTATCACTGGTTGTGGTTCTTGTCTTTCTGGGTTTCTGGTTCTTTGCTTTGGTTGTTTTTTTCTTTCTGTTGTTGTTTGTTGTTTTCCTTTGTTTATTGCCCATGTCGGGTATCCGCAGGTCTTTAAAGCGTGTTGTATGTGTTTGTCCTCTTGTTTACGGTATTTTTCTTCTGTTATTATGTTTGCTCTGTGATATAACGTTCTGATTACAGACATTTTGTGTATGGTGGGATGTTCTGATGTCCATAATAGATATTGGTCTGTGTGTGTTGGTTTCCTATATGTGTTTATGTTTAGGGTCCCGTCGGTCTGCCTGGTTATTTTCATGTCCATAATTGCTATGATGCCTTCTGTTTCTGTCTCATAAGTGAACTTTATGCTGCCTGTGTCGTCAATGTTATTCAAGTGTTGCATTATTGTTTCTGTTTGTCCTTTTGGTATGATTTCCAGTATGCCGTCTACGTAGCGTTTCCGTAGTTTTATTTTGCAGTTTGGGGGGGGCAGTGGCTATGGCTTCTTGCTCTAGGTCTTCCATGAAAAACTCGACAACATCAACGGTCCCCCATCATCGCTATGTGATGGAACCGATCAAAGGAGCCCAGAGAGATTGATTTGAAGTGGAAGCAGAGGCTAAATCAAGTGTAATATGATCTAACAAAAGATTTCTATACTGGTTAATGCAGAGAGTTTCTCTATTTTTCCAATTCAAGAGGATAGTTTTCTTAGCGATGCATATGGCAGTCAGAACCACGTAAACCAAAGATGTTTCAATCGGGACATCATCCAGGTTTCCCAGTAAACAACGAGAGGGGGAAGTTGGGATATGACATTTCAGACATTTTGACAGGTCTTCACATACTCTACCCCAAAATTCCTGGACAGGTGGACAGGACCACAGCGCGTGAATGTAATTGTCAGGAATGTTGTTTGTGCAGTGTGTACATGTGTCAGATGATACAAACCCCATCTTGAACATTCGATGACCTGTATAGTGTACTCTGTGTAGAATTTTGTACTGAATTAATTGTAAATTTGGGTGTCTGATAGTTTGGGACCAGAAGTCCTGGTCAAAGCTAACTGATAGATCTACCTCCCATTTTTCAATAGGGATTGCAATTTTGTCATCTATTTTGGACAGTGTCTTATATACTTTAGACAGTAGTTTGGGGGGTTTGAGATTATAGAAGTCAAATACCCTTGGTGGTGTTTGTAATTCTATTTTATTGAGCTTAAATTTTTGTTTAACTACAGATTTAATTGGGTGAGATTCTAAAAAGCTATTCTTATCTATTCCAAATTGGGAGACTACTCGATTAAATGGGATGAAGTCCAGTCCTTCATATATGTGTTCCAGGTATAGGATTCCTTTGTTTTTCCAGTCCGGAAGGTTCGTCATTTGGTTATTTTGCAAAATGTCAGGATTGTTCCAGATAGGTGTGCGTCTGCATGGTACTAGTGAAGACTGTCATTTTAAGATACTCCCACCATCCTGTCAGAGAGGTGCTGATACTAATACTTTTTAAGCTTTCATGTTTTCTTATGCTTGAGCTAATAAATGGTAGGTCTGAAAGCTCTATCGTATTGTAAAGTGTCTGTTCTATATCTAACCAGGACTCATCTAGTGGGCTATCCTGCAACCATCTTGGTATATATTGCAGCCTGTTGGCTAAGAAATAATAATAAAAGTTGGGTAAATCCAGTCCTCCTCTGTCTTTGGTCTTCTGAAGCGTTTTTAAGCTAATTCGTGGAGGTTTATCCTGCCAAAGGGATTTAGTAATTGAGGAGTCCAGAGATTTAAACCAGTCAGCTGGAGGTTTGTTTGGGATCATCGAGAATAAGTAATTTATTCTGGGTAAGACCATCATTTTAATTGTAGCCACTCTCCCCATGAGTGATATTGGTAAGGATTTCCATCTTGCAAGATCATCTTCCACTTTCTTTAAAAGTGGGATGTAGTTTAGTTTGGTTAGATCTGCTAACTTGGGAGAGATATTAATTCCCAGGTATGTGATATTCCCTGACTCCAATTGTGTATTAAGCAAATTGACAAATGAGAAATTAATTGGTAGAACTGTGGATTTTAACCAGTTTATAGAGTAATCTGAAACTCTTGAAAAAGAGTTTATGAGTTCTATTGAATGGGAGAGAGAGGATTGAGAATTCTGGAGAAAGAGTAAAACATCATCTGCATAAAGACTGATCTTATCTTCTATTTTCTTACACTTTATCCCTTTAATATATGTTGTTTGCCTAATTGCTGCCGCTAGTGGTTCAATAAATATAGCAAATAGTGAGGGGGAGAGTGGGCATCCCTGCCTGGTCCCCCTCTGAAGACAGAAGCTAGCTGATATTTGGTCGTTTGTCCTGACACGTGCAGTTGGTGAACTGTATAATGTTTGTAGCCAGTTTATGAAGAAGTTCCCAAAACCAAATTTATCTAAAGTTGCAAATAAGAACTTCCAGTTAACTCTATCAAAAGCCTTTTCTGCATCTAGAGATAATATACTAGTTTCTATGTTTCCACTGTAAGAGAAATCTATCAAATTAAGTAATCTACGCGAGTTTGTGGATGACTGTCTACCCTTAATGAAACCAGTTTGGTCAGGGTGTATTATGAAGGGGGTTACCTTCTCTAATCTTTTTGCCAGGGCTTTACAAATTATTGTGAGATCAACAATAGCTGGTAGGAAATGCAGGGTCTTTGCCTGGTTTTAACAAGAGACACTCATAATGTCCTGGAGAAATTTCAGTCTGGTTTTAGGGTGAACCACAGCACAGAGACGGCCCTTTTGAAGATTTTAAATGATTTTAGATTCAATTATGATAAACGGAAAGTGACACATATGAAGCCTCACAGCCTCTGTGCTCCTCTGGCAGGCATCTCCTGGTCATCCCTAAAGTCAGGACACACACTCACGGCGAGGCGTCCTTCCAGTATTATGGCCCTCACCTCTGGAACAATCTGCCGGAGGACCTCAGGGCCGCAGAGAACGTTTTTACGTCCGGGCTCAAGACCCACCTATTTATGTTAGCTGTTATCCAATTATTTACTATAGTTTTATTTGTCATTTTACATGATTATATTTTATTACTTGCTTTGCATGTTTTGTGATTATATTTCAGCACAGTTTCATTATTTAATAATATTATTATTTTACTGTCCATATGATTTTATTTATTATCTTACTTTAGTCATTTATATTAGCTCTTTTATTTTCATATTTTTACTCATTTTAATCCAGTGTTTTCCCTGTAGGGGCCCTCCGCCCCGGGGGCGGTGGTTGACTGTTGCTGCCTGGGCGCTCTGCAGGTAGTGCTTGAGTGGAGGCGGAGGTCTATGCTCTATCCAGTTTAGCTTTAGATCTTTGTAAGTCTTGCTCATTTTTTTGTGCAGAGATGTGATGACAACCCCCTCACTCTGGAAATACTCATTCAGGTTTGTAAATTTTGGCAAAACCCTGAGTCATCATGGAAAACCCTGTAGACACGTTCCGCAGCATTTAAACGTTCCGCCACCCCCGACCGGTAAAAAAGGGCCGAAGCGCACTCCACTGCACGTTGATGCGCTTTACAACCCGATGCAAAGAAAGCCAACGGGTCTGTGCTGGCTTCAGGATTTTGTAAGGATCAACACTGCAAACTTCAATTTGTGCCTGGCGTTTTGCGCTGTTTTTGAAATAGGAATATTTCTTCCCTTGCTAAATCTTCACATTGTTGTGGTAACTGCTTACATGACTCACTTGCGCTGCACTGTGATCCCAGGAAGATCACACCTGAGGCAGGTGGAGACAGAATTGTGTTGTCTCATCATGGTGTTACACCCGTCCGATGCAAAGCTCACAATGTTCTCTTGAACATCTGCAGATGTAAATGACTCCAAATGTTTGTGTGAAGATGTTTGCTGGTAGTTGCGCTGGTAAAATGTGTCTGCGGCTGATCAGAAAAAATCGGAGCTCATTTCCAAAAGCACGTCTGCACTGATTTGGAGCTGTCATCATTGAAATGGACCACAATGCAGTTTTAACTGTGCCAATGTCCATAGACTCATCTAGAAGGATGCTGCATTTTTTTGCGTTAATATTTCTGAAAGTTCTTCAAAGTTGTCCAATAACATGCTTTGCAATGTTTGTGGCTTTTGTGTGCTCCAAACTGCAGCGTGAGCAATTTTTAAATCACTGAAAATATATTTAATCACCTGTAATAAGACAAAATGAGCGTTGCGGTGTGTGATGTCCGTGACGCTGTAGTTTTTTAGTTGAAGTCAAAAATGGCGTCAGGCAACAGCGCAAACATCTTTCTTTAGAAGAAAGGCTTTTAGCGCTTCTACTTGTTGTTGTTTTAAAGACGTCTCCAAGTCATTTAGAACAGAGGAAAGAGCCACTCCGAACTCAATTTCAGGCGCCATGTGTATGAGAAACTGAGCGTCATGGTGTGTGACGTGAGCTAGCTCGGTTAGAATTCTCAGGGGCATGGACGTAATTTTTTGGGGGGACAGGGGGGACATGTCCCCCCCCACTTTTTCCAAAGTCAAGTTTTGACCCCTGCACTTTTGACCATCCAAAAACAATATTACTCTATATTAAATTGACACTGGTTGAGCTCCAGGACCAAGCGGAAAACAACCGTTTGTGTTGAAGCCTGTTTCCCATTAGAACATACTGTAAAGATTACCCCCCCCCCCCCCCCCCCCCCCCCCCCCCCCCCCCCCCCGTGTCCCCCCCACTTCTAAAATGAAAATTACGTCCTTGCTCAGGGGGAGGGGTTATTTGAATAGAGGAGTTTCCAGCCCCATGCTGGTCAGACTAGACAGACGCAGCGAGAATCTAAAAGAAAAGAAAAGTCGGGCAGATGTGACAGATGTAAAACTGAAAGTAAAAAGTGTGTCATATATTTGATGTGAATATTTCAGCGATTGTAATACAACAGCATCACTGAAAGGGGCAAAGATTTCTTTTTCAAACCAATACGAATGTACGATTTTTAAGAACCAAAGAGCAAGATGACGGTAGAGCAGGATTAAACAAAAACGGGTTCACCCGACAGCCTGTTTTGGCTCTGTTAGTTCTGTGACTTAGCCGTTTCGGTCGAAAACCGAAAATGCACTTTGGAGTCTTTTTTGTCCAAAAGCTTTCAGTTGTTGGAATTTCCGGTGGGTCCCTATACTGTACCATACTGTATTACAGCATAACCTGAATTATACTGTTCTTGCTGAGGGACTCAGAGCTGTGAGTTTAGCTATCTGCAACAAAATCCTCAGTGACTTACAGATACACACCCCTACTGAGTCCACGCAACGTAATCAGACAAAAAAATTAAAAGGATGTTTTAATGTTGATGTGCGGCATAGTTCTAAACATGTGTTTTGTTCACATGTTGGCCCTGCACAGGTGTGTTTCTCTCTGATGGTTTTCTTACATTTAAACTTTCTGCTACTTTTGTTCCCGAACATGTGGATGAGGAGTTTGGAAGTCTGATGCCGAGTTGACGATAGACCATCAGAACGCAGGTCCTCAGTCACATACAGGTCAGCCATCAACATTTAAGACTTATAAGTGAAATAACATATTTAAAACACATATTCTGTGATGATGGAACTAAAATGATTGCATCTTGCAGAGTTGTTTGGTTTTTCAGTTAATATTCAATTTTGTCTGTTAATTATCCCCAAAAGCCAAATTACACTCAGTAAAAAAAAAACTTTAATAAAATCTTTTCTAGTCAATAAAGATGAAACTTCTGTGTATAATTCTACGTCTGCTGACGGGTTTTTGGAGACTTGGATGTTTCTGTCTTTGTCCCAGATGTGACTGCGGGGCTTATAGCCTGAATCGCTTCAACATCAGGAAATTAATAAGAGTGCATTTATATTAATAACTTTATCAGTATTCACACATCATAGCAGTGATAATCTCTCATTCACGTTTGCCTCATGGATGTGAGTACAACTGTGGAAGCCAGCACTCTGCTATTAATGTTGTTTTAACCAGTATTTATGTTTTACTTTGGAATGTGCAGAAAACTGTTATTTTCTAAAGTCAGTCTACTTTTAGTTATGAATCCTACTTCCCTCTCACCCTCCCACCCAATAGGAGGAAACTGTTTTAACTCCTCTCGCCAAAGTACGAATTGGCAGATTTTTTTCTTGCAGAACTTTCTGGTTGCCACTAAAGAATCACCCGTCATTCGCCTCGTGCAGTGCGACAAAAGAGAGCTGATCTGATAGTACTGATTGTGGTCTGCTCTTCTTCAATGGCTGTCTGTAGTTGAGGGATAGTGGCAGGACCTGATGTTGTACTGATCCAGAACAAACATGCTCAGTAGGTGACTGACATGCCAGGCAAATATACCAGCCTCATGAGAACTGGAATGGTCGGCTTCCAGAAATTGTGTAAGGATCTTTGCAACATAGAACCGTGCATTTTCATGCTGCAAAATCAGGTGATGGACATGTCATCACAATCTTGTCATGGTATCTCTGCTTTTACATTAGCCATCAGTAAAGTACAACTGTGTCCATTGTCCATAAGTCACACCTGACACCATAACCTCGCCTGATACCATAACCTCACTCCATTCACAACGCTGACATCAGCAAAACGCTCACCCACACGTTGTGTTGATAATGTTGAGTGTAACCAGGTTCTCTACGGGACTAAAGTACATCACGCTGAGTTCTTCTTAAATCAGGAGTACAAACAGTCTGCACTGCAACAGAAGAGTGCTGCAGCTACACTCACACACTGTCAAGCTGCAAAAAAGTTTGAAACGTCCACACTGAAACACCGGCAGGTCAGCCATGCTGGGAGAGAGAATCGGCTGTGTGCAAACTTGCCGATTCCTGCTTTGCTGTGCTTGGAGAGGGAGCCAGCTGCCAACAGAGGAGGTGCTTGGTCCCGACTCAAAGCAAAGGATGAAAAGGCGGACTTCTAGGCCAGCAGGCCAGATCCTAACAGACTGCATGTAGAATAAAGCCTGACACAGTTAAGCAGCAAATCTTAGTTACCCACAGTATTATCGTGTTTGTCATGCGTTCATGCAAAGTTCCTTAATCTTTTTGTTGCTCTGAGTTTATTTTTGTTGTGTGACTGATCTGTTGCAGGTGTCAGCGCTTAAGGTTAACACTACTGCACATTCTGTCTGCCAGATATACGTTAATATCTGCTAATATACCCTTATTTTTCTATGTATTTGATTTGATAGATAGTTCTAATGTGATAGCATTGGTTCCCAACCTTTTTTGCCCCTGAACCGTTTTCTCGTACCACGAGTATTCTAGTCAAACGTGTTGACGATTCCCCAAAAGTAGAATGTACAACTGATAATTAAATGAAATAAATTTCATTAAATCTCCTTAACGCTGAACCACAAATCGCTTCCTGCCTGACTAAAGTAGTCTTAAACATTTACAATCCTCATGCAGGGTCCAGACTAGGGCGGTGCGATCTGACGATATGAGATTGTGACGATCTACCAAAGTCCGGAAATCGTAGAACTGTCTTTGTGTTCCATCACCTGTGCCATTACTTCTGACCGCGTCTACCGGCACATATTTTCTCAGCCAAGTCATGCTATTTACTAGTCAGCTTCTGTCGGCACGACAAACACACCAAGAGCAAGTTTAAGGCAGTGTGTTGGTTTGTTTAGCTGGGGTGCTCGGTAGAGCTGACAAAATCATCTAACAATGTGTGAATTAAGATGTGGACATAAATGTTTATGAATCTTTGAAGAAGCACATCATACTCGATTATAGCAGCTAGCTGCTAGTATTAGCCACTAGCTTGCTCCATCCAAGCGGTCATTAAGTGTATTATCAAGCGTATGCTGGATCAGGGAACCTCTGGGTCAATGTTCTGCTCTAAACGTTGCATTTAGCTTTGTTACTTTTATTATCTGGAGACGTTTGTGTGTGTTTTAGCAAGCCATTTCACTGTGACTGCCGACTGGAGCATTGTTTATTCCAATCCCCACCCCTCACAATCAGGAAACAGCTACGGAGAGCAGTGAGGGACAAATAGTGAGTGAGAAGTGTAATCCTGACAAGAGAATGCATGAGATGAGGAGGAATTTAGCAGAATTTGATAGATTTTTTTCTCTGGACAAGAAATAATTACTGGTAATATTGTGGATATGAAGCACCTCTAGATAGAATTTAAATTATTTTACATTAATTATAAATATATGATTAAATGAAAGTGCTGTGGGACATTTGAGACATATCTCTAGCTCTCAACCATAGATAGATAGAGAGAAAGAGATAAAGTGAGGGATGGAGAGAGACAGAGAGAAAGAGAGACAGATAGGTATAAAGCAAGCCCCCACAATGTGGCTGAAAATTTGAAGCAATCCCGGAAGTACCAAAAATGCAGTTCCACCCTCATCCGCTGGGGGCTGGTGTCAGAAGCGAGCAAATCCTCATTGACTCCCAAATACCAATTTCACAGCAGAAATAAACATGTTAACAGCCTGGTACCAAAACATGTTTTTGTTTAAATGATCTAGTTTACACTCATGACAACTCTGAGGTGGGGTGAACTTTTTTCTCTCTTCTGTTTAAGTGTATTAAAAGCCTAAAATTCTGTATAATTAATGAGCATCCGACCCACGTGACCGCCGCCTCAGACCCACGTGACCACAGAGCTAGGTCCGTGGAAAGGCCTCAGTAGAGCCTCGGTCTGGCCTGGAAACCGTTCCGGGATTTTGAGTCTCTGTGTTTGTGTATTCTTTTTTGGATATTATTTGTGCAATTGTTGGATAAAATGACTTGCTGTGGCATTAATTGCACTAATAGAGCATCCAAGGAGTCTCCACTTCATTTTTTTCGGTCAATAAGATTATATATATGTATTTTAGGTCACTGCCGAGCTGAGCTTAGATTTTAACATGTACTGTTTAACCATGACATTTAAATGTAATAGGGTAAAACCCAGTGCATTTAACATAATTCTGCACTTTAGAAAATGGGTTGAAATATAACATGTAGGTGGAGCTGGGTTCCGACTATCGGCTTGTGGAGCTCTCGGGAGACCGATGATTTCCACCCTGAAACAGGCAAACAAATGGAGACGAGATGGAAAAAATATTGGTTGTTAAAATCCGCCTGGTTTTATTTATCAAACCAATGCTGATATTTAAAAAAATAACTAACATCGGCCGATATTGATGTTGATGCCGATATATTGTCCATCTCTAATTTTAATGGTAAATAACTTCCAAAATGTCTGAATTGCCCTCCCCCACTGCTTTGCTTCTCTGCTTTGTAACTAGGCCTTAGGGTCACGCTCGTTAAGCTGTACCCTTAATATTCAGCACTTAGTTCTCAGTTCCCAATGAGCTGAAACTTGGCTTATGCTTAACGTAGAGACTTGAAAGTTTGACTGTAGCATCAGGCGACCCTCAGGCCCGACCTCCACAGTTCCCAGACTGCTAGGTCAATCAGAAAGGTTAAAGGTCACAAAACAGGCATTCTTTTGCCCTTCTTCATTTTGGGGTACTTCTGAAGTATGCCTAAATGAATTTGGAGGTACTTTTCAGGGGGTAGATGGGTCCCTGACAGAGAAAAAAATCTGGAAATATTCACGGGAGTCGCTATTGATAAGTTGTAAGTGCTCACCAAGTTTGGTCAAGATTGGAGGAAGGAAATGGGGTCAAAAAATTCCCTACATGCAGCAGCTGAAGGCCCAAACTATAGCCTGCCCTAGATTTGACCCCCTTTTCGGCCGCTGTTCGGCTTGCGTTTGTCTGAGGCGCACAAAATTTTTTTGATGCATCCCGGTGCTGGCCCGAACTACATACGTTTAATCAGATTTCAGATTCAGATTTCAGATTTATTGGCCAAGTAAAAGTACATTTACAAGGAATTTGTCTTCAGTAGATGTTCGCTCTCTAAAACATACAACAACCACAATAAATGTGAATAAAAATACCCAAAAACATATAAGAACATGTATACCCACATACATGTTCATTTACACACACGCCGTCGTCGTCGTCGTCGTCTTCCTCTGCTTATCCGGGTCCAGGTCGCGGGGGCAGCATCCCAACTAGGGAGCTCCAGGCCGTCCTCTCCCCGGCCTTGTCCACCAGCTCCTCCGGCAGGACCCCAAGGCGTTCCCGGACCAGATTGGAGATGTAACCTCTCCAACGTGTCCTGGGTCGACCCGGGGGCCTTCTGCCGGCAGGACATGCCCGAAACACCTCCCCGGGGAGGCGTCCAGGAGGCATCCTGACCAGATGCCCAAACCACCTCAACTGGCTCCTTTCGATCCGGAGGAGCAGCGGTTCTACTCCGAGTCCCTCCCGAATGTCCGAGCTCCTCACCCTATCTCTAAGGCTGAGCCTGGCCACCCTACGGAGGAAACTCATTTCGGCCGCTTGTATCCGCGATCTCGTTCTTTCGGTCATTACCCAAAGCTCATGACCATAGGTGAGGATTGGGACGTAGATCGACCGGTAAATCGAGAGCCTGGCTTTCTGGCTCAGCTCCCTCTTCCCCACGACAGATCGGCTCAGCGTCCGCATCACTGCAGACGCCGAACCAATCCGCCTGTCGATCTCCCGATCCCTCCTACCCTCACTCGTGAACAAGACCCCGAGATACTTAAACTCCTCCACTTGAGGTAGGACCTCTCCCCCGACCCGGAGTTGGCAACACACATGCATATATACATATGTACATACCCACACACACACACACACACACACACACGCACGCACACACACACATATCCATAAGCATACTGAATAAGTATTAAAAACTATAATAGAAGGATGGTAAAATAATCTACAGATTCAGGAGAGAAATGGCTGAAGGAAAGAAACTGTTCTTGTGTCTGGTAGTTTTTGTGTACAGCGATCTATAGCGTCTGCCAGATGGGAGGAGATGGAAGAGAGTAGATGCAGGATGCGTGGCATCTTGGACAATATTCACTGCCTTTTTCCTGCTCCTGCTGATGTACAGTTCCTGGACAGAGGGCAGTTGGGCACCAATGATTTTTCCTGCTGTTTTAATAATACGCTGTAGTCTGCATTTGTCCATGTTTGTGGCTGACCCAAACCAGACAGTGATGGATGAGCAAAGTATGGATTCGACTGCAGCAGTGTAGAAGATGATCAGCAGCTCTTGTGGTAGGCCGTACTTCCTTAGTTGCCGTAAGAAATACATCCTCTGCTGAGCCTTTTTGACGATGGAGTTGATGTTTTTTTCCCACTTCAGATCCCTGGAAATGATAGTTCCCAAGAACTTGAATGAGTCCACCATTGACACTGGGCTGTTGGATATTGTGAGGGGGGGGGCACCGTGGGAAGCTTCCTAAAATCCACGACCATCTCCACAGTCTTAAGGGTGTTAAGCTCAAGATTGTGCTGACTACACCAGACCACCAGCCTCTCAACTTCTTGCTGATAAGCAGACTCATCACCATCCTGGATGAGCCCAATGACAGTGGTGTCATCTGCAAATTTCAGGATTTTTACAGCTGAGTCATTAGAGGTGTAGTCATTGGTGTACAATGAAAAGAGCAGTGGAGAAAGGACACACCCCTGTGGTGTACCGGTGCTGATCAACCTTGTGCCAGACGTAACATTGTTCAACCGCACATGCTGGAAATCCACTGACACATAGCAGGGGAAACAGTGAGCTGAGAAAGCTTTGAGGTGAGGATTTCTGGTATAACGGTGTTAAAAGCAGAGCTAAAATCCACAAACAATATCCTTGCGTAGGTCCTTGGTTGATCAAGATGTTCCAGGATGAAGTGCAGCCCCATGTTAATTGCATCATCCACTGACCTGTTTGCCCTATAGGCAAACTGCAGGGGATCCAGCTGGTGGCCTGTGGTGCTTTTAAGATGGGACAGCACCAAGCGCTCAAAGGACTTCATGACTACTGATGTCAAAGCCATGGGTCTGTAGTCATTCAATTCGGTAGGGGAGGATTTCTTCAGTACTGGGATGATAGTGGAGCTTTTGAAGCATGATGGAACCTCAAACAGCTCCAGCGATCTGTTGAATATTGTTGTGAAGACAGGTGCTAGTTGGACAGCACATGCCCTGAGGCAGGAAGGAGTTACTCCATCTGGGCCTGGTGTCTTCCGTACATTCTGTCTCTTAAAGATGTTGCAGACATCCTCTTCCCTCACAAGGAACGCAGCTTGTGATTTAGAGGAAAGAGGAGTAAGAGTGTCCAGGTGAGGGGTGGCGGCTGCAGCTATGCTGGAGTGGAGGATGGGTGTGACATTCCTTTCCTCAAAGCGACAGTAAAAGCCATTTAGCTCCTCAGCAAGGCCATGATTACCATCAGAAATGGAGGATGGTCTCCTGTAGTTGGTAATGTGCTGAATGTTTCTCCACAATAATGTGGGGTTGTTGGCTGTAAACTGTTTTTTCAGCTTTGCTGCATACTTAATTTTAGCAGCTCTGATCTCCTTGTTCAACGTGTTCCTGAGTGATTTGTACAGAGGCCTGTCTCCTGCCCTATAAGCCTGCTCCTTTGCCCGTCTTAACTGGCTCAGTGATGCTGTAAACCATGGCTTGTTGTTATTAAAGGTGCGAAAAGTCTTTGTTGGCACACACACTTCCTCACAGAAGGTGATGTAGGATGTCACAGTGTCCGTTAGCTCGTTCAGATCGCCGGTGGCATCTGCTAATACTCTCCAGTCTGTACAATCAAAACAGTCCTGTAACTCCTCTTTTGCTTCATTTGTCCATTTCCTCACTGTCCTGATGGCTGGCTTTGCAGATTTTAGTTTTTGTTTATAAGTGGGGATAAGATGAATCAAATTATGGTCAGAGAGGCCGAGAGCTGCACGAGGGACAGAGTGGTATGCCCCTTTAAGAACTGTATAGCAATGATCCAATATGTTTTTGCCTCTAGTCGGACATCTGATGTGCTGTCCGTATTTCGGTAGTTCGATATTACGTTTAGCCTTATTGAAGTCACCCAAAATAATGAGCACGGAGTCTGGGTATTTGTTCTCTGTGGAGGTAACTTGATCGGCGAGAGTCTGCAATGCAACACTCACATCTGCTTGAGGATGTATGTATACACCAATCAAAATGAATGATGATATTTCCCGTGGGGAGTAAAACGGCTTACAGTTCAAAAATATTGTCTCCAAGTTTTAGCTACAATGTTTACTGAGAACTGTAGCGTCTGTACACCAACATTCATTAATGTAGAAGCAGATTCCAACTCCTTTCGTCTTCCCTGATAGCTCTTTTTCCCGGTCTGCGCGATGTAAACAAAACCTGGGCAGGTATAATCCATTATCAGGAGTCAAGTCATTGAGCCACGTTTCAATACAGCAGAGGGCAGCGGAGTGTGCAAAATCTCGGTTAGTCCTGTTCAGAAGGAGCAGCTCGTCCATTTTATTAGGTAGGGATCGGACGTTCGCTAGGTGTATTGATTAATTGATTAATTCGTGCCGGTCGGAACATTTTAAGTGTCCGTTTGGGCCCAGAGGCCAGTTTTCCCGCCATTTTTGCCATGTGGCCTCAAACGTGGCATTTTTCAACTGATTTTCACCAAACAAACACCAATTCGGCATGCCGCCATCACCTCAAGCTAGCCCAGGAGGTTTGGTAGCCGTAGCTTGTCGTTCTGGTGCAGTTTTGAACTCTAGGGTTCCAGAGGTCATTTTCTTTTGGCCACAACTCCACAACGGAATGTCCGATTGGTCCCGTTTTTGGAGACGTTGTTCCTGTGGGGCCAAGCAATCAGAATCCATTGTCAAATTTGAAAAAAAAGAAGTCATCCCTGATTTTGGCCAGAAAATAGGGTCTGGAGAGCGACGTGTCATAGAGGACTTGTATCCAGCTGATACAAAGTGGAATTTTTTTTTCTCTTGAGTATAAGTTTCGGGGGCCAAGCAGGAGTCCACCCCAGGTGGTTTGGTGGCAAAATCTTTTGTGGTTATGGAGATATAGCGCCCCAAAGCACGAGATTTTCGCAGTTTGGCAATGGCGTAACTCTAACGCCGTGCATGCTATTGAAGAGACGAGTAGATTTTTGTGCTCGTACCTATATCACAAACCAGAGAGTGAAAAAAGTTTTCAGCTACGCCCCCTAGTGGACAAACTTGGTCTGTGAGCAACGTAGGGTGGTCGAACCAACAAATTATGATTTGGCACGTACTTCTTTACAACATTTGTGAATTTAGTGTCCCTAGGTAAAAATGTACCAGTTTTAACAATTTAAAAGCAACGGCCAAAACCCTAGGCCCAAAACGAAGCCGGACCTAGATTTGAGCCCCTTTTTGGCCGCCGTTCGGCCCGAGTTGGTCCGAGGCACACAAATTTTTTTTGCCGCATCCCGGTGCTGGCCCGACCCACAGATTTCAAATTTGTGCTGGCCGCAACATTTTAAGGGTCCGTTTGGGCCCAGAGGCCAGTTTTCCCCGCCATTTTTGCCATGTGGCTGCCAACGTGGCATTGATTCAGCATGCTGCCATCACCCCAAGCTAGCCCAGGTGGTTTGCTAGCCATAGCTAATCGTTCTGATGCTGTTCTGGCCTCCTGGTGACTTTTGGGAGATACTTTGACCTGCTTAGGAACCTCAAATATGGATGACATTGAGAGGGCATTTACAAACCTATAGACCCTATGTAAAGGGAAAATTTCAGACTGATCGAACATTCAGAAGGGTCAGAGGTCACTACCCCTGTTAGTCCAAGCAGAAAAAAGGATGTATTTTAGCTGAAAACCATGGTTCTCCTCAACCTAGAGCCCTGAGATTTTTACTGTTTGTTCAGTGACCTGACAGCTCCAACATGTGTAAATGTCAGACTGATCGTACTTTCTGGCTCCCAACAGGAGTCAGAATAATGCAAAAATCAGGTGTACGACAAATTACAGGTGCCATTTAAAAACCATACAGTATTCTGACTCCATTCTTTTTGGAGAAAAAGCAGAATATTATTTAGAGTACAACAAAACAGACCTGACCTCTCTAACTCATTCAGGGCCTGAGTTAAGTTTGGTTTATGCTTGACACATTCACTTTCCGCTTGGTGATGCGGTTTGCGGATGGAACGCGTTTCACAACTTGCAGTGTTTATGGTTCATGCGGCTTGTCTCTGCGGTGAGCCAATATTCTCCCAAACTGAACGGGGCAGCATGGAGCTCTATGGCATGCATCCAACACTACACCATAGTAGAAGTAAAAATTACTGTTGTTCACAACATGGCATTCCAGCATTTCTTAACAGCATCCTCGTCTTTTCCGACAGTGCGAGCTATTTCCCTCCAAGAATTATTAACAACATGTTGATCACAGTGATATCTGAGAGCTGAATCATACAAATGACTGTATTTACGAACCTCTGCCATACTAGTTCTTGCCAGTCCGCCATGTTTTTCCGCGTCTGACCGTCCGCGTGGTTAGAAAATTTCCTAGGTGCACAGTGCGGAAATTTTGCACCGTGCGGAGGCGTGGTGGAGGGGCGTGGTTGTTAAAATGACTCAATTTTGCCGCGTGGAGCTGTGCGAACCTGGCGGACGTGTCAAGCATAAACCAACCTTTATAGGCCCCCAAAATTGTAATTTGAAATCGGACTTTAAGTGCAACTGTAAACATTGACATTTGGGTAATATTTTCACACCCTTAGCAAGGTCAAATTAGGCTGAAAATTTGAGGGTATTTACATCCCTATAGACTCTATTTATGGTGAACATTTCACACTGATTGGACCTTCTTTCTCTGAATTGGAGTCATAGTAATGTGAAAATCTTGCATCTGAACATGTAATTCTGGCTCCCATTTAAAAACAATACATTTTTTTGACTCCAATTATTTTGTAGATGATACAGGCTATTTTGTAGAGCCTAACAAAACAGACCTGACCTCTCTGTGATGTTCAGAGGCTGAGCTATAACCCCCCCAAATGTGTAACTTGAAATCGGCCTCTAAGTGCAACTGCCAATATTGACCTTTGGGTAATATTTTGACCACCGTAAGAAGGGGATATCAGGCTGAAAGTTGGAGGGTATTTACATCCCTATAGACTCTATTTAAATAAAAAAATGTCAGGCTCATTGGACCTCCTATCCCTGAACTGGGCTCAGAATAATAGTAAAATTGTGCATCTGAACATATAATTCTGGCTCCCATTTAAACAATGTTCAATATTTGGACTCCATTCCTTTTGTATAGGATACAGACCATTCTTTAGAGTATAAGAAAACAGACCTGACCTCTGTATGTTGTTCAGGGCCTGATATATAAGGCCCCAAATGTGTACTTGGAAATCGGCCTTTAAGTAACACTTGCCCAGGTGACATTTGGGCATTGATTTGACCACCTTAGGAAAGTCCAATATGCATGAAAATTGGTACGCATTTATAAGTCATTAGTCTCGACTTTTCTTTAAACATTCAGCCTGATCGGACCTTCTGGCTCCGCATTGCAGTGAGAATTATGTGAAAGGTGGAATGAATTAAAACTGTTTGGGAGTCTCCCTGCTTCCCAGCAAAACCTACAAAACAGGATGCATCTGCTGCTCTTGACTTTCAGATAAATATTCTTACTGGAACTGGCGTAAGACTTTTTAGCTGTACAACAGGTTGTATCACGTACAACTGTGGTTCGCACGCACACTGCTTAGCTCCTACAACCTCAACTTTGCAAGATGCTGTAAACTAAGAAGAGCTAGTCTTTTATTTGGCAATGCTGGTGGATTATCATATTTGAAAGGAAGAGGCAACTCATAATGTCCATCCTTTCTTTGTACAATAGAATCTGAAAGTAGCTGTAAGCAGCGAATATCATCTTGGAAAATATGCTTCTCTTGATATAAATTTTCTGTAAAGTCCATTTGCAAAGCCTTTAATATGCTCATAACTGGAGGTACAGGGGACTCTGACTGAAACTCTGCGTACAAAACTTTGATTTTCATGTCTTTTAAGATTTGAGTTTGCTGACCCTATAATCCATCCTAGCACTGTTTTCTGTGCAAATGGTTCATTTTCAGAACCTGTCACTACCTTTAAGGGAGCTAGAGCAAAAGGGCAATCATAACCTATTAGCAGTCCCACTTCACATTCTTGAAGAGGCTGCAGTTCTTTAGCCAGATGCTTAAGGTGTGGCCACAGAAGAGCAGTGTCCTTGGTGGGTATATGAGACTTATCGACAGGAATGAAATCTCGTGTAAACATGACAGAGATAACGAGATCAATGAGTTCCTTGACCACCACCAAACAACATTCCTGACAATTACATTCACGCACTGTGGTCCTGTCCACCTGTCCAGGAATTTTGGGGTAGAGTATGTGAGAATCTGTCAAAATGTCTGAAATGTCATATCCCAACTTCCCCCTCTCGTTGTTTACTGGGAAACCTGGATGATGTCTCGATTGAAACATCTTTGGTTTACGTGGTTCTGATTGCCATATGCATCGCTAAGAAAACTATCCTCTTGAATTGGAAAAATAGAGAAACTCTCTGCATTAACCAGTATAGAAATCTTTTGTTAGATCATATTACACTTGATTTAGCCTCTGCTTCCACTTCAAATCAATCTCTCTGGGCTCCTTTGATCGGTTCCATCACATAGCGATGATGGGGGACCATTGATATTGTCCTGCGGGATGATGTGGGGGTGNTCCCTGGAGGTGGGTTCGCTGGGGGGTGTCTGGGACTGGGGGGCCATTGCCCCCCTCTGGAGGTTCTTGGGTTGCCTCGGGGGGTGGACTACTGGCGGTTATGAGTGGGGCCCCTCGGAGGTCTTGGCGGCGGCCATGGGTCAGTGCCTGGCAGCTGCATTGCCCCTGGGTGGGTTTGGGTGGGGGCCTGGTGGCTCAGGGTGTGGCCGGCCCCATGTGGGGATCTCGGCGGGGCCTTGGGGGTCGGGTCCTGACATGTATGCTGCCGGGAAGAAGGCAGGAACATGCAGCAGTACCTGGCCCGGGTTCAGGGGCCTCGGGTAGACCTTGGCTCCTCTGCAGTCTCATCACAGGGGAGGGGGAGGTCCAGGAGTGGGAGGACCCAACCTTACCTGGATGTCCTATGTCTTATGTATTCTGGAAGTTATTCTTAGTGTTGCTATTGTTTATGATGCATATATACATATTCCTGTGTAGACATATATAACTATGTATGTATTTATATAATATTTATTACTTTATTGGTATTTTGTTATGTTTACTGCGTATCAATGAAGGACAGTGTTTTTGGTGCTTCAGCGACATGAACACATTTCATTATTTTCCTTCTTTGGTTTATTTTGTTTATTATAAGCATATATATATATATATATATATATATATATATTAGGGCCGAGACTTTAACGCGTTAATTACGATTAATTAATTAGAAAAAAATAACGCGTTAAAAAAATTAACGCATTTAATCGCAGCTTGCATTTCAAGCACGGCGGAACCTTTGTCATTGCACGTTTTCCTCGTAGACCGAATATCACTGACGCACACAGCAATGCACAGTGGCTAATGGCTACTAAAACGAAATAAAAACAGAAAGAAGTTGCCTTGCTTGGACTGATTTAGGATTTAGGAAACACATCCGCCTCTTTTCTTAACTTGGAAAATAAAAACTTCCAGACAACAACGGAGTCCGAGTCGCGGACATTTTTCAGAGATCATCTCTGCTGCGGCTGCCCGCCCGGTGGCACCGGAAACTTTACAAAAGTTGCGGTAAGCTATATTTTTAACATTTACGTAACATCTGTGCAGCGCTGAAAGCACCAGACAGAATAATTCTGTGCCCTAACAGTAGCTTATGAAAGTAGGCAGATAAACGAGAGGCACCTGGCTGCCGCTGGGAGAACGCTCCGTGTTCTCACTACTCTAAACAATCACAAACAACGTGTCTTAAAGTTGAAAACAGAAGTTTAAGTTAAAACAGAAATACTCTGAAACTTTTCTGACGATTTTCTAAACAATTCTGTCGGGGAATTCTATGTTTCTGAGACAAGTCGCTGTCTAAACATCACATGCATTACTATCAGGGGCAGCGAGGAACGAGGAAGTTGTGTTCAGGCTGGAGATCACACCAGATTCGCTGCTGCAGGCGTGAATCTGCGGGTCGGCAGCATCCCCTTATTAGCGTGACAGCAGAACTTCCCATGTAAGGAAGGTCCGCTCACCTGTTCGTCAGATCATTATTTCCTCGCCATGATCTTTTATCATCCCATCAACCTCCAGTCATCCAACTGGAACCAGTTAGTTTTCCTGATCATTCTCAGAATATGCCATGCCTGCTCTCGTGTTAAAAGTTAGTACATTTAAGTACTAGATCATATCTGTGCCTGTTCTACTGTCATTTTGAAGGATTATTATTTATGTGTTTTTACTACATTATGAGTAGAAATGCTAATAAAATCTCCCAATTATACAAACAAGTGAAACTGGAAAAATTAGAATCTGGTGCAAAGTCAAATTAATTTCCGTCATTCAACTAGACAGAGAGACTATTTAAAGGCTCAGGAACCATTTGCAGGTGCTTTCTATTTGTAATTATAAATTTTAGTTGATTTGGGTTTTGTTTCATATCACACAGTGACATGTGAATAACTAAAATGCATTTTTTTTATTAAAAGCTTTAGTTTACAGTAATAACCATGTCTAATGTTTGATTCTCTGTCTCATAATTTTAATTAAAAGTTTTACTTTGAGAGCGCATTTTCCTGAACGATTAAAATGTGATTAATCGAGATTAATTAATTACAAAGCCTGTAATTAATTAGATTAATTTTTTTAATCAAGTCCCAGCCCTAATATATATATATATGAACAGTGATTTGTTTCCCACGGTTCCTCCCCTCCAGCTGCAATTCCCGCAGTTCACATCCCCCCGGGGCTGAATCGATCACCAGCGGAGTTTTCACTGGCCCATTACCCCCCCCCGGTCTTTCCCCAACCACGGACGTGGTGACGCGGAACATCGGACAAGGTAAGGGCGGGATGGCTGCTGCTTGTGTAACCGCGTCGTCAGACTCCCTGTTGCTGCGCGCTGATGCCATGCTTTCCGTCTTGCTAGAAGACCACAGCTCATCCTCGGAAAATAATTATTCTTCCTCCAAATCTGCCAGTACTACATGAAGAGCTTTGTCAGCACTGAACATTCCTCTCGGCATTGTGTTTTTTCCCTCTTCCACTCACTCACTCTCACTCGACCTGACTGCTCTGACAACCCCCGTGGCTCTGCGACTGGTGGGCGGGGTTCAAGCTCTAAATACTTCATAAATTTGAATAGTAACACACACACAAATGCTGCTTGGATTGAAGTTACAGGTGTCTGCCAACCTGCAGTGTAACACATTAACTGCATGAGGGCTCATTTCTGCTGCTGTGACTTATTAAATCCAACATTGCTGCTTGTCGCAATTCTGTGACTTTGGCCCTTAAAGGGTTAATCCATTTTAAATATTATATACTCCGTTTAGCAATAGTACATGGATGTGACAGAGGGGAGATGAAATAAAAACACAAGGAACTAAATTCTAGGAAGTTTCCTGTTCTTGCAGCTTTATTAGTCGGACGACACCACGCTGAACTCAAACATGACCTGAAGCCGTCGTCGTTTTGTTTCTGTGCTTATTCAGGTAGATCCCAGAGACCCACAAAGCAGGTAATAAATGATTTAGTTCATTTTAATATATTCTCACATTAGACCATAAAAACCCTGAAAGGATATGCAACAAAATCACCAGGATGAAGCCTTTTTCACACTGGAACAATGTGGTTTCCATGCAGCTTCCACATAGACCGAAAGTCATTGAGTCCAGTCAGAGCATTCCCACCAGCTGTGGAGCGGTGTAGATCTGGATGTGGAACTCTGAATAGTTTCCACATGGAGTCTGTTTTCTCCACCACATGCGGAGTTTAAAAAATTACATGAGCCAGACAGGAAGTGAGACGTGTTTCAGCGAGATGTATCTGGTATATTTCTAAATAAAACCGGGTCACATTACTTTTGCCAGCTTCAGTTCACGGTGTATGATAGTTCATCTTATTGTTACAGGTTTATTGTTGTTTCATATTTCTAATCATTTGGTGCTCTTGTGGAAGGAGACATCTAGAGACGTTCAGCACACAAACCACCATCGGTGTGAACGGTAGTCCGTCTGGGAACCAGACTGAATTCTGTGGCTTCAGACTCCTTAAAGGCCAGGATCAATATTAATTAGACCCTCAATGTGCCGCAGTGTCACAAAGCTCATTTCCATCAGAAATAATACTCTGGCATTTTCTAATCTGTCGATCTGACAGCTGATCACTTCAGCTGAGTTATGGCTTTTATTTGAAGCTGCTTATCTGAGCAACTTGGAGGCATGAGTCGGTTCTGGGAAGAAGGTTCAATGTTCCTTCGATCATTATTTGTACCCTCACCTCAGAGATTTAGTGACGTAGGATCCATTTCTGTTGTTTTGTCAGCATCAGCAGCTGAGGGGGAAGTGACGAGCAACAGTCCGCTCCTGTTCTGGATGGAACCCTAAAACCAGTAAAGTCTGCTCTTCATGAAAACTCAACATGCAAATGCCGCTGTTTAGTTTTCAAAGATGATGTTCATGCTGAATGTGAAGTCTAGTAAATCATGTGTTACAATGGAACACACACACACACTCTCTCTCTCTAGCTCCTTTTTGTTATTACTGCCTGGCCCCATCTGACTGTGACTAAGTGAAGACCTGTCTTCATCTGTTTCAATCTGAACCACTAATGTTCTGCGCCGTAAGCTAGCACCATAGGTCACACATATTAGTCTGCCTGCCTATTACACACACACACACACACACACACACACACACACACACACACACACACACACACACACACACACACACACACACACACACACACACACACACACACACACACACACACACGTGCATTTTTGTTTGAGCAGTGCAGAATATTTTATGCCATTCTACAACAGCATTCAGGTTATTTTCATGTATTATTAGGATTCTAATATGTGGCAAAGTTAGATTTTTGATGACGTTATTAACCAGTCATGCTAGAACACTCAAAGATCCAGACATGTTTCAGTGAATGTTGTATGTAGGAATGCACCAACGACAATACCAGTTTGATGGGAGCTTTGTTTCCCTCTCACAGGGAATTAGTTTACTCCAGTAAGTGGCAGTAATGCATCATAAAATAAATGCAAGCCACATAAAAAAAGAGGAGGCCAACATGATGTATGGTTGCAGGCCGAAAATAAAGCACTTAACGGCAATGAGACAGCGTTATGCATTTGGGTAGCAGAAGCAAAGCTATGTCAGTACTGTAGAGTGTGTCCAGGTGATCAAAGGTGACAAAAGTAAGGTCATCAGCAAATTTTATTAAACAGGTCCTTCACTCATATTTTTAATACATTTGCAGTGGTCTCTATAAGGAAGAATGCCTTGTAAGTTGTGCTGTGGGGAAAAAAGCCTCTGGTGCAACTGCTTCAGCATGAATAATTCAGCCAGAAGGGAATGTAGCTTCAGATGACCAGACTTGGAGCCTTATTTCCTGATAGTTGGACGTCTCACCTCAAATTCGATGACAGGGATGTGACTACCATTGACTTTGTTTGCTTTGCAGTACTGATGTTTCATCTCCATAGATGGTAAATGGCCTGTATTTGAAATAGC
>SSNQ01000025.1:1141149-1160595 GCA_006942095.1 Nothobranchius kuhntae | reverse complement strand
CGCTCTCCATCCCCCCCCCCCCCCCCCCTTCATTTTCTCTAACCCTGTTTCATCATTTTTCTTAATTATTTTTTTAATAATGTACTTAATGTACTTTTGCTATGTTTCACCCAACGTTTCTTCATTTCATGCTCATCTTAATTTTATTTTTTTCTTGGTCCCTTCAGTGACCTCCACGCACTGGTTCGGCCTGTTTCTCCTCCTGGTCTCGTGATGAAACGATAACCTTTCCAGGGTGTGGGCTCCTGAGTGAGACTTGTATTTGTCTTTTTGTTTTCTTTAGCCAGTTCAGGCTGTCACTGATGATTTGTCAGGCAGGTCCATCACAAGTTTGTCACGGTATCAACTTTTAAATGGACCTACTGCTGTACACAGAATAATGATTTTGCAAACAAATTCTTTATCCATCCAAAGTGCAGAAAGCTGGCTCTCTTCAAAGTTATTGAAGTTTTACCAGTTTCATTTCATTTCCTTTATGCAACCAATCGGCTATGATAAAGTAAAAGTATTGAACCATTCAGCTGTAAAAAACAAAAAAGTGGGTACAGAGATTTGGTCTGTTGGGAGACCAGTAGACACCCCTCAATTATGTGATGCTACTGGTGATTTAAAAATCATCCTTATCAGTTGTGATTTTGTTGAAATGTTTTCTTCTTTTAAAGTAGTTTAGCCTATCAATTCACACTTCAGACCTGGGTTAGTATAGCTAACGAAAACCAACAAAATAACAAAAACAAGTTGAATCAGAAGCCTCTTACTGACAGCTAAAGAAGCAAAAGCTTATTTTGACAAAATTTGATAATAAGAAAAATCGTCTTTCTGACATCATTTAGAAGGAAGAATCAGAAGTTTCTTTCTGACAATACCATATCATTTTATTTGATTAAGTTAAGCACTTTCAACACAGTCATGCAGCTGACCAAAGTGCTGCACAATTTAAAACAATCAGCTAGAAATGTAACATTTGAAAATACAGTTAAGAAGAAGAACTAAAACTTATGAAGAAGAAGAAGAAGTTTCTTTCTGACACCCTTTCAGAAGAAGCAGAATCCTCTTTCATTTAAAAAGATGAGAAAGAAGCCTCTTTCTGACATCAGTTTCTTTCTGTTAAAATTTAAGATGAAGAAGAAGAAGCTTATTTTTGACAAGCTTTAGAAAGAAGAAAACATCTCCTTCCTAAATGTCAGAAGAGGAAGCTGGTTTCTTTCTGACATTTAGGAACAAGCAGAAGCCTCTTGTTGACATAATGTAATTAGAAGAAGAAGCACCTCTTTCCGACATCATTTAGGAGGAAGAAATTGAAGCTTCTGACATTATTTATGAAGAAGTAAATGTTTCTTTCTGACATTGTTTAAATAGAAGAAAAAGGACCCTCTTTCTGACATAATTTAAAAAGAAGAAGCAGAAAGCTCTTTCTGACATCATATAAAAAAGAGAAAGCCTTTTCCTGGCGTAATTTAGAAAGACGTTTCTTTCCGACATCATTTAGGAAGAAGAAGCAGATGTTTATTTTTGACATAATTTAGCAACAAAAAAAAGCTAAAGAATAAATAAATAAACAAGAAGAGCAAGCTTTTAAGTAGTTTGTTATCCTCTCTTAAAATTAAAAAATATAGATTTAAACAAAAGTATCGTTATGGTATCGACATCTTCAGACCTGCTAACCTTGTCACTTTTTTTGTTTTGTTTTTTGAGTACCACATGCACACCGTTTTTTTTCGCAGACTTTTGCAACTCTGTTGCTCTCCACGCTGTAATTTCCCCAAAAACTGGCTGGAAACATCTTCTTGAATAGTCAAACGTAACAAGTATTTTAATCTGCATTTCACTTACATAGGCGTTGCCGTGGCTGAAATCCTACAAGATCCCACGTTTTTTTTTCTTTTTTTTTTGTGCAGTTTCCCGAAGAAGCAGTGGGAAATACTATGTTGTCGCTTGTGATCACAGCCGGCAGACAGCAAGGAGAAGGAGGAAGGGCAAGGTGAAGTTACAGCATACGTTACGGAGTTCAAATTAGAAAGGTAGCAGTGGATATAATGCTTTTTGGTTTACATGTTTCAACAGCATTAAGATAGATGAGTGTTGACGATCTTGGCAGGGTTTACCCCAGTGCTCATTAGCGTGGCGGCCTGCCAGGTTTTTCTCCCCCCACCAGGCTAAGCGTCACTTATTTATGTAAAACTGATTGCTTTGTATGTCTGACTTTAACCGCGTCTAATACTGTATTACGGTGTGAGCGCAACAGCGACAACTTAAGATCGATGTGTGAGCAGCGTGAGAGGTCGGGTGTTTTTGATCTGAACCCTTAAAACCTCCAGCAGGCTACGCTGCACTATTGACGTGTAAGCGCGCGGCGCTAACAACTTAGCGACGTGACATGTCTCGGAGACAGCATAAAAACACGTTGGACACTTCTTCTGAAGTGGAAAAATAAAACTTCTTCTTAAGCAGAGCATGACTTCGCCTCGTTCACCCTCTGCCCGAGCCGGACTGAGCTCGATAACATTGACCAATTGCTAGTTTGCATAGCCACTGGGTCGTTGGAGCTGCCCCGTGACTGCCTGATGGAAAATCCGCGGGTTTCATCAGACTCGTAATGTTTCTTGTTTTTGCTGGGGTCCCCCTTTATTTTACCACTTCCTCCTGCAGTCTTCCACTATTAAAATTTAAAATGATTCTGTAGATTCTAGGTACACCACTATCTGTATCTGTTCAACCAACTAAATTATCCGTATCTGTATCTTTGCAAAAACAGTAACTTTAAATATTCAACTGAAAAAGAGGCGAGCTGAAGAAAACCTAGGGAGTACTGAAGAAACGTGAGCAACAGTGAAGCAATTACAGCGAGATCCGTTACTGTCTGTGTGTGTACGTGGATGAGCCGGACGGACTGCGCTCCCGGCCGGCTAGAGAGTTTTGTGTGTAGGGAGGGGCGGGCGCTCTATGTGACTGGCCAATCACAGAGCGTGAAGACAGTCAGTTACCCAATGAGGATTTTCCTTCAGATATTTATGAGGTTTACTCGTTTCATGCTCGTATTCCACATCCCCATGGGTGCTACTACTAGGCCGGTCCGATCCGCTTACACACAGAACCTTAGGCCTTTTCCAGCTGGGCTATTAAAGCTTGAAGTGCTTGAAAGATGACTGTGGAGAGACTTTTGCTATTTTTGAATGACTTGACAGTGTTTGGAGAGTTTGGTTGCAGGAAAGAAAAAACTAACTAGAAGTCATCCTACCAGCTGGTTTGAGCACCTTCAGTCCCACTGCTCCAAAAGCATCAGAACTACGAGGCAGGAGGGAAGAGTTTGTTTCTGGGTTCCACTTGGATAGGCAGGTGCAAGAGGATTAGCTTGGAGTCAAAAAGGGAACAAAGAAAAGTTTTATGACATGCATGCACTTTGAGAAACTGGCCTGCCACAGCAGAGTACATTATGGAAGCAATGCATGAGTTTAGATCCTCAGAGGAAAGCAGTCTAGCTCTGTTGAGGTTCAGGGCTGTTTTTGTCTGTCTGTGTCCCCGGGAGCAGTACAAGGTTGTGATGACAGAAGTTAAATCCCTGTGGTTTTCTAGGTTTTACTTTAAACAAGGCGGTGAGTCCGAGCACACTCCATGCTTTCTTACACATCTTTACCCGAGTGGAACTGCTGTCAAATAAAAATTTGGTTTAAGAAACGCCAGGGAGGAAAAAAGCCTGTGGCGGCAACTTTCTCTTTCACTGACTCTGTTTCTGAAAGCGAGTATCATCTGTTGAGTTGGGCTGATGCTGCAGGTTCATATTGGCCAAAAATAAATCACTTTGGCTCCAGCCAGTCTGCTTCAACAGGATAGAGACCTCCTTTCCCCACACTCTCATTTCAGCCTCATCATTTTTAGATAAGAACTGAAAGTGCAAATAAAAAATCCTTTTGCTTTACCGATTGTGCAGCGAGGCATGGTACCATCCAAACCCAGAAGCATCTCCCGACCCGGTCATCCAGAAATCACCTCAACAGCACGGGACGGGGCGGCCTTCCAATACACAACACCTAATACACAACACCTACTACACAACACCTACACAACTCCTAATACACAACTCCTACTACACAACACCTAATACACAACTCCTACTACACAACACCTAATACACAACACCTACTACACAACACCTACACAACCCCTAATACACAACACCTAATACACAACTCCTACTACACAACACCTAATACACAACTCCTACTACACAACAGCTAATACACAACGCCTAACACACAACTCCTACTACACAACCCCAATACACAGCAACTAATACGCAACGCCTAACACACAACATCTACTAGTAAGTAAGTAAGTAAAGTTTATTTATAGAGCGCCTTTCACAGATATAAATCACAAAGCGCTGTACAACATGAGTAAAATCAGGGCAAATACCTCAAACCAATAAAAACATCATAAAAACAATAGCAGTGACAACAATAGTAACCAAAATCAGGAGTAAAAACAAAGTTAAGGTGTGAAGAAGAACAAAGCCATCTTTTAGAATATTTAGCGGGGGAAAGCCTGGATGAAAAGGTGAGTTTTAAGATGATTTTTAAAGACCTCTACGGTGTTAGAGAGACGGAGATTTGAAGGTAGACTGTTCCAAAGTCTAGGGGCAATAGTCTGAAAGGCCCTGTCCCCTTTGCTTTTTAGTCTGGTTCGAGGAACAGCCAGGAGGTTTTCAGATGTGGCTCGGAGGTTCCGTGAAGTGGTGTGTGGGGATAAAAGCTCAGATAAATAGCTTGGAGCCTGGTTGTTAAGAGCTCTATAGGTCAGGACTAAAACTTTAAACTGTATTCTAAATTCTACCGGGAGTCAGTGGAAGGACTGTAAAACTGGGGTGATGTGAGCTCGTCTGCTGGACTTGGTTAGGAGTCTGGCTGCTGCATTTTGGATGGCTTGAAGGCGTGAGAGGGAGGTTTTGCTGAGACCAGTAAAAAGAGCGTTACAGTAGTCGAAGCGTGATGACACAAAGGCATGGATGATTTTTTCCAGATCTGCAGTAGAAACCAGTTTACGTACTTTTGAAATGTTTCTCAGTTGGAAGAAACAAGAGCGGGAGATGATTTTGACGTGTGAGTCTAAACTTCAAACCGGATCAAAAATAACTCCCAGGTTTCTAATGTTGGCCTTGGCTGATGGGCAAAAAGAGGCAATTTCCTGCTCGATTTTTGGTTGAAGTTCCGGGGGTGCAGAGATCAGAGTCTCTGTCTTGTTGGCGTTGAGAACAAGAAAGTTGCTGGACAGCCAGTTACTGATCTGGGTCAGGCAGAGTACAAGGGTGGCCAGCCTGTCCAACTGGTGAGGCATGAAAGACATATAGAGCTGTATATCGTCAGCGTAGATGTGGTAGGAGATGTCTGGGAAAGACTGAATGATGCCAGCTAGGGTAAGAATATAGAATGCGAATAGTAGAGGCCCTAGAACTGAACCTTGTGGAACCCCGCATGTTAGAGAGGCAGTGTCTGAAGAGAAGGTGAATGTTCTGTTAGTGAGATAGGAAGAGAGCCAGTCTAGAGCAGAACCTGAAATCCCAGCCAGAGTAGTATGTTGTGGTCTACAGTGTCAAAAGCTGAACTGAGGTCTAGCAGGACCATGACAAAGCATTTCCCAGCATCAGCAGTCATCAGGAGGTCATTATGCACCCTTACTAGAGCAGTCTCGGTTGAGTGCTGCTTCAGAAAGCCAGACTGGAAGGGGCCAGAGATCTTTGACTTGGAAAACCAGCATCTGAGTTGGGTTTCCACAACCTTCTCAAGTACTTTACTGATGAAAGGTAGTTTAGAAATGGGCCTAAAGTTACTGGTGGAGCTGTAGGGTTAGGTAGAGTAGATAGAGTAGATGAATCTCAGTGAGCTCCCCCTGAGGGTTAGACATAAGAATCCATAGTAAATAGGAAATCTATCTTATGGATCTTTGGGTACTTTTAACCAGAAGATTGGAACTTTTTATTGCAGGGATTTTGTAACACTTTGTATTAACTGAGAGACAACAGAAGAGAGAGTCACCTTTAAAACGTTTAAGAAGATTTATTTCTAAACAATTTTAAACAAAACCAACTCTAAATTCTAAGTGAATGGATGGATCTTAGTGTGAATGAAACGTGAGATGAATGGTGTATGTGTGAGTGATGTTTGTCATCAGAACTTTCGTATCTGGAGTAGCATGTCTGAGTGATTGTGACGTTTTGCTCTTAAGCTATTATCGGAATTTCATAAACACATGAGACGCCATTTTGTCGCCCCACACATACCCTTCAGAATGAGACCTCCGTACAGATCCAGAATGCCAGGTCCTCGGACCCCCCTTTCGGTACCGGAGCCGATGAAACAGCGTCAGCAGTACGACAGACTAGTCTCTGGATTGTCTCCAGGAAAAAGCAACAGTTGGTTGACAGCGTCAGATGGACCCGGAGGGTCAGTGAGTTCAGCTCTTATTCTGAAAGGAACCGTTGCTTGGTTGGTAAAATGCAACAGATTTTATCTAGCTTGTTGGTTCTTTGATTAAAAAGGAAGTCCGGGTGGCCGGTCCGATACTTCTCTTAGAATGCGAACTGCGAACTGGCCTTAAGATGGCGTGGGACTGGTTTTATTAATCTGGATGTTTTGATTTCTGGTCGAATCAAAGTTGGGCAGATTTATAAACACCACAGAGACTATGCCACGCTTCAGAAAGGACAGTTCTGATTGGATGAGTAAAAACAATGTGTCATGCGTTTACATTACGTGGATCAAGATGTCTAATGCAGCTAGACTAAAGTCATATTACTTGTTAAACTTACTAATCATAACATTGTCATTTCACAGATTGGTCAACATCTTATTATTGACTAACACTTTGTTTGATTAGCTTTATTAAAAATAAAGTTTTTTGATTTATTAAAAAGAAAGAGTCATTTGTCTTCATTCTTCTCTTGGGCTGGAAAGGAAGCAGTTTAGAAGCAAATGCATGAGACCTTGAACAATTTCTCATGCAGATTAGTTCTTGCTGAGGAGTGGGGGAAATGACTTCTAGGTGGAAAACAGTCATTTCATTCCGTTACATCGACTTTGGAATGATCTTCTGTTATCGTTACGCAGCACTGACAGTCTGGATACTTAAAAAACAGCTGAAGACCCTTTTATTTAAAGCTGCTTTTACCTAAACCTTTGCTTTTCTTATTTTTAACTCAAATTTGTCATCATCTTTCATTTGTTTTATTTTACAAATTTATGACTTTATTCTTCTGATTATCTATTTCTGTTTTCATTATGATTTTAGGCCTTTATGTTTTATGGCTTCATTGTTTCCTTGAGAGGGGTTGACAATGTGGAGTTGCTCCAACTGAGAGGCGACGAGCAGGGACGGGCATGCTTGTTGCCCCATCTTGGTTTCGGGTCCTGACTATGGTTTGTGTTTATGCACCAAACTACAGTTCAGACTACCCACCCTTTTTCGAGAACTCCTTTAACGCTCACTTAGGCAATGACAGTGAGACCTGGACAGGTGTGGTGGGGAGGAATGACCCCCCTGATCTGAATTTGAGTGGTGTTTTGTTATTGTGCTAGTCATGGATTCTCCATAATGAACACCATGTTCAGACATAAATGTGTCCATATGTACTCTTGGCACCAGAATGTTTTACACCGTAGCTCGATGATCAACGTTGTTATTGTTTCATCATATCTGCTGCTGCTTGTCTTGGGACACTTGGGTGAAGAGAGGGGTGGAGACCTGGCAGGCCCAAACATATTGTGAGGGTCTGCTGGGAACATCTGGCAATCTCCTGTCAGAAGGAGCTTCAATTACCACCTCCAACAGAACTTCCAAAATGTTCCGGGGGAGGCCGGGAACATTGAGTCCGAATGGGCCCTGTTCCACACCTCCATTGTTGAGGTGGCAAACCAGAGCTGTGGCCGTAGGGTCATCTGTGCATCTCGTGGCAACCCCCGAACCCACTGGTGGACACTGTGGTTAGTGATGCTGTCAAGCTGAAGAAAGGGTCTTATCAGGTCTGGCGTGTGGGACTCCAGAGGCAGCTGATAGGTGCCGACAGTCCAAGCGGAATGTGGCTTGGTTGGTCACGGAGGCAAAAACCCGGCCGTGGGATGAGTTTGGTGAGATCATTCAGCAAGAATTCTGCACGGGTTCGAGGAGATTCTGGTCCACTACCTGGCGCCTCATGAGGGGAAAGCAGTGGGTCTGCCAACACTATTCATATTGGGGATGGTGTGCTGCTGACCTCTGCTCAGGACGTTGTGGATCAGTGGGAAAATTACTTCGAAAACCTCCTCAATCCCATCAGCATGCCTTCCAGTGAGGAAGCAAAGTCCGAGGACTTTGAGTTGGGCTCTCCAATCTCTAGTGCTGAGGTCACTGAGGTGGTCAAAAAGCTCCTTTGTGGCAAGGCTCTGGGGTGGATGAGATCCCCCCAGAGTTCCTTAAGGCTGGATGTTTTAGGGCTTTCTTGCCACTGCAATATCATGTGAACATTGGGGACAGCTCCACTGGACTGGCAGACTGGGGTGTGATCCCCCTATTTAAAAAGGGAGAGCACAAGGTGTGTTCCAACTACAGGGGAATCACACTCCTGAGCCTTCATGGTAAGGTGTTTTCAGGGGTTCTGGAGTGGAGGATCCCTCGGATTGTCAAACCTCGGACTCAGGAGAAGCAATGTGGTTTTTGTCCTGGCTGTGGAAGACTGGACCAGCTCTATATACTTAGAGAGGTCCTGGAGGGTGCGTGGTAGTTGGCCGAACCAATATAGATGTGTTTTGGGGATTTGGAGAAGGCGTTTCACCGCGTCCCTCAGGGGGCCCTGTGGGGGTAGTACGGGAGAATGGGGTACCAGGCCCTTTGATACGGGCTGTTATATGACCGGTGTCAGAGCTTGGTCCGCATTGTCGGCAATAAGGTGGGCTCATTTACGGTGAGAGTTGGACTCCACCAAGGCTGCCGATTCACCGATTCACCGATTCTGTTCATAACTTTTATGGACAGGATTTTTAGGTGCAGCCAAGGTGTTGACGGGACCTGTTTTGGTGGCTTGAGGATCGGGTCTCTGCTTTTTGCAGATGATGAGGTCCTGTTGGCTTCATCAGTGTTATCTCCAGCTTTTGCTGGAGAGGTTCGCAGCCAAGTGTGAAGCAGCTGGAATGAGAATCAGCACCTCAAAAATCCAAGACCATGGTCTTGATTCAGAAAAGGATAGAATGCCTTCTCCGGGTCAGGAATGAGGTCCTGCCCCAAGTGGAGAAGTTTAAGTATCTCGGGATCTCCTTTACAAGTGAGGGGAGGCTAGAGCGCAAGATTGATAGGTGGATGGGTGCTGCATCTGCAGTAATGCGAGTGATGTACCCATCTGTCATGGTGAAGAGAGAGCTGAGCCAGAAATGGTAAATGCTAAATGGCTTGTACTTTATATAGTGCCTTCTAGAGTCCTGGAACCCCCAAAGCGCTTTACAACACAATCAGTCATTCACCCATTCACACACGCATTCACACCCTGGTGGGGATGAGTTAGGATGTAGCCACAGCTGCCCTGGGGTGCACTGACAGAGGCGAGGCTGCCGAGCTCTGGAGCCACCGGCCCCTCCAACCACCACCATCAGGCAAGGAGGGTCAAGTGTCTTGCCCAGGGACACAATGACAGTGACAGCCTGAGTGAGGCTCGAACCTGCAACCTTTCGATTACGGGGCGAGCACTTAACTCCTGTGCCAACGTCACCCCGCCTTGAGGCAAAGCTCTCGATTTACCGGTCGATCTAGGTTCCTAACCTCATCTATGGTCACAAGCTTTGGGTAGTGACAGGAAGAACGAGACTGAGGATACAAGTGGCCCAAATAAGTTTTCTCCGCATGTTGGCTGAGCTCTCCCTTAGAGATAGGGTGAGAAGCTCGGTCATCCGGGAGGGGTTCGGAGTAGATCTGCTGCTCCTCCACATCAAGATGAGCCAGTTGGGGTGGCTTTGGCGTCTGATAAGGATGCCTCCTGGACACCTCTATGTCTCTCACTTGGCCAGGGAATGCCTTGGGATTCCCCTGGAAGAGCTGGACCAAGTGGCTGGGGAGAGGGAAGTCTAGACCTCTCGACATAGTCTGCAGCCTCTGCAACTCTACTCCAGATAAGCGGAAGAAAATGGATGAATGGATAGATGTTTTATTTTGTTTTGATCTATGTGAAATACTTTGTGAGTCAATATCATGTTTGGTTCTTTTTTAAACACAGGAAAGGTTTTTCTTTACCTTGCTGACGTTTCGTCTGTGGCTGCAAACATCTTCAGAGCTGACGCTGATGGTGGCGTCACTTCCTACTCTGTTTATCCGCGGGCAGCAGAGGATGTTGTCGCCCTCTGCTGCCCGCTCTCCCCTCTCCGATGACACAGTCCCATGCGCGATCCAATGAGTAAACTCCATCGTCTCTGCTCATGGTCCCACATCCACGTCTCCTTATCTCTATAGCTTCCTTTATCCATGTTTTGTATTTCTGTTGTTTGGTGTGTATGATCCTTGTGTATGATCCTTGTGCTGGGAGAGCGGGCAGCAAAGGGCGACAACGTCCTCTGCTGCCCGCGGATAAACGGAGTAGGAAGTGACGCCACCATCAGCGTCAGCTCTGAACATGTTTGCAGCCGCAAACGAAACGTCAGCAAGGTAAAGAAAAACCTTTCCTGTGTTTAAAAAAGAACCAAAAATGGAATCTGAAGACAAACACAGCAAGAACGTACAAAAGATGTTTGTGATTCAATGTCTGTGATGAGCACTATATGAATAAAAATTTCTTCCTTACTTACTACACAACATATCATATTATTATTGTTATTATTATTATTATTATTATTATTATTATTATTATTATTATTATTACTATTGATGAGAAGAAGAAGAAGTATTCGTACAAATATAATAAATTAGTAGTAGTAGTAGTAGTAGTATTACTTATTACCACTACTAGTGAGGCAAGCACCAACAATTAGCATTTTTAAATCTCGCATGAAAACTCACTACTTCAACCTTGCATATAATACATAGTCATGGACCACTTTCGACATCTGCATTCTTTCTACAATAGAATGCACTATAATTAACATCTGTATTACTGTGGTTCTTTCATATGTTTTTATCTGTTGTTTCACATTCCTTTTGTGTTTTTAGTGTTTTACGACTGTTAGTTCTAGTATTTTCTTGTTTTTCATTTTTTCATTTTTTCTTATAAAATGACTGTATGTCATTCTGAACGTGTTAATTAACTGTAATCTTTTTAATGTACAGCGCCTTGTCTGGTTGTAATGCCATGTTGAATGCGCTTTATAAATAAAATGGTATGGTATGGTATGGTATGGTATTACTTATATCACTATTATTATTAATAATGGTAAACATGTTTAATAAAATTAAAATGTTTATGTCTGTTTACTGATTGTTTTATCTTCATCTTGGTCTGCCTCAGTAGATGTCGCTAGAGGGCTGCGTGGGCTGTGATCTTGTGTGGCACACACACACACACACACACACACACACACACACACACACACACACACACACACACACACACACACACACACACACACACGCACACACGCACACACTGGGTCATTAAGTGGAGCCAAATGGAGATGGACGCAAACTCAAATGTTACCTGAACACAGCACATACTGACAATATCCATTTAAATCCTGACTCTGTGTGTGTGTGTGTGTGTTCTTTCTGCTAAAATCACATCTGTTTTCAGATGAATCAATAACAAAATGTTTTTTCAATCATGCTACTCACGAGTGTTTCATCTGTAAACGACATGATTCTGATGGTTTGTTGTTTCCTCTTGTTCTCCCTCTTCTCTCTGGATTTTACTGTGAAGCCCGCAGCAGCTGGTGATATGTTTTAGCATTTTTACCACCTCTTCATTTCATGTATATATTTTTTGCCTCACCATATACTACTTCATTCATTTTCTCTCTTTTGTTTTACCTCCTTCATTTATTCAATCTTTTTATCTTGGTTTAAATCTATTTGTTTACCCCTCTCGTTATTGGATTGGACTCTTACTATTACTACTATGCTCTTTGCTGTCTCTCATAGTGCTATCCCATAATATACTGCTGCAGCATGGTCTCTGCCCTCCCAGTGAGAGCATCAAGGACTGTATGTTTTTAAATGCATGAGCTGTGTGTGTTTATGCCTGAGGTTTGAGTGGAAAACAGCTTCTCAGCAGAAAGTTCTGCCGTACAGCATGTAGACATGTGCTGCTCAAGGTGGACTCTGATTGGACAGAAAGACGACACATTGATCAAATTTAAGTCAGAAAACCCCGGGCCAATAACTCAGCCTGATCAGAACACATAAAGGCCACCAGACAGGAGAAGACTGTGTTTGGTTACATTCATGTATTAATGTGAAACGAAAGTCTGTCCAGTTTCTCCAAATCACCGTCATGTCCGCTAGAACATCTTATTGTGATGGAGTTACAGCCAGGAAGTCAAAATCAGCTGTTTTTAAAGAGCTAACCACAACACATAAATGATCTAACAGGATAAAACACAAATGTGTTTCCACACACACACACACACACACACACACACACACACACACACGCACGCACGCACGCACGCACGCACGCACACACAGCGGGCTGGCTGCAATCACTGAGGTTCTGCATTTCTTCTGAGCAGCAGGGACACTTTCGGATGCAGAGGCAGCACATGGAAGCACATGGAACCAAACCGGGAAATGCAGAATCCCGCTGCAACACAGTAAATGTTTTTAAAAGGTTGTCTAAGGAAGGTCTAAATAGCACACGGCCATTTCTGCCTTTGATTTTGTTGTTTTGTTCTTCGAACATTGGTGCTAAGGTAACGGCTTGTTAGCTAAACAGTTAGCTTTAAAGGAACCCAGGTTACAAAACGTTGTGGTTTTTAAAAGATAAAAGTTAGTATCAGTTATATTAAAGTGGTGTAAAAAACCTTAATGTCTTCATTTTTCTAAAATTTGTAAAAATAGTTTAACTCGTAGGTCACCATTGTTGTAAGTGTCGCAATGCACTCTGGGTAGTGATGTCATATGGTTGTACCTCGGTTGCACTGGCCGGCTTTGGGACCCTGTAGGGACTGTTCAGCGACATCAACATATCATCTGATCAGCCTTTTCAGTTTGAACCAGAGCGAAACATTAATGAGGACATCACTGACCATGTTTCACAAAACGAGCGTCAACATGAAGAGCAAGAAGGGCGGGATGAAGCGAGAGCAGGACCAAACCGGTGATGCGTGTGCGGCAAATGCGTCTCCATGGTAACTGAGAGGGAGAGTGTTTGTTGTCAAGAGCTCACATTTTTGTCAGCAGAAGTTAACGGTAAGCTATCGTGTGATCAAACTTATCCAGTTATGAATGATTTAGGAGAATTTTAGCATCCAGGGCTGTCGTGTGCATCATAGATGATTAGGATATTCAGTGAAACCACTTTAATCATTGTTGCAGATATTACATATGTGGACAACACTGTGTTGCTACACTTACTGCTTGTTTTACTAATGGGAGAGGTGAATGTTCAGCTTCATCAGTGACGAGTGGCGTGTCCGATGGTTCGCTGAACATGACCGAAGCGGCAGCTGTAGGAGCGGGCTGTCGGCTCAGGAGAGCATCCAGCATCTCTCGTCTCTCCGAGGGCGTTTAGGCTCCTTGTGTGGGAAAATGGTAGGTAAATAATTTAGTTTCCGCCTTCTCTTATACCCAGCCGCTCTGGTGAGCTCTTTAAGTAGTCGTGGTCGTCGTGGTCGACTATAAGCCTCAAACGCATCAGGAGAAAAATGTCGAGAACACAGCCACGGATCTTTGGGAAGTTGTGTCCGTCCACAGGCATCTTCCTGCTGCTTTCTCCTATTCTTGCCAGTGGGAAAGCTGTAAACTCGCATCACTCCCCTTGTTGCCCCATGACTGGAAATTAAATCCAAAAGCAGCACAATGCAGTATTTTACTTAATTATTAATACAGTGAGCGCGTAAACAAACACTAGCGTCAATAGCTCTTCTTTCAAGAGCAACCAATATACCTCATCACCCCCAGAGTGCATTGCCTGCGCAAAACATGGCGACCTACGTATGTCCAAAAATGCCCTAAATATTATAGATTTATAAATAAACAGCAATATTTTGTGTGTTTCTAACAACATAGTTTGGTACAACAGAAACCTTGTGGCTTATTAGGGCATAAAGGTCCTCATAGCCTGAGTTCCTTTTAACAACTGAGTTGCCTGGTCCTAGCAGACAGTTAGCGGAACGCGTCTTTTCAAAATAAGACAGGCTCAAATTAAGCTCTGGCGCTAACAGTTATCCTCATTTAAACACGCTGAAACCACCAGCTGCGCCTCTCATGGGCGTCGCACCCGTGGGGGATGTGGGGGTTTCAACACCCACACTTTTCCAGCTGTTTTGCTCACCTCCACACCAGTCTGGTTTCTCTACGTCACACTCACTCTGCTTGCCTCATCTCCTTCTTCACCTCCCGCTTCTGACAGCCGATGTCGGGTTTCAAGGAGAGCAGCAGAGGGAGGGACGGAAGAGCTCGACTGTATACATAATTTTACATCTTGACATTAGCTGTACAAACTGGTTTGATAAAGTGAAGAACAACAATTTGCAGAAGTTTATAACAGGCGCGGCGCCAGGTTTCCATTTTTGGGTGGGCCACTGTAATTCTGGATGAACCTTAATAAGCAGTGATTATTATGAAGATGAAAAATTGAACAGTGAGATAATCACAGGAGACAGGCTATCAATTATCCACATCAACAGTAGAAGTTTGTTTGGTAAATTACAAATGATACAAGATTATTTCAGTAAACTCGAAAATAAATTAAGTGTGATTGCAATAACAGAGACATGGCTCAAGAACGACATGATGGATGAAGTTCAAATAGAGGGATATGAACTTTTTTTTTGCTAATAGAACATACAAAAGAGGAGGTGGGGTAGCTTTGTTTATTAGAACAGATTTGAAATGTAAATTAGTTGAAGACATGACAATGATTGAGGATGGGGTCATGGAAGCAATAACTGTGGAAATTAATAATAATACATCAAAAAATATCCTGGTTGGTTGTGTTTATAGAGCACCTGGTGCTTGTATTAAGACATTCACTGAAAGAATCAGTGAATTGGGTGATCACATAAAGAACAAAACCTTGCTCTTGTGTGGAGACTTTAATATTAATATAGAGCTGCCTGCTGGACAGAAAACAAATGATTTCATCAATTCTATGTACAGTTTAGGATTATTTCCGTTAATCACCAAACCAACCAGGATCACAGCACATAGTGCTACTATAATTGATAATATATTTACAAATAAAAAAGATAATGTATTGAGGAGTGGGGTATTGATAGCCGATATTAGTGATCATCTGCCTGTCTTTGCAGTACTGAAAAATAAACAATTGATAAAGCAAGAAACCTCGTTAAATTACAAACGAGATAGATCATTTAGAGCATGGGAAGCGCTAAAGAAGGATCTTGAAATGCAGAATTGGGAGGAAGTATATGTAAGGGATGTCAACACTGCATATAAGTCCTTCATGAAAAAATTGATGAAATTATATAATAATAACTGTAAATTATTCAAAAGTAGTGGTAAAAGGGTAGATCAACCATGGATGACTAAAGGAATAATAAATGCATGTGCAAAAAAAACCCAGCTGTATAGGATTTTTTTAAAATCACAGACAAGAGTAACAGAAGGCCGATATAAAAAATATGAAAATAAATTAATAGCAATAATTAGGAAAAGAAAAAAAGATTATTATGGTGAATTATTGGAAAAGAATAAGGCTAATTCAAAGGCTACATGGGGAATAATAAATAGTGTGACGAACAGAAATAAAACTAAATCTAAGGTACCAAATTACTTTGTCAAGGACAATGTAGACATTTATGATGTAAAAGAAATCTCTAATGAATTCAATGATTGTTTTGTAAATGTAGGGAGGAGTTTGATGGGTCATGACACTTTAATTGAAGACAATTTGAATACAGTAGTAAATAATGTCAGTAGTATTTTCCTTGGCAAAGTAGAAAAAGAGGAAATACGAGAAATTGTAAAAAACTGTGGAAATAAGCGATCAAATGATTGTGAGGATTTGGACATGATGACTGTAAAGACCATAATAGAATCTGTTATTGATCCTTTTACTTATATATGTAATTTGTCACNAGTCGAAGTCGACTCGACTTTCATTACTTGACTGTCGACTTTAAAAAAAATAGAGTCGTGCAGGCCCTAACACACACACGCATGCACACACACACACACACACACACACACACACACACACACACACACACACACACACACACACACACACACACACACACACACACACACACAGCGGGCTGGCTGTACTCACTGAGGTTCTGCATTTCTTCTGAGCAGCAGGGACACTTTCGGATGCAGAGACAGCACATGGAACCAAACCGGAACTGCTCAGAATCCCGCTGCAGCACAGTAAATGTTTTTAAAAGGTTGTCTAAGGAAGTTCTATATAGCATACGGCCATTTCTGCCTTTGATTTTGTTGTTTTGTTCTTCAAAGATTGGTACTACTAAGGTAAAGGCTTGTTAGCTAAAAAGTTAGCTTTAAAGGAACCCAGGTTACAAAACGTTGTGGTTTTTAAAAGATAAAAGTTAGTATCAGTTGTATTAAAGTGGTGTAAAAAACCTTAATGTCTTCATTTTTCTAAAATTTGTAAAAATAGTTTAACTCGTAGGTCACCATTGTTGTTAGTGTCGCAATGCACTCTGGGTAGTGATGTCACATGGTTGTACCTCGGTTGCACTGGCCGGCTTTGGGACCCTGTAGGGACTGTTCAGCGACATCAACATATCATCTGATCAGCCTTTTCAGTTTGAACCAGAGTGAAATATTAATGAGGACATCCAGTGGCGGGTGGCCACTAGAGGGCGATAGGGCGCCGCCCCCCCAGTTTTCCCCAGTGTTTTTAATTTTTATAAAAAAAATAAAATTAACAATAATCACATATTCTAAGTTAATTGTGTGTTTTGTAACAAAAACAAATTATATATATCACTGGTGAGGAGCAGTGGAGGCGACAGAAAGATCGCCCAAACAGCAGTGAAGCAGCCAGCCAATTGCTGACAAGAAAATCAAACGCATAGGAATGGGAATGCATCCAATCAGCGTCGTCAATTCGGAAGCCCGAAGGGCGATAGAGCTGCCGCCCAAGGCTGTTCGTTGGTGTTCGGGTTGAGCTCGACTCGAGCAAGGTATTTGGTGACGCAGATGCAGTGATGGACAAGAGTGGGCCTACAACGAGCATGGATACTGGATCTCAGCAGCCACTGAATTCAGTTCGGTCTCTTCTCCAGTATCCGTTCGAGAGGAGAACAATGGTTGAAAAACTTAATGTCAAAGAGCTTGGACCAGATCAGCCTGAAGTAAAGATAAGACAGCAGGACAAGGAGAAGGGTAAACTGTACACACTAGGCTTCTCCCGAAATTTGTACACCAGGAAGGCTTGGCTAGCTGGATGCAATCACACTAATGCTTTATTTTGCTTTCCGTGTTTGTCATTCAAAATGACTGGGAAAGATAAGGCATGGATTGTGTCAGGAGTTACAGACATGAAACATTTTCTGAGCAGGTGAAGAAACGCGAGTCATCCCGGGCACACATGGACAACACGGTGAAGCTAGCCATGCTAGACAGAGCTAACATTGCCATGCAGCTCGACGAGGGGCACAGGCTTGCAGTGAAGAAGCACAACGAACAAGTGGATTGGAACCGGCACATTTTGTCCAAGATAATTGACTGTGTCAAATTTTGTGGAGCATTTGAGCTGGCTTTGCATGGCCATGATGAGACTGAATCCTCACACAACCCGGGCGTCTTCAGGGGCCTAGTGGATCTGGTTGCTTCACTTGATAATGTGTTGGAGGATCATCTGAAGACGGCGACAGTTTTTAAAGGCATCTCAAAGACCGTGCAGAACGAGCTGTTGGCAGTGGCGGCTGGTGAAAAATATTTTTGGTGGGGCTGTGCTATTTTTTTTAAACAAACTTGTGCTTTCTGAGCTTTGTGCACAACTTCACTATTTGCTGAATTAAGCACAGGTCTTTTATTTCCTGTCTTACATCATTGGACAAACTGATTAATCCAGGTGTGTCTGACTATTGGCAAACTGCCTTGCGGACCAAGGTTGAAAAATACTGCATTAAATTGCACATAAAATAACATGACCATAAATGGTAAATAGGCAATGCAAGAGGCAAATAACAAAAACATTTTGTTTAATTTCAAGATTTGAGTGAACACGAAAAATTATGAGCAGGTCACTGTTACAGTAATGGTAGTAAACACTACTTAGACAAAATGCCAGAAATTTACACTGTTAGGACTTATGGAAAGTGGAAACACTTTCATAGGAAATAATGTCATCAGTATCCTCTTACAAATGTCATATTTCCCACTTTTTGGGACAATAAAAAATTTCTGGTTCTCAATGAGATGTTTTTACTTCAAATGTAAAAACATCTCATTGAGAATCAGAAATGTTTTATTGTCCCAAAAGCTGGGAAATTTGTTTGCTGCAGCAGATGTGTAACAAGTAAAATGGAGTCAGATTGATGTATGTACAAATTTACTTGAAATACACATTTACATGATTAAATATGTATAATAGGTATGTGTGTTGAAATTAGTTTTTTACAGTTATTGCACATTAAACAATGTACATGTTATTAAACAAATGTCCCTGTTTGTGGGACAACCAAGGATTTCTGATTCTGATTGTCTTGTTTACAGAAATGTAATGTACAGCTTACCTCTGCACCCAGCTGCTGTTCTCCCTGTCCAAACGTTCTCCGTTTCTTTGTTGGCTGCTGCACTGATGCGCTGCATTCCTCAGTCAGAGAATGAATGGAGTCCCCAATGAGACACAAGTTCCACATCCACATTACTGTGGATCCCAGCCGTTTTGAATAACAAACACGGAAAGCAAAATAACGCATTAGCGTGATTGCATCCAGCTAGCCAAGCCTTCCCAGAAGCCTCGTGTGTACAGTTTACCTCTCTCCTCCTCCTGCTGGCTTATCTTTACGTCGGGCTGATCTGGTCCAAGCTCTTTGACATTAAGTTTTTCCACCATAGTTCTCCTCTCGAACGGATACTGGAGAAGAGACCGAACTGAATTCAGTGGCTGCTGAGATCCGGTATCCATGCGGCTGGTCCATGTCTATTACGTCTGCGTCACGACCAAAAACGTGCTGGAGTCGAGACTCTCCGAGTTCTTCCGAACACCAACGAAAGCCTTGGCGGTAGCTCTATCGCCCATCATGCTTCTGAAACGTTCTGAAACAACGTCGACGCTGATTGGATACATTCCCATTCCTACCCTTTGATTTTCTTGTCAGCAATTGGACAACTGGTCCCGTCTTGTTTGGG
>SSNQ01000025.1:1123828-1138767 GCA_006942095.1 Nothobranchius kuhntae | reverse complement strand
CTACTTGTGCGTAATCAAATGTCTTTATGGGAAAAGATGGAAACGCCATGAGGTTCACTTTTGCCTCAGACCGACTTTTTGCTGTTTTATGGTGGCTGAATCTGCGATCCACTGCCACGCGGACAGGAATGCTGCAGTAACATGACTTGTGGTCAGGTTCATGAGGAGTCACTGGCTGGAGCGGACCCGACTTTAATACGTCATCCCAAAATAGAAGCTAATATCTTAATTTGACCTGAAATGTTGTTATAAAACCTCTTAAAAGTTTTTATCACGGAGGAGGCAGCGCTCATTTCTGTCTGCAGTCTGACGGCGCGCTGGAGTTTACGCAGCGTGCGCGCTTATTGAATCTGTGTGTGTGCGCGCTTGCGCGGCACAGCTCCATGAGCCGCTCAAGTCACCGCGTCTCGTTATTGGCGCTATTTAAACCAATGTTGTAAAACTACTTCTGCCCAGCCCAGATGTGCTCACATGTGCACCCGTGAGCCGTGGTTCCGCTGGAACGCGTCTGACCTCTGACAGACGCACTCTGAACTTCAGATCTTCAGCGTGCTGTTAATAGCCTGAATGGGAATCATTTCTTGATTTATTTTGTTACATCCACAATGTTCTGTGTGAGAGGTTTACAACGTCAGAACACCTGCATGAGACAGGTGTTAATTACAATCTGCCAGAATGACTCACCACCTTCAGATTCATCCAACACCGTTAAAAATGATCAAATATGGAACACATCGGCGTGCGCAGGCCAGAGTGCTGAAGCTCGGCGCATTGTTATTATGAAGCTAGGGCACATGTGGAGGACACGCGCGCAAAAATATACTTGTTTTCAATTACATTTATTGTGCCCACTTACTTTTTCTTTGGCCCACCCACAAATGAGTTTCTGGCTAGGCTAATGGTGACATGTGACAGACTTCTCTGAGCTCCGCAGCCATTACACTTTTCACCTCGCGCACCCCCTAGCGGCACCACACTTTGGGAATCCCTGAGTTAAACAATGTTGATTTTATATTTCATCATCAGGTTGATGCAGTGATAGCTTGTTCTACTGTTGTGTGTCCCATTTTTTTCTGTTCTTTCTCTTTCTGCAGGTCTAGAAGCAGACTCTTGTTCATTATTGTTATTATTTTGTGTGTGTGTGTGTGTTAAGTGTGTGTGTGTGTAAGTGTTAAGTGTGTGTGCGTGTGTTAAATGTGTGTGTGTGTGTGTGTGTGTTTGTGCGTGTGCTAAATGTGTGTGTGCGTGCCTGTGTATGTTACATGTGGGTGAGTGTTGTGCGTGCATTAAATGTGTGTGTGTGTGTGTGTGTGATCTATGTGTGTGTGTGTGTGTGTGTGTGTGTTGTATGTGTGTGTTTTATATCTGTGTGTGCGTGTTATATGTGTGTGTTTTATATGTGTGTGTGTGTTATATGTGTGTGTGTGTGTGTGTGTTTTATATATGTGTGTGTGTGTGTGTGTTATATATGTGTGTGTGTGTTATGTGTGTGTGTGTGTGTTTTATATATGTGTGTGTGTGTTATATGTGTGTTTTGTGTGTGTGTGTGTGTGTGTGTGTGTGTGTGTGTGTGTGTGTGTGTATGTATGTTACATGTGGGTGAGTGTGTGTGTGTGTGTGTGTGTGTGTGTGTGTGTGTGTGTGTGTTTTATATGTGTGTGTGTGTTATATGTGTGTGTGTGTGTTATATGTGTGTGTGTGTGTATGTGTGTGTTTTATATGTGTGTGCGTGTTATATGTGTGTGTTTTATATGTGTGTGTGTGTTATTATATGTGTGTGTGTGTGTGTTTTTATATGTGTGTGTGTGTGCGTGTGTGTGTGTGTGTGTGTGTGTGTGTGTGTTGTATGTGTGTGTTTTATATCTGTGTGTGCGTGTTATATGTGTGTGTGTGTGTGTTTTATATATGTGTGTGTGTGCGTGTGTGTGTGTGTGTGTGTGTGTGTGTGTGTTTTATATATGTGTGTGTGTGTTATATGTGCGTTTTATATATGTGTGTGTGTGTGTGTGTGTGTTATATGTGTGTGTTTTATACATGTGTGTGTGTGTGTGTGTGTGTTATATGTGTGTGTTTTATACATGTTTGTGTGTGTGTGTGTTCTATGTGTGTGTTTTAAACACGTGTGTGTGTGTGTTATATGTGTGTGTTTTATATGTGTGTGTGTGTGTGTGTGTGTGTCTGTGTGCGTGCGTGTGTGTGTGTCACGTGCATGTAAGATGTTTGTTACATGTGTGTTTTATGTGTGTGTCTGTGTGTGTTACATGTGGGTGTATGTGTTATGTGTGTTTTTTATGTGTGTGTGTGTGTTTTACGTGCGTGTGTTAAATATGTGTGCGTGTATGTGTTACATGTGTGTGGTGTTATATGTGTGTGTGTGTGTGTGTGTGTTTTATATATGTGTGTGTGTGTGTGTGTTATATATGTGTGTGTGTGTTATGTGTGTGTGTGTGTGTTTTATATATGTGTGTGTGTGTTATATGTGCGTTTTATATATGTGTGTGTGTGTGTGTGTGTGTTATATGTGTGTGTTTTATACATGTGTGTGTGTGTGTGTGTGTGTTATATNGTTGCGTGAGTCACCCCAGGGTGAGCGGATTAAGTGTGAGCCAATGCTGTAAAGGTTAGCGCTTGGTCTCTACAGAAGGCCTTTATCTCACACCAGAGGAGGGCTTGCAGCCCGCCGCTGCTTCTAGAGAGAAATGAGTTTCAGTCTCTCAGAAAACTGAAACCGCTGCAGACAATCAGTCCCGACAGGGAAGGCCCCACTGGCCCGAGCAGGAACGCTCCTCAATCTTTGAACGATGGACTTCCATTTGATGGGTGGACATTTTGGGATGTTTATGCTTCACATCTGAGATGTCACAAAATGGCGGATTGGAGGACTGGGAACATACAGAAAGAGGATGGTGAAAGTGTGTTACAGTAAGCTTTTGTGTGTTGTTGATGTTAACATTTGTTTATTTAAATTAAGAGTTTGATACTTTTCATATTATTCAGGCTAATATTTGCTGGAGGTCTTTGTCGTGCAGGTGTTCCTACACAGTCAGTCTGGTATGGTTATTTTTTAAATTTATCATTAAATATCAGCCTGAAGCAGGAGAACCCCAAAAGTTCGTCTTCCAGCTGTTTCTCTGAACGGAATGATCATTTTCCGTGATTAATTCGGCCTGAGTAGTGAAGGCCTCTTGTTCTTTAGTTGTTTTGGCTTTTGGAGGACTTAACATTTTCAAAACGTCAGAACCCTTAGTGGAATGGCGTCCTTAGGATTTTTCAAGCGGTCTCCTTGTTGGCCTTACTTAATCGAAGTAAAAAGAAAAAACATGCACACTTGTAGAATTTACCAAGACCTACACAAAAGTCTCGCACTAATGGTCAACATCAAATGGGAAGTTGGTCATTTTGGATCAAAGTTACGATTTTGACCCCATTTTGACCATTTGCAGTGACACAAATTCAGACGGTACGCTGTCAGTATATGTTTGCCTGTAATTTCCACAATTTTCATGTGATCAGCACCGCTAATCTGACCCCAAACTGATAGGTATGCCAAAATGTGGTGGGCATGGCCTATTTTTCAAAACAAAACCCTCTAGGATGAATAAAAATCTCAGCCCAAAGTCTTTTTGACTGAGGATTATGGAATTTGATACTCGTGTGTCCTCCACAGGAAGTTGGCCATTTTAGTGGCACCATTTTGTCTCTTTCACACACGTAAAAAACTTTGCGTGTGGCATCACAGACCACATTTCAAGACATCTGATGTCAATTGATGACATCACTTAAGCCCAACCGTTCGATTTGGTTGTAGCTCTACGATGCGCCTCCAAAGACATTACTTATGCTTGATGCCAGAGCCTTGATGCTAGAGGTGCCAGAGATGGAGCATGACCTACTGCTTTATAGAGGTTCACTCACTGCACCTATTATGTCACTTACAGAAATGATCAGCAAACTCGGAGGAGACCATGAGGTGAAGTAGAAGTAGCAATGATGTGGTGGTACACAGGGACCACAGGCATGCTACTAGGGCGCAGAGGCACTGAGCTGCAAGATCTGATGGTTCACTGTCTGCCAAAGACCACTTTCATCATGGTCTTTGTTAGAACAAACCAATCAGAAGCTGCATGTCATGTTGTTTTGGTTTAAATGAGAAATGGCTGCAGAGCAAGCAACACTGTCAGCTTAGTGATACTTATCAGCTGGTCAGACACTACAAGTGGTCATAAAATTAGAATATCATGAACACGTTAATTTATTTCAGGAATTCCATTCAAAAAAGGAAACTTCCAACCGTCCATTATTCTCCACTTATCCGGAGTCACGTCGCGGGGGCAGCAACCTTAGCACAGAGGCCCTGACTTCCCTCTTCCCAGCCACTTGGGCCAGCTCCTCCAGGGGAATCCTAAGGTGTTCCCTGGCCAACCATGAGACACGGTCCCTCCAGCATGTCCTCGGTCTGTCCTTGGGTGTCCTCCCAGTTGAACATGCCCAGAAAACCTCAGCAGGGAGGCCTCCTGACTAGATGACCGAGCCACCTCAACAGGCTCCTCTCGATGTGGAGGAGCAGCAGACCTACTGCGAGCCCCTCCCGGAGGACCGAGCTTCTAATCCTAACTCTAAGGGAGAGCCCAGCCACCCTGCGGAGAAAACTCATTTCAGCTGCTTGTATCCATGATCTCATTCTTTCAGTCAGGGTAGGAATGCAGATCGACCAGGAAATTGAGAGCTTTGTGTTCCAGCTCAGCTCTCTCTTCACCACGACTGACCGGTGCAACGCCCGCGTCACTGCAGAGGCAGCACCAATCCGTCTATTGATTTCACGCTCCCTCAGTCGTGAACAGGATCCTGAACAGGATCCTGAGATAGTTGATATTAATGCTATGATTTCACCAACTTCATTGACTTTAACACAAACAACACATATATCCTTTTAGCACAACTATTCAACTGGTGATGTGAGAGTTTCATAAACCTAGCATTGTTAGTTTTTGAGATCTGACCGTAAACACCAGACGAGACTGAGCAGTTTTCTGGTTCTGCAGAAACACCAATATTTGGCACGTCATAGTCCAGTGCTGATTGGTGCGAACTGTAACTAGCTTGATCTCTGATGATTTGTTGGATGAAATCCCATAACTCTAAGAGTCCGTGAAAAGGCACACCAACATCATATGATGTGATTATAAGTGTTTAAATGTAGACGTTGGCCCTATAAATGGTTAATGTGCTTGGACACAGAGCTCTGTGAACAGCCAGACTCTTTGGCTCTTTTGTGTCTCGCCCTCATTGTGTAAGGTGTCAGTGGTTGTCTTTTGGACAAGTGTCGAGTCTGCAGTCTTCCCCATGATCGTGTAGCCTACAGAACTAGACTGAGAGTCCATTTAAAGGCTTTTGCAGCTGTTTTGAGTTAATTAGCTGATTAGAATGTGGCACCAGAGGTCTTCAGTATTGACCCTTTTCACAATATTCTGAGATTCTGAATTTGAGATTTTCATTAGTTGTCAGTTATAATCATCAAAATTGAAGAAAAAAACATTTGAAATATATCGGTCTGTGTGTATTGAATGGATCTAATATACAAGTTTCACTTTTTGAATGGAATTACTGAAATAAATCAACTTTGTCATGATGTTCTAGTTTTATGACCAGCCCCTGTTTGTCAGTGAGAACATTCGTCTACCAAGAAAAACAATAAAATCCACATAAAAGAGCGTTCTATCATCTTACTGTGACCAGCATGGTGATAAAAAGCTCACACCAACCCCTGAGCATGCTATGTGATCTTTAACTTAAACGTAGATGTCACGATGGAATCGTGTGCTTCTATTGGCTCAGGCCAAATGACCTGTTGAGGAGGATCAGACGCGTGTTAAACGGTCTGAACATAAATCAGACGCGCGCGTGTGTGTGTGTGTGTCATTGACCACATTGTAAGTAAGTCAGCAGGGGTGACTTGGAGCTGAAAGACCGTTCATTAGCAGCCACATTACTTTAGATTAGCAGAAAGTGGACATTTACAGCTAACACCGATGCCTGTAATTATAGAAAGGCACAACGAGTTGTAATTATTCAATGTGTTGAGGCTTTCCTTCCAGGCAACTTCACTTATCGTTTTATTGCTCTATTCCTTCAGAATAAAATAAAAATGCAAAAGCCATGCAGGGTGGACTCAGACAGAGGAATTAAGTGCAGCGGGGCTCATTAAAGACTCCACCTGATTATTGGGAATAGGAAGTAGCCTGTAAAGGTTGAGTAGTTTACAATGAAATCTTTTAATTAGAGTGGATTTGCTCTGATTAATATGAAATATAAATAGGTTCTTAAATACCTTATCACAACCCCAGTTACCTTCCAAGGCTCCTCTTTTGGTTTCAAAGTGTTTTCCAAGACAAGGAAGCAGTTGCTCTGAAGAAGACTTTCTGGGAAATGAACCACACATCTCCTGGATTTTAATCTGACATAATTTCACAGAAAAATACTAAATAAATTGATTACAAAAAATGGGCATTTTCAAATATGTGAAGGCTGTTTTTTTATCATTTCCCAGTGTGTCACTGGATAATCAATCAATACTACACCGAGTGAAAACGGTAACATTTTACAATAATGGTCCCTAAAAAGGGCTTAACTACTGAGTAACTTATGATAAACAAATCAGGATTTAACTGATTAACTAATGATTACCTAACCTTCACAACCACTCCATGGTGGAATAAATACCCAATCACCCACTCATGATTCAGTAATGATTACATGAGCTTTACACCCAGCCCCAAACCAATTTTATTAGCTGACGACTCCTGAATGATTCCTTTTTGTTTAGTTAGTCGTTACTACTGAATCAGGAACTAATGACTCCTCATTGATTGACCTGCTGATGATTAATCATTTATTCCTTAATGATGAGAATTGTCCCACTGTGCAACGACCTAGTGTGGACGTCCTACAGACGTGGTCTGGAAATTATAAAATGGAAATGAATATGAAAAGGCAGGAAACCAGGGTTACGTGAGATCCATTAACTAAAGTTGTTATATATCAAAACATGAAACAGTCAAAATGACTGTCTTGGTAGTTAGTGTTAATGAGCACAAACAATAATATTAAATACTCGGCTGTAAAATGTCACTCAGAGCAACACTGACACTCTGCTGCCCTGTTCTCTTTAAATCCTAAAAATGGGGATTCGCTGGTTGAAGATAACAACGTTTATAATGAATACACTAAAAATGTTTTCTTTAAATAAAAATTCTCTTTTCGTTGTTCTGTTGCGCCCTCCTCTCATAGCTAGGCTAAGCTAACATGTTAGCACCAGGAGGCACCATGCAGTTCTGCTAAAATAGAACTTGGCTTTGTAGGCTACAGCGGTGATAAAGGGGATTATCTGAAAGAAACGTGGTCGTCTCTGAAGCGGGAAACGTTGCCATGGTGATGTTCCGTCCAGCTGGTCCAGTAGAGCTGTATCATTAGCGCATTCCCAGATCCGTCAACTCAATTGTTAAGCTAACTTTAGTTTAGCGCCAATGTTCAGGTGAACAAGGAATTAATTTTGAGAAACTCATTTTATATATTTGATATATAGCTGTTGCTTGTAAAACATATTTCGTATAAAATTAATAAAATAAAAACATTCCAGCTGTCTGTAATTATTTTTAGATATCCAAATAGTAATACTACTACTACTACTACTACTACTAATAATAATAATAATAATAATAACAATAATAATAATAATACTTTAATTATATTACAACAACCCACAACTTTGCTATCTGTTTTGAAATTGTTGATATCATTTTTTTCTTCTTCCTGTCCATAATGCTGTTTCAGAGAGCCCAACATTGTAATGAACACATTTCTCCTTATAAGAAATCAGATTTGCTCCACATTATCCAGTCGAGCAAAAAGAAGAATGTATTCGTAGATAGGAGGTGCAGCAAACCCAATACACATGAATGGTAAATGTTTCCTCATTCTCCTTGCAAAAATTAATTTTAAAATGTCTACTGGATTGTTATTTTTTATTAGAAACAATAGATTCCTACATTTTCAGGATACATATCCAGTCTGTGTAATAAATGTGTAAACTGCTTACCACATGGCTCCCCTCCTCTATTGTCACGTTGAGCTGTAGGAGTTGGTGGACCATGTGTGGTGGAGCTGACCAGGAGGCAGGAATGCAGGCACGGATAAAGTAAAAATGGGTTTAATGACAGGATACGGCAGGAACAACGAGAACAACACGACAAACAACAACAATGATCTGACAAAGACTGATACAAGGAGGGAGGTATAAATACACACGGCAAATGAGGAACACATGGGCAAGTAAACAATAAGGACTTATCAAGGGCAGGAGAGAGACAGTCATGGAGGCAGGGGCAGACCGTGACACCTAAATAATATAGAATCTTTTTAGGGCATAAATATTGGTTCGTTTGCTGGATTTCACTCACCTGACCCTGATGAAGTATGAGATTCAGATATGACCGATATAGTTACAATAAATCTAAGTTACAAATTAACATTTAAAACAAAAAATAAATCCCGTTTCCTGGAGGACTTACACAAGCAGGTGCTGCAGAAAAAGCCTAGAATAATAGAGTATCTATATGTTAATAATGAAACAGGTTTAATTCCAGTGTGTGAATATGTATGTGAGTGAGTGTGTGACTGATTGTGTTGTGAAGCACATGTGTGTGTGTGTGTGTGGGGGTGGGGGTGGGGGTGGGGGGGTAGAACCCTCAAAAGGCACTATATAAATACAGGCCATTTAAATGTAATTTTTGTTGCTTTACATAAATATTCCAGTGGGTCAAATATAAAATAAATGTAGACATAAAAACAGTCTAAGGACAGTAAATGCCACTAACTGGACATTTCTGAAGAGACAGATGACGATGTCACTCAGTCCAGAGGGAGGACATCAGAAGTGGATAGAGACGGAAGATAAGTGCAGGGATGCTTCTGGAGAATTTCACTAGTATTTTACAAAAAGAGTGAGGATAAAAAGGGTAAACTAGTATTTGATTCACTGTTTCATATCATTTTACTGAGTTTTCGTGGGTTGCCCTGATGCTTCAGATATTTCAGACACACACACACACACACACACACACACACACACTGATTTATCCCCTGAGTTGCTGTCTGCTCGCCAGGGCAAGAGCTCCGATGCAGAGAACAGGCGCACGCGCGNCCCACACAACAAACACCCCCTCCCGCCCCACCTCTCTCCCACACACATAAATATGCATAAAAGAACACACACACACACACACACACACACACACACACACACACACACACACACACACACACACACACACACACACACACACACACACACACACACACACACACACAAATCTATTCTTTTCTCCCATTCCCACACTTAACGGCAGCTCCATGCTACAGACAGACGTTTACTCAACAGCATCCAGCATGAAAATGTATGCGGGAATGGACTCCCCCCTGCCCCGGCTCGTTCCTCTCGCAGATCGGAGGCGGTAGGCTTAATTTCAGCCGGCCAATCAGTCCGTAGTGTCGCCTCGGTCCCAGTCTGACCGCTGGGAAGAAGGTCTGAGAAAAAGAGTCGCCTCAGCACCGAAAACACAAATTTTACCTGTGTGTGAAACCAAATTCCGGTGCCGTTCAGTACTGTGTGGACCCAAAGATATTTAAATTCCTCTACTTGAGGTAGAATCTCATCCCTGACCCGGAGAAGGCATTTTACTCTTTTATGGCTGTGAACCGCTCCAGCGAAGGCCAAAGATCACGTTCTGATGAAGCCAACAGGACCACATCATCTGCAAAAAGCAGAGACCCGATCCTCAGGCCACCAAAACGGATGCCCTCAACATCTTGGCTGTGCCTGGAAATCCTGTCCATAAAAGTTATGAACAGAATCCGAACTAAAATAATGAACTAAACTGAACTAAATATCCCAATAATTGTAAACCCACCACACAGGTAGAATGTGACCAAGTTAGGTTGTTGTGAGCAACCTGGTGGCCAACACCGTGTTGGGATAAATACATTATAAATGTATTAAGTTACAGAATACTGAATACCTGCTTTTAATTGTATTTCGTAATGCATATTGTTACTTAACCCTGGTACTGTACTCTAAATACTTAGAATACTTCCCTTTTACAACAGCATTTAAATCTATTACAGGCGTTGGTAGCTACTCCCACAGGAAAACAGAGGGCAGTACTGACTGGGAAGAAATAAATAAAACAATGAAATTTTTTTGTGTGACAGTTGTCCCTTGTTTATCGCTTGGGTTATGTTCTAAAAACAACCAGCAAAAGGCAACTTCAGCGAAGTAGCCAGCTTCATACGACCTCAAAGGAAACAAACGGAGCTCAGATGTTTTATTACCGCTTAAAATAAGTCACTTGAGTAAATGTAGCACTACTTCAACACATTTATAATCATGTAAAGGTAAAAAGTAGCCGTGCAGAAACTTTACCCCACTAACTGCTCCAGGTTTCCCCGTTCGGATGGGCCTTAATTAAACAGGATAATATCAGTGTAAGTCAATACAAGCAGGTACAGAAACAACATCAGAGGTTGCATTGTTGTTTCTCAAATATTAATAATATATGGAAATGTACTATTTCATTTTTCATTCATATTTAGTCTAAACAGCTTGGCCAGCATGCCCAGCAACATGTTAATGTTACAATTAAACAAGTTCACGTAAAATAGGAACATTTGACCTGCTGTGACCCGAACGCAGTCCTTCCTTCTGCTCCACGTAAACCTGAACAGGTGTAATCAAACATCTCTATAGGTTTGCTGAAGAGGTTCTGGACTCTTCCTCAGACAGACTCGTGGATGTTTGGTTCTAGAGGCTGAATCCGCACCACACTGGAGACTGGAACAAGCGCCGCTCCGGCCCGTGACCCAGACGCTTCGAGCGGCTCCTCGGAGCGCTGATAGCGAGCTGTGCTAATCATGGTGTATACCTCTGAGATGACGCTCAGATGTTCCGATAGAAATCTTTTGATTGTTTTTGTTACCTTCTCAATGTTCGCCGTGCGTAATGTTTGAAACTGCACTCGTCGAGGTAATTCCAGTCTGTCAAAATGACCAACAGGCTTGAGATTTTTCTGGTTAACGCGATCCCTGCCTACATTTAACTGTTTGCCTTCTTGTGAAGATAGTTGCAAAGCTACAGAGAAAATGTTAAACTTGATTAAGATTTGATCAGTGGTGCACTGTGCTGTTAACCCCGCGGCTGTGAATGGGGAAAATTGATCAAATCTTTTTCTTACCCCTTCAATATTGTTTATTGTAAAGCAGGGGTGTCAAATATGTGGCCCGCGGGCCGGATCCGGCCCGCAAGCAGGTTAAATCCGGCCCGCGAGATGGTTGTGTAAACTTTATTTTCATACTTTACAATGTAGAGTTAAAATAAACGTATCTTTGTGAGCAAGTTTTCTCTGTCATGAGTATAAATAAAACAAAGCTGCGCTCAAGGCTCACACAAGAACTTGAATCACATCCTGAAGTTGGCCGCCACTCAGGATGTGACTTCTGATATTGATGTGCTGGTGAAAGCTAAAAGATGTAAAGTAAAATGAGTCAAATATACTTTAAGTGCTGCATGAAACTGATCTAGCCATGTGATCTGTAAGCTCTTTGAATCACTAAGGAATGTTTTTTTATTAGATTTTTTTTTTTTTCAAATTTTCAAGGACACTTCAGGTGTTGTACTTGTACTACACTGTTCTCAGGCTCCAGCCTTGTTTTATATTAATTGTATTAAAACAAAGAAAACAATCTGAAGTTGTTTTTAATTTACCGGTCCGGCCCACTTGGGACTAGATTTTCCTCAATGTGGCCCCTGAGCTAAAATGAGTTTGACACCCCTGTTGTAAAGTTTTGTTCCGTACAACGTTTAATGACAACAATCCAATGAGACAGAGCCTGAATTTGTATTCTGAGCTGTTTAAACATGTTCCAGACATAGACACGCATCAAAAAGCTGCACCTGCTCAACTGTTCTGGAAAGTCAAACCACTAACAGAGAGGTAACGTCAAGTTGTTTTAGGCCAAGACGTGACTTTTTGTTGTCACTGATAAATAAGCTGTTATCCATTACGTTTTCTCTTCAGGATGTCAATTAAAGCTAGCTGTTTTGTTATTTGATCATTTTTAAAAGCTCGGTATTCAATATCAGACACTGAATCATAATTGCTAGTTTTTTGGCTTTAAAAGGTACGATTATTTTCTGCATCAGATAAAATTACCCTAAAGCCAACAAAGATAATCAGTCCAAGGATTACAAACTTTAATTAACAATTGAAAGCTAAAAGTAAATTTGCACTGTCTGTCAAGTTACAGCAGCAGAATCTCCAAGGAGCTTGGGTTTATAATTTCTGCCTGACCAAACAACTCTGATCCAAACATTCAGAGCATTTAGATACGCATTGGTAGCGTTTCATAGAGGGTCACAAACAGTGACAGAGAGCTTAAAACGGGTCACAAATACATTAAAAACATGTCGACACAGGTTTTAAAGAGATAACCAAGCAGCTACAACACAGAGGTCCAGTACACGTCCGAGGTCAAGAACCAGTGACAGACAGCTTCACATCGAACTAAAATGGATCTTTGAGCTGTGAGGTGTGTTTGACTGAAAAAGCTACTAAGACACTTAAATGTAGGGATTTATTAATACCCTGAAATATTTTCATTTTATCAGTTTGGGGGGCAGGATTAGTCATGAAATGACACGTTGAAAGTGTCCAAGTCCGTTCAGCGTGATGTGATAAATCAGAAGACTCCCTCAGATGTGTCGGACTGTGTTTTCGGATTCAGCTGCACTTGTGGAGGTTCAGAGGGACATTTCTCTCACAGCCGTTGCGTGTCTCACAGACGTCAGCTCATTGCAGCGATTCCATTTAGCTCCAGTCAATCTGACATTTGGGCGTCACTTTTCTTTTCTCTGACTGAGATGTAGCGCTAACTCTGTCCTGAAACTGTCAGCGAAAGCTAGGCACCGGCTGGCCACTCACTAGATTAAAGTGTTTAGCAGATGGTCGTGTCTGAACGGCTAATAAGAATTAAGAATAAGCCAAACACATATTTGTGATTTTAAAGAGAACATTGTGTTTTTTTACGATGAAACATTTGAGGAGACTGTTGGTCGAACAGCAGATGATGTGTGAGATGAAAAAGCTGGTTAATGGAAAGAGGGTGCAGCAGATGTGTATCAAACCACCTCAGACATCATCTGAACTCACACAAACATTCAGGGCCAAAATAATTAGCCTGAAACACTAAAGAAGAAAGTTTCTGCTGCAATAGCTACATGATATGGCAATTAAAAGATGATTACAGATTGGGAGTTCCAGTAATTACACCTTTAACTGAGCTAATGGAGCAATCAGACATTTGTAGGATTGTGGCTTTCATTTTTAAATGCTGGATTTTCCTTATTCAAAATGAAAGAGAAGAAAGTATTAACGTGTCTGGGCTTAAATTCAGAGGCTTCGCTCAACTAAACATTCAAGTAAAGATTTGCATCATCTTCAAACTTCTCTTTCCAATAACACTACTTATAGTATTACGTAAAGCACACACATGCACAAACACACACACACACACTCTTGTCTAGCATTCGTTGTGAGGACTAACTTCCATCCATTTGGGTGGCTGGATTGGGCCTAACCCTAACTAACCTTAACTTACACCATACCTCTAAAACTAACCAGCAGAGCTCTGTAACATTGAATTGAGGACCAGCAAATTGTCCTCAGTATGCAGGTAAAAAGCTTGTTTTGGTCCTCACTTTGATGTATAGACAAGTGTCAACACACACACACGCACGCGCTCTCTCACACACACACACACACACACACACACACACTCAAGATCATTCTGCTCCCTTAACACACACACACCAATGTCAGTAAGAGTCTGAGAAAAAAAATATATATATATATAAATAACAACAACAACAATAATAATAATAATAATAATTATTATTATTATTATTATTTTTATTATTATTAATTCTGCATTACTTTCATACAGAATTAGTGAACATCAGCTTCATTAGTCCCAGAGCTATCACGCATGACCCAGGAACCACAGAGCCCGGCCAGGAGATGTAAGAGCTCTTTTGTTCTGCTGCTCCTTCCGGGCTCTTCTCTGACTTGTTAACATAGGTTTGTTAGAAGTTGAGATTAGTAGGATGGTCTGCAGACCAGATTCATGACGCAGTTTTGTGTGACAGCACCATGCTGTGTCATTGTGTCAGCCTCCATTCTTGGATTTTTCTAGCCTTACTGAACATTTAATGTACTTTTACACATTTTATACAAGTGGCACTCATGTTGACTGGCCTGTAGGGGGCAGTGTGGCGTTAACAGCTTTGCCTCTCAACTGTCCTCTGGTGTAATAAACATTTAGATATTAGAAATTTTGATTTATTGAATCTGTTCCATTGAAATTCTTTATTTAGCTATTGTTAGATATGAGTTAATCTATTCAATTAATTGTTCACTCACTATTAGCTATTACATGATTTGTTTCATTTTATGACCCAGTTTAATTTCAGTATTATTTTTTCAGTATTATATATGATTCAAAATAATTTAAGTGGCCTGGTATAACTAGTCTCTTGAAAATACATTTGTATTGTAAATGCACTGTAGTATGGGATCATGATGTGTCAATGAAAAAGAGAACAACAATATAATAATAATAATAATAATAATAATAATAATAATAATAATAATAATAATAATAAAGTATTCTTATTAATATTATTTTATTAGTATTAATAATAATAATACTTACTAATGATACTTAATCAAACTAATAAATTTTTCATTATATATATATATACATGTATATTCATATATATATATATATATATATGTATATATATATATATATATATATATATATATATATAT
>SSNQ01000025.1:1109717-1123776 GCA_006942095.1 Nothobranchius kuhntae | reverse complement strand
ACACCCACACACACTAATAATAATAATAACGATAATAATAATAATAATAAAGTATTCTTATTAATATTATTTTATTATTATTAACAATAATACTTAATTCAAATAATAACAAATATAATCCGAATAAATGGTTTAAATCAAACTAATAAATTTTTCATTATATATATATACATACTATATATATATATATATATATATATATATATATATATATATATATATATATATATATATATATATATATATATATATATATATATACATATATGTAAATCACATTTCCTTATATATCGTGGCCGGGCTTTCACCCAAGGAGCCCGGCCGGGCACAGCCCGAAGAGGAAACGTGGGTCCCCCTTCCCATGGGCTCACCATTTGTGGGAGAGGCCAAAGAGGTTGGGTGCAGTATGTGACGGGTGGCAGTCGAGGGTGGGGACCTTGGTGGTCTGATCCTCGGCTACAAAAGCTGGCTCTTGGCACATGGAATGTTACCTCTCTGGTGGGGAAGGAGCCTGAGTTGGTGTGTGAGGTTGAGAGGCTCCGACTAGATATAGTCGGGCTCACCTCAATGCATGGCTCTGGCTCTGGAACCAGTTTCCTTGAGAGGGGTTGGACTTTCTACCACTCTGGAGTTGCTCCCACCTGGACATTGGGGTGAATGAGAGGGTAGCCTCCCTCCTCCTACGTGTGGGGGGGACGGGTTCTGACTGTGGTTTGTGCTAATGCACCAAACTACAGTTCAGACTACCCACCTTTTTTGGAGACCTTGGAGGGGGTGCTGGACAGCGCTCCTTCCGGTGACTCCCTCGTTCTGCTGGGGGACTTTAATGCTTACGTGGGCAACGACAGTGAGACCTGGAGAGGTGTGGTTGGGAGGAACGGCCCCCCTGATCTGAATTCGAGTGGTGTTTTGTTTTTGGACTTATGTGCCAGTCATGGATTGTCCAAAGTGTACACCCTGTTCAGACATAAAGGTGTCCATATGTGCTCTTGGCACCAGGATACCTTAGGCCGCAGCTCGATGATCGACTTTGTTGTTGTTTCATCTGACCTGTGGCCGCATGTCTTGGACACTCGGGTGGAGAGAGGGGCGGAGCTGTCAACTGACCACTACCTGGTGGTGAGTTGGCTCAGATGGTCGGGGAGGATGCCGGTCAGACCAGGCGGGCCCAAACGTCTGGCAGAGTCTCCTGTCAGAAGGAGCTTCAATTCCCACCTCTGACAGAACTTCCAAAATGTTCCCGGGGAGGCGGGGGACATTGAGTCTGAATGGACCCTGTTCCGTGCCTTCATTGTTGAGGCGGCCGACCAGAGCTGTGGTCGCAGGATTGTCGGTGCCTGTTGTGGTGGCAATCCCTGAACCCACTGGTGGACACCGGCAGTTAGGGATGCTCTCAAGCTGAAGAAAGAGTCCTATCAGGTCGTTTTGGCCTGTGGGACTCCAGAGGCAGCTGACGGGTACCGACAGTCCAAGCGGAATGCGGCTCGGCGACATGCGGCTCGGGTGGTCGCCAAGGCAAAGACCCGGGCATGGGAGGAGTTTGGTGAGACCATGGAGCAAGACTTCCGTACGGCTTCAAGAAGATTCTGGTCCACCATCCAGCACCTCAAGGGGGGAAAGCAGTGTGCTACCAACATTATCTATAATGGGGACAGTGTGCTGCTGACCTCTACTCAGGATGTTGTGGATCGGTGGGCAGAATACTTCGAAGACCTTCTCAATCCCACCGACACGTCTTCCAGTGAGGAAGCAGAGTCTGGGGACTTTGGGTTGGCCTCTCAAATCTCTGGTGCTGAGGTCACTGATTTGGTTAAAAAGCTCCTCTGTGGTAAGGCTCCGAGGGTGGATGAGATCCGCCCGGAGTTCCTTAAGGCTCTGGATGTTGTGGGCCTGTGTTGGCTGACGCGGTTCTGCAATATCTTGTGGACATCGGGGGCAGTCCCACTGGACTGGCAGACCGGGGTGGTGGTCCCCTTATTTAAAAAGGGGGACCGCAGGGTGTGTTCCAACTATAAGGGGATCACACTCCTGAGCCTTCCTGGTAAGGTCTATTCAGGGATTCTGGAGAGGAGGGTCCATCAGATTGTTGAGCCTCAGATTCAGGAGGAGCAATGTGGTTTTCATCCTGGCCATGTAACACTGGACCAGCTCTATACCCTTAGGGGGATCCTGGAGGGTGCGTGAGAATTTGCCCAACCAGTCTACACGTGTTTTGGGGATTTGGAGAAGGCGTTTGACCACGCCCCTCGGGGGGCCCTGTGGGGGGTACTCCGGGAGTATGGGGTACCAGGCCCTCTGATATGGGCTGTTAGGTCCCTGTATGACTGGTGTCAGAGCTTGGTCCGCATTGTCGGCAATACGGTGGGTTTGTTTCCAGTGAGAGTTGGACTCCACCAAGGCTGCCCTTTGTCACCGATTCTGTTCATAACTTTTATGGACAGGATTTCTAGGCACAGCCAAGGTGTGGAGGGCATGCATTTTGGTGGCCTGAGGATCAGGTGTCTGCTTTTTGCAGATGATGTGGTCCTGTTGGCTTCATCAGAACGTGATCTTTCGAACGCGGTTCGCAGCCGAGTGTGAAGCAGCTGGATGAGAATCAGCTCCTCTAAATATGAGACCATGGTCTTGATTCGGAAAAGGGTGGAATGCTTCTCTGGGTCAGGGATGTTGTCCTGCCCCAAGTGGAGGAGTTTAATTATCTCGGGATCTTGTTCACGAGTGAGGGAAACTGGAGCGTGAGATCGATAGGCAGATTGGTGCTGCAGTGATGTGGGCATTGTACCAGTCTGTCGTGGTGAAGAGAGAGCTGAGTCAGAAGAAGAAGCTCTTGATTTACCGGTCGATCTACGTTCCTACCCACACCTATGGTCATGAGCTTTGTGTAGTGACCGAAAGAACGAGATTGTGGATACAAGCGGCCGAAATGAGTTTTCTCCGAAGAGTTGCTGGGCTCTCGCTTAGAGATAGGGTGAGAAGCTCTGTCATTCGGGAGGGGCTCGGAGTAGACCCGCTGCTCCTCCGCATTGAGAGGAGCCAGTTGAGGTGGGTCAGGCATCTGGTCAGAATACCTCCTGGATGCCTCCCTGGTGAGGTTATCCGGGCACGTCCAACCGGGAGGAGACCTAAAGGTAGACCCAGGACATGGTGGAGGGACTATGTCTCTCACCTGGCCAGGAAACGCCTTGGGATTTTCCCAGAGGAGCTGGCCCAAGTGGCTGGGGAGAGGGAAGTCTGGGCCTCTCGCCTTTGGCTACTGCCTCCGTGACACAACTCTGGATAAGCGGATGAAAATGGATGGATGGATGGATGGATGGATGGATAGATGGATGGATGGATGGATGGATGGATGGATGGATGGATGGAAGGATAATAATAAGTCAAACTAATAAATGTAGGTTTGGATTTTGTTCTCTCCCTAAATGATAAAAACCATAATTTCAAAACTGCATTTTGTGTTTACTTGTGTTATCTTTGGCCCTGTCCACACGTAGCCGGAGATCTGCCAAAACGTAGGTATTTTTCTACGTTTTGGCCTGTCATCCACAGGAAAATTGAGTTTTTTCACACGAAAACGGATCTTTTTAAAAACTCCGGCCAAAGTGAAGATCTGCGTTTTCTCCGTTTTTGGTGTCTGCGTGTGGACGGACAAAACCGGAGTTTTAAGGTCCGCAACGTCACTTTCCGCGACAAAAAATGCTGACATCATGTGTGCGACCTGTGTTTACACTAGCCGACAGCATGGATGCCCTCAGAGCTGCGCTCGCTTTATCAAATGTCCAAGCGCTTTTTGCTTGTTTGTTTTTGCAAGCGGAATTACTGCTCCTTGCGGACGACCTCAGGAAGACGAAAAGTTACGCTGACTGGATACAATTCGGGGGAAGTACTGCCGCCTACAGGTCTGGCATGTCCTTAACAACATATTTATCCGGGTACGTGCATAATAAACTATTACTACAATCAATTTTCACACACACACACACAAACACACACACACACACACACACACACACACACAAATATGTAAAGTTTTGTTTGATGCAGCCATAGCTCAGGAGGTAGACCAGGTTGTCCAGTAATCGGATGGCTGCAGGTTTGATCCCGGCTCCGACCAGAGGATGCTGCATTTGTGTCTTTCGGCAAGACACTTAACCCACCATGCCTGCAGGTGGTGGACAGAGGGACTAATGGCGCCAGGGTTTGGCAGGCCTTGTCTCTGTCAGTGCGCTCCACGGCAGCTGTGGTTACAATGTCCAGTGTGTGATTGTGTGGATGACTGATTGTGTTGTAAAGCGCCTTTGGGAGTTGTAGAACCCTAAGAAGGCCATGTACAAGTACAGGCCATTTACCATCTAAAGATTTAAATATTTTTGTGCAATTACTAATAGACATGAAATAATTTTAGTTAAATAATATTTGTTTAGTTGACATTAGGCATGAATTAGTTTAGTTTAAAGAATATTAATTTCATCATGATGAGGCCAGTCTATCACCTATTCTATTCATCTATTAATCACCTCACCTTAATGCTCCATAATAGTTTACGCTGGCAGACTTGGACCTGCATGCATTGGCATGATCTGAGTGGAGCAGACAAATTCCTGGAGAAAAATAGATCAGACATAATGACTGGATCAGGCAGGATTCAAATAGCATTATGCTTTTGTAAAAACTGTTTGAATTTATAGTGTTTTGAGTGTTCTTCAGCCTGTAGGATGTGACCACATCAGCAGCACAGGAAAACAATACTGACTCTAATGTTTGAGGTGAAAGAGCCAAGTTCCCCAGCTTACAGGTCAGGGAGCCATCAGACCTGTACTCAGCAGAACTAGAGTCTAATGTCCACGCTCAGTGGTGTCCGGTTGCTGCCATTGTCTTACAGCAGCTCAAACTCTAGACTCGTGGTAGTGCTAACCCTAACTCTGGTCACACGGCATGACATTAGATTCATTCAGATTCAGCTGCTGCTTCCAAAGTCCCCTTTCAATGTGTGTGTGTGTGTGTGTGTGTGTTGTGACCATAGGGAAATGTAAGTTAACAGGTTCCTAGCTAAAGCATTAACGTGAGGATTTAATTAAGGCGACAGTAAGAAAAGCTATTAAAGGTACGCTGTTAGAAATGAACCAGTCAGTCTGAGAGCAGCTAAATTGAATTTTTGCTGAAGTGTCCGGTGTTCAACTCATCAAATCTCATCTTCTCCTACTATCCCTGACCCCCTGGGTTCAATTTAGATGCAACTCTGTGTGTTTGTGTGTGTGTGTGTGTGTGTGTGTGTGTGTGTGTGTGTGTGTGTGTGTGTGTGTGTGTGTGGTTGTAACACAACATAAACATGTGCACTGCTATATTAACAAGAATACAGAACTCAATTAAGAAAGCACTTTAGCAATCCAATTAAAAGTCTTTGGACAATTCATGCTCTCCATCCTATTCCCTCCTCCCTTACTAATAACGAACAAACACACCCTCTCTCCCTCCTTTTCATGTTCCACCTCGTGTTCATAATGAAACAAATGGCAAAGAACACAAGAGTTTAAAGTGTAGTCACACTCTCCTGTCCTCCTTTAACATTGAAACAGATTTTGAACAATATGGTTGGTGGAACTGAAACCGCTGTGTGTTGGACGATAAGTCAGAAAAATTGGTGACATTAAACTTGTAGTATGTGTGTGCGTGTGGTTGTGTGTGATAGCAATTTCCCATGGAAACCACTCTGTGGGGTCAGGTTTACACAGGCCCGTTTGTTGGTGTAATTATCTGTTTTGTCTCCAATGTAACATAGCACAGTGGGTTAGCATCTGTGGTGCAGATTTCTAATGAGCTCCAGCCTGGCTGCACAGCAGAACATAGAATACCAAAACCTGCTTGATCAATGTTGATCTGAACCACTGTTCCTCAAGAGGATAGAGTTGAAAAATGGTGATGATGATGATGATGATGATGATGAAAGTGGAGGAGGTGGTGGTGATGATGATGATGATGATAGTGGAGGTGGTGGTGGTGGTGATGATGATGATGATGATGATGATGGTGGTGGTGGTGGTGATGATGATGGTGGTAGTGATGATGATGATGGTGGTGGTGATGATGATGGTGGTGGTGGTGGTGATGATGATGGTGGTGGTGATGATGATGATGATGATGATGATGATGATAATGATGGCGGTGGTAATGGTGATGATGATGACGATGATGATGATGATGATGATGATGATGGTGGTGAGGATGATGACGATGATGATGATGATGATGATGATGATGATGATGATGATGGTGATAATGATGACGATGGTGAAGATGATGATGATGATGATGATGATAGTGGAGGTGGTGGCGGTGGTGAGGATGATGATGATGATGATGGTGATGATAATGATGGTGGTGGTAATGGTGATGATGATGACGATGAAGATGATGATGATGATGATGATGATAGTGGAGGTGGTGGCGGTGGTGATGATGATGATGATGGCGGTGGTGATGGTGATGATGATGGTGGTAGTGATGATGATGATGGTGGTAGTGATGATGATGATGATAGTGGTGATGATGATGATGGAGGTGATGATGATGATGATGGTAATATGATGGAGGTGATGATGATGATGGTGATGATGGTGGTGGGGAGGATGACGATGATGGTTGTGGTGCTAGTGGTGATGATGATGATGATGATGATAGTGGTGATGATGATGATGGAGGTGATGATGATGATGATGGTAATATGATGGAGGTGATGATGATGATGGTGATGATGGTGGTGGGGAGGATGACGATGATGGTTGTGGTGCTAGTGGTGATGATGATGATGATGATGATAGTGGTGATGATGATGATGGAGGTGATGATGATGATGATGGTAATATGATGGAGGTGATGATGATGATGGTGATGATGGTGGTGGGGAGGATGACGATGATGGTTGTGGTGCTAGTGGTGATGATGATGATGATGATGATAGTGGTGATGATGATGATGGAGGTGATGATGATGATGATGGTAATATGATGGAGGTGATGATGATGATGGTGATGTTGGTGGTGGTGAGGATGATGATGATGATTATAGTGGAGGTTGTGGTGAGGTTGATGATGATGATGATGATGATGATGATGATGATGATGATGATGATGATGATGATGATGATAGTGGAGGTGGTGGTGAGGATGATGATGATGTGGTGGTAGTGAGGATGATGATGATGATGATGATGGTGGTGTTGATGAGGAATAAGGATGATGATGATGCTGGTGATGATTATGATGGTGGTGATGATCATGATGATAGTGTAGGTCATGGTGATGATGATGATGATGATGATGATGGTGTAGGACTGTAGGTGATGGTGGTGTTGGTGAGGAATAAGGATGATGATGGTGCTGGTGAGGATCATGATGATAGTGTAGGTCATGGTGATGATGATGATGGTGTAGGACTGTAGGTGATGGTGGTGGTGGTGAGGAATAAGGATGATGATGGTGTTAGTGGAGATGATGGTGGTTGTGGTGGTAATGGTAATGGCAGGGTGACTAGATGTTCCGTTTTGTGTGGGACAGTCCCGCATTTTCATTACTTTTCACATGCCTGCAAATGGAGACTCATGTCCTGCGTTATTGACAGTTTCGAGTTTCAATGTTATAGAAGAAACTGTGGAGAAATCTACCTGCTGCTGTCAATCAAATGGAGGCGGGACTTTATCGCAGATCCGGAGCGTGTGTGGAGCCCTCACCCAAACCACCAAAACACGCGTGAGCACAGAGGAGAAAATGCTGTAAACTCGTGAATTAAACGTGTTCAGAGATACTCGACAGAGTCTTTGTTGTTTCTGAGTCACTTTTCATGTCTCGGCGCAGAATCTGACATGAAGAGGTCAAAAGCAGGTTTTCCAGTAATTAGACAGGTCCATGATAAACACAATGGAGGTTCTAACACAGACACGGTGCTGCGGTTTCAGATACCTGCGTACATGCTGAGCCCCTTAAAGCACAGTGAAGAAATAATGAGAGAATAAATGGAAGCTTTGATCACTTATTCTCAGAAATTTGAGGCAAAAAGTAACTTTAAGAAACTCTATTATTAGATTAGATCTGATTTTTTTAGAGATAGAATCTGATATTTATTCTCTCACCTAAAATCTAGAATAGATTTGTTATGTTTAAAATTTTTTTTTCTGAATTATGAAAAATAGCAACAAAGTATGGATATTTTTTCAATGAGATGCTGATTTTAGTGTAAAATTAATTAAAAACAAACATAAATAGATCTAAAAAATATTACTGGTACTTTAACTGTCATTCTGTTGTGGAAAACATTGAATGAAAACTCTGAAAAGCTGCTTAAACCTGCATGTTTTTATTACTGTGGGCCTATCTATATGATTAAAATGATCAGAGCCACCACAGAAGGCCCAAAGAGCCTGAGTCATGTTGTAGTAACGTGAGAGGAACTGAAATAGTAAAGCTTTTGCTGTATGCTTCTTCATGTTGAATTCAAATAAATTATATACAAGAACTATATGATGATAATAAGAATAATAATTTTATGTATATGTAACAGTGGTGTTAGGGCTAAAAGGCAGAATATACGTATTTTTCATTTTTATTTTTTCACATTACAACTTCACGTTGTCCCACATTGAGTAGTCTCTGTCCCACCTTTGGCAAGTTGTGATCTGGTCACCCTAGGTGATGGTTGTGGTGGTGATGAAGATATTGATTATGTAGTGATGGTGAGGAATAATGGTGATGGTGGTGATGATTAATAGTAAAATAACAGAACTGTTAAATGTTGCTCATGTTTGCAGGGATTAAGAGTCAGTGTTAGGGTTCCAGCAGTTTAAACAGTTAAATATTAATTCCTTTTAGATGTTCAACTCCATGTTTTCAGCATCACACACATCTGTGACCACTGCAGGCTGATATTTCCACGTAGTCATTCATTTGTATGAATAATTTCCACCTTTTTAGACAGGCTGTATTAAACTATAATATTTCTAACTTTCTAGTAGAGTCACTTGGTGGCGGCAACGTTTTCTTCACCAACGCTTGATAGATCTAAACAGTACACTGTGTGGTTCATTATGAACTAAACAGAAGCTGTTTTTGATACACATGTTTACATGTTTCTTTGAATCAATGGAAGAACGTCTGCTGTCACTCATCAAGCTAGGTAGTAGCTGTTCTACCACCTAGAAGCTAACTGAGACATCATTCTGTCAGCTTCAGGAGCAGCATAGTGAGATGAAAGAGGTGCCGCACTGCAGGCGCTCCCGCTTCACAATTGTTTTAATCACACAACTTCAAACAGCAACACTCCTCCAGCCATGAGAAGGACTGTCACAGTAATCCCGCTTCTTAGGTACACTTTAGATGTTTTCATCTCACCTGAGTCCTGCGTTCATTAGCCCTTTCATGCATGAATTATGAAAGCTTCAATCAGGTTTGTTTTTACTATATTTTTCATTCATCTTTAGGTCTGAATGAAACAAATTTCAAGATTTAATTTACAAATAATCTATTATATGTCTGCTTCAAAGAACTGCATGCATTCTGAATATGAAATATGTTGGCTTGACTCATTAATGTTCAATCTTAGCCGTTCCTAGAACTGCACTTTTCTAGACAGATCTATGATGTTTAGGATCTGCTTTAGCCACTTCTCCAGTCTGGAGGTTACTGCCCTGAGTGCCCCGATGACCACGGGCACCACCGATGTCTTCACTCTCCAGGCTTTCTCAAGTTCTTCTTTGAGGCCCTGTATCTCTCTAGTATGTCATGTTCCTTTGTCCTGATGTTGCATCACTTGGTATCGCCACATCACCCACAACAGCTGTCCTCTGTTGTTTGACCACCACCACAATGTCCGGTTGATTTGTCATCACTATTTTGTCAGTCTGGATCTGGAAGTTCCACAGGAGCTTGGCTCTCTTGTTCTCTACCACCTTAGAGGGCGCTACCCACTTTGACCTTGGGGCTTCCAGTCCATACTCTGCACAGATGTTTTCATACACTATACCAGCCACTTGTTTGTGGTGTTCCATGTATTATTTCCCTGCTAGCATTTCACACCCTGCAGTTATGTGGTGATTGTCTCAGGTCTCTTTGCATAGCCTACACCTTGGGTCTTGTCTGGTGTGGTAGCTCTTGGCCTCTGTTGCTGTGGTGTTCAGGGCCTGTTTCTGTGTGGCCATGATGGCTGCCTCTGTGCTGTTCTTCAGACCAGCTCTTTCTAACCATTGGTAGGATTTCTTCATATCAGCCACTTCAGTTGTCTGCCAGTGGTACATCCTATGTAGGGGTTTGTCCTCCCACGATGGTATTTTCTGCATTTTCTCTTCTATTCACCATAGGGAGCCTAAGTCACTTCCGCATCATGGGTCCCCGGAAGAACGAAAAACATGAATGAAAGTCAATGGGGCTAAAAATGCCTCTGTTATGCCTTTGATGTTTGGAAGAGTTATTACTGGTTTTGGCTCGGCATTTTCTGTTGTTTTGTTTCAGTTCGTCTTTTATTTTTGTTGTTACTTGTGCAGTGGTTATGGCTTTTTGCTCTAGGTACTCCATGAAAAATTTACAGAGGGTAGCTGACAATGGGTTTCATATGGAAAGGCCTTCCAGTTGTTTGTATGTTGTCCTATCGTATTTTATAAGTATGTTGAATTTGCTATTAATTGTGCTATATCTTCTGCTGTGAGGTTTCTTCTTTTGTAAAGAGTTTTAGTCTTTGATGCTGTTATCTACAATATCAATGGTTTTTTTGGGTTGGTGTTTTGGTGAACAGGGATGTAACGTTGTGTGAGACTAGTGTGTCCTTGTCGTCAATAGTGATCTTTTTTAGTTCTTTTGCTAATTCCGTGCTTTTTTGTAATGTTGGTCTGTGTTACCTAGCAGTGGACTGATGATTTTGCTGATCTCTTTTGCCATATTATATGAAGGTGTACCCATGCTGTCCACTATTGGCCTCGGTGGAGTGTTCTGTTTATGTTGAGCCCATTTTTTACTATCATCATGATCATTATTATAATTAATCATTATTATACCCAAAGCATAATAACTCATTTCATGTAATTAAAATACCATTATACTGAACCAAGTGATCATTTATGAGATTATATTAAACAGAAGTAAAATCAATGAGTTTTATTAATTATTATTATCTAATTATTATCATCGTGACTTGAAGTGTCCTTCTCCTGGGATGGAACAGCAGCAGATAGGTGACATGATCTTGAGCAGACATCGTGTCTCCTTGGGTTAATCTGTGGATTTAAAAGTACTGTTTGACCCAGCTTGACCCAGCTGGGTAAATGTGACCTTTGCCACAAATTATAGGACCTTCCATGATGCTACAGTCAGTTAACTTATGGTTGCAAGTTACTAATGTGTGACGTATGTTCCAGAACACGGCTTTCCTGAACGGATCTCCCCTTTAGAGCCCAAAAGAAGACAAGCTTCAGCAGTAACGTACAGCTAGAAAGAAAGTGAATGATAGTAAAATAATGTTATGTAGGTTCCATGGGAAGACTTTGGCTGACTAAGAAGTGAAAAAGAGTAAAGAAATATGAAAAAACTTGATAAAGTGAATGGATTACTCATTTCATTTAGTAAATATATCTATATCTATATCTATCTATATATATATATATGTCTACACACACACACACACACACACACACACACACACACACACACACACACACACACACACACACACACACACTTATTTATATATATAAATTATTTAATTTTTTATATTTCAACCCTCCTGTTAAAGGAAAAAGAACAGATGAAATATGTATAAAATGACAAAAGTGACAGTAGATCTGAAGCTAATGAAAATCATGAATTTTTTTTCAACTTTGGTTATACAGAAATTTAAAAAAATAAGGGATCCATAAATACATATTTTGTTGAACGATACTTCGAGGTGATCACTTCAGCCCAATTTGGATTTCTGTGACTAAATTAGCCAGAAGCACTTTCTGTTGTGCAATAACAATAAAGTTGTATATTTCTAATTATTTTTGCTTAATTATAATTTAGTTAATTTTTATTAGTTGTATTTTGAGTTTGTAATTATTTCGGTGATTATTGTGAAATTTGTTATTTTCTTTAATGGAAGGATGAACCCAGGGTTTTTAAACATGGCTCAAATCTTAATGTGAAGTCCCAGAAGCCATATCAGCATAGGTGTAATCTAGTGCTTTGTGTCTGCTTTAAAGTGGTCAGAATGTGAAATGCATCATTAAAAAAAACAAAAACAATTATCACTCATCTGGGCTAAGCCCTGGATCTAAATCTGACCCTACTCAGAGCGCTCATGGGATTTCCACCAGCAGCCTTCCTCCCGACGAAAACGTCTAATTTAGGACTGCTGTGTTTGTCAGACCTGATTATGTGTTTGCATATGGGCGGTACATACTCTTCATACGTAAAACAACTTAATACAATGCTGATCTGTGTCCTCACCATCCATTGGCCGAGCTCTTCTCTTCCTCTCCATTTAATAACAAATCAGCCAATCACAGAATTCCCTGATGTTACACGCTGGAATTCCATAATCCTCAAGACAAGTTAGCACCTTTCACACGTCATCATGGAAATCTACAGTGTGTGTGTGTGTGTGTGTGTGTGTGTGTGAAAACAAGACTCAAACTGAATGTAATTTGAAGATACTGTACAGCACTGGATCTTATGCCTTTTATTAGTAATTTATTAGAATAGATTTTACGTGTTTTTATTTATATCCAATTTATATTTTAAATTTTTTATTATTAATTTATTTTATTATTTTGAGTTTTATTCTTAATTCTCCAAAACCTGAGATTTTCTTCTTTTTGCTCCCAGTTTTTGTCCACTAGTAGTAGTAGTAATTGCAGTAGTTGTAGTAGTAGAAGTAGTAGTAGTAGTAGTAGTAAGTAAATAAGTGTATTTATAGAGCATGAAAGAAAAATCACAAATATCAACAAAACAAATCATAAAGTTGCAAAATGATTACATACACAATACATAAAATGATAAATTCTAATGAAAATAATTCAAATGAGAAAACAAAAAAGATTAAAGTAAAATCAGGTTTAAATAAAAAGCAAAAGTCATAAATCATGAATAAAAAAGTGTTAAAGGTAATTAAAAAGTCATTTTACAGATATTAAAAAAAAGAAAAACAACAAAGATTTCAGCCAAAGCAGCTTTAAAGTGGCAGAATGCAGTTTTGAGTGTTAGTGAGGTAAAACCACACAAGGTAGAAACTCATATTAGATGAAAGTTCATTTCCAATTTGGTTTTATGTTGTTCCAGCTTCACGGGTCTTGAGTCCGAAGTATGAAATGCTTTCTGCAGATATGTATTCAACAAAGTCAATTTTGATGGTACAACTTGAGCTTCTTATTATGAAAACTGATTTGTGTCTCAGAGTAGAAGGGCTGAACCATAGGAGCTCAAGAATAAACACCTGATGCAGATGTTCCACGGCACCAGAGCTGATTCTTCTAAGTCACTCCCCACATCACTGCTGATCTGTTCTGTTCTGCTGCTATGTCTTTCAAAATGGAAATCAAAACACACTTTGAACACACACATACGTATCTAATCCCCATTCATCAGTTCCCACCTGAAACTTGTTATTACTTTTTGAATTTGTGGCTGTTAGCTGAGCTTGTATGTCCCAAGCTGTTTTGAATTGTTTGTGTTTTTGTTTGGTTTCAGCAGTTTGACTCAGCTCGTCCAACAGATCCAGAGTCAGGATGCTTATCAGACTAAGCAGGAAAACCTACAGTCTGTGCTTTAGTGCAAGATGAAGGCACTAAACAGGCTGGCCCATTCAGTCTTTTATCTGAAAAAATAACTGATTCCTCCTGCCAGTCCCCGTAACTGGAGAGTTGCTGGTTCGAGCCCTTCTATTATTGGAGTCGTTGGGCAAGATGGTTTACCCACATTTCCTGCTGGTGGTGGTCAGAGGCAGTAGTGGCATAGGTGCTCGGCAGCCATGTGCCCCGGGGCAGCTGTGGCCACAGACATATGTAGATGGTCCATGGAGTAGTAGTAGTGGCTGCCATCTTGAATTG
>SSNQ01000025.1:1098597-1109593 GCA_006942095.1 Nothobranchius kuhntae | reverse complement strand
GTCTCCATTCGCTCGTAGTGCATTCATTTCTACTGAGGAAGGTGCTTACCCAATCCAAAAACCCATTTTATCAAGCTTTTACAGAAAATCACACACATGGTATGGCATGACATTTAAATTATAAATATAATTCAACAAAATAAATTACAGTATAAAATCCTATCAGGTAGGAAAAGTCAATGGAAATCCCACGTGATCGGTTTTTAATAGTGCGCCAGTTGTTGCACTGTAGGCTGTACATAAACGGGCGTAGTTCCCCACTCTGTGTAGACGTTGGAGAGTAAGGAGACCCATCCAATATAGCGGCAACGCTGTTATGCTCTACAGCGCCGAGTGGGGCGTCTAATAAAAGGCAGCCTCGAAATCTTATTTCAGTTTATTTTTTTCCTATTTTACTTGTCTCCCTTTTAAGTGTTGGTTGTTTAACTCAATTTTGTGCATTTTCATATGAAAAACTTAAAATTGCTTGTTATTTCAACGAATAGTTATATTTTCCTCATTTTCATGCATTTAGTCAACTTAAAACTGCAAATTATAGATTAAAAAAAGACCCCACCCACTGTGAAAGCTGCCATGGGCAAGGTGCATTGAGGGTAGTCATATTATTAGTTATTTTGTTCTAACTTGAGGTGTTTACACATGTTTATTGTAGGGGGTTGTGTTGTTCTTAGTTATTGCTTTGTTCACTGTTGCAAAGATGGAGTTGTTTGTTGTTGTCATGTTGCCAGTGTAAATGAGGAGGGTGGTCGAAGGATTGGGGCCGATGTGCCATTACGCTCCACTGCTCTAATTAGGAGGTGGTTCACCGCTAAATGCTCTGCCCTCAGCTTTTAGGGTTCCACTGTCACTAGCTGCCCACAGCTATATGGTTGTAGGGTGTACAAGTACAAGTACAAGCTGTCCCTCTCAACCCCCCTCCACTGAGTGATGCTTGTCTAATAAATCCTGTTTTTACCTTTTACAAGGTTGACCGTGTCTTGTCACTTCATTGTGGTTGTCGTGTTGCATCTCCCCTCATCATCTTCCACTTGAGGGGTTGTAACAGCATGTATCCACTTGGTAATCTAACAAGATTTGTTGTTTCAACTCACAATATAATATTCAAACAAACCATATTTATTATTTGTGCTATTTGTACAACTTGACACTTAGTGTTGAAGAAATGATTCATTCAAGTTGACATGACTCAACTTTTTAAGGCAGCCTCTGAACTTTCATTTTAAGTTATTTTAGCCCACAATTTATTACAGTGTACGTATTAATGTCTGTTGCTGTGGCTACAATGTAGCTCATCACCCCCAGAGTATGAATGTAGCCAGGGTCGGCGACCCGCGGCTCTGGAGTCGCATGCGGCTCCTTTGTCCATCTGATGCGGCTCACTGCTTGTAAACTAATGAATGAATATTTAATTAAAATGTATTTTATTTTGCTGCATTCATTCTTATCTGTATGCCACTTCTAAATTTAAAGATTGTCTGCTAAATCTAAACAGGTCCAACGGTGTACAGGTCACCTGCCTGGGTGTAATCAGATGTCTCTATAGGCGCTTTCTGAGCTGAAGAGGATGAGATTCTGTACTTTTTTCTCAGACAGGCTCATAATCAGGGAACATTTTCGAAGTGACAAGTCTCTCTGAGAGACGGGGTTTGGAAAACACTTTGAGAGGAATCTTCCCGCATGGCTCTGGTTCTGCGACGCGCTCCAAGCCCCCGATCTACAAATCGGCTGAATAAATCTTCAGCTCGATGTCCACCTCACGTGTGCGCTGACAGCGAGCTGCGCTGAACTCAGTGTCCAGCTCAGGTGTTCTGATAGGAATCATTTCTTGATTGATTTAGCTACCTGTGCTTAACAATAGAAATATCAGCGCATCTGCAAGCTTGAGGTTTCTCAGTCAAAATAAACGATCAAATACGTGAAAAATCCAGTCAGTGCGAACCCTGTCATTTAACTGTTTTGTTTCTTGAAAAGGTTGTTGCGAACATGATTAACACCAGAGCCACGCGCACTACACCGTTATCTCCGTCACTGTAAATTACCTTTTCAACATTGTTTATTGTAAAGTTTAGTTCAGCACAAAGTTTAATTACAACAATGAGACAGAGCCTGGATTTGTATTCTGAACAGTTTAAACACGTTTTAAAAGGAGACTTGTGACGCGTCAAAAGCAGAACCTGCTCAACATTAAAACCAATAACAGGGTGAAAAATGTTTAAATGTTGTAGCGCAGACGGGCTACAACTTCTGGATCAATTTTATACAAACTGTTTTATTAATTATCTTCAGTTGAAAGATAACTTTAAGGTACATGAGCGAATGGTATGGTTGCTGTCACCTGTGTGATCGGTTAAAGCAGCTCTCGGCTGTCCTATTGTGGGCCCCACCCACAGCGCCGCGGCTGCTGTGGCTCCCAGTGTTTTCTTCACTGCGGGAAACGGGTACTAAAGGCTCTTTGATGGGAAAAGGTTGCTGACCTCTGATCTAGGCAACCGTGGCGGAACCAAGACATCAAGGCAAGGTTCCTTGGCATTGAGAAACACCCTTAGACCTGCTTCCATGTATTTTAGTACATATTTTTATGGTTATATGCTATGATATATATATATATATATATATATATATATATATATATATATATATATATATATATATATATATATATATATATATATATATATATATATATATATATATATATATATATATATATATATATATATGATGTATTCCAACAACTGGGCATCTTTTAATTTATTTACCACATCATTTCAATGGATATTTCCAGAGATTAATATAAAACTACACATTGTCACTTTAAGCACCAACAATCCTAAATAAAAAATAAACAAGAGCAGCCAAAGCTGCCAGCAGCTAACAGTCTCCACCCAACAGGATGTGACCATAGAGCACGTGGACCAAAGAACACAAGAGATAGATCAAAGCATCCAGTTGTATGCCCAAAACACTCAAGTTGGCTGTCGCCACTGATGATTTACACATTTTTCATTTAATATTGACATTTTCTGCTGAGCACCAATGTGGTAGATTTTCCCACTTGATATTTCTTTTTCTGGGATTAAATCATAATCTCTGCGCGGGAGGCTGCTCCCGTTTGGGGGTGAAATAGAGTTTGCTGCAAAAACTGAGAATTCATTCGACCTGGTGTCACAGAGCGGATCTGCCACACCCATCAAAACAGCCTCCTGCCTGATGGCTCCAACCTCAGCATCCTTCCATCTCTGTAATCATTGTTTCTCCTATGGACATGTCCAAACCATCTGAGTTTGTCCTCTCTGACCTTATCTCCAAAACATCTATCATGCAGTTCCTCTGATGACTCATTCCTGATCCTGTCCATCCTCATCACTCCCAAAGAGAACCTCAAAATCTTAAGCTTGACAACCTTCAGTTCTGTCTCCTGTCTTGTCCTCACGGATGCTGTCTCTAAACCAGACAACATGGCAGCTCTCACTACTGTCTTCTACACCTGAGACCCTTTCATCACACCTGCCACTTCTCCACCCATTCCAACATACTTCTTCAACTCTTTTCCACCTGCTCCACGACTTTGGACTATAGATCAAAAGAACTTAGTCCCCTACCTTCTTGACTTCTGCTCTCTGCAACATCACCAGTCCCCTTGTGTCCCTCACCTGTACATATGTGTTCTATCCTGCTGACTGTAATCTCCATTGCTCTCTTGTCCAGCACTTATCTCCACCTGCCTCCTGCTCTCAATACAGTCATCTGCAAGCATTGAGGAAGGTGGAATAGTTGGAGAGAGCCGAATAAAGAGAGAGTGGTGAAGAAGGTCATACAAAAGCCAGCTTGAACAAGTGAGTCTTCAGCTGCTTTTTAAAGGAGACCACTGAGTCCACTGATCTCAGGCTCAGGGGGAGAGAGGTTCAGAGTCTGGGGGCCACAGCAGCAAATGATCTGTCACCTTTGGTCTTTAGCCTGGTGCTGCACAACCAGTAGGCTTTGATCACTGGACCTCAGGGACCTGCTGGGGGTGTAGGGACTGAGAAGATCACCAATGTAAGATGGTGCTTGCATCTAGAACAGCTGTTTCTGAATAGCTGAAGGAACCGTTTGGCTGTGTCAGCTGTCGGCAGCTTTTAGCTTGTCGAAAGCTTGTCAAGAGATGCGGTGTGAGCAGAGTTTCCCTCCGATGGCCAGTCAGAGTTAGCTCAACTAACAGAATGCTGAATCTCACAGAATGCTAGAATGGTGAATCACTCCGCAAGTGATTCTGTTTTAATATTCTCATATTATGATTTACTTGGCCAATCGGGACGTGCCATGTTAAGGGGTGTTTACAAACAAGCATCTGAACATCATGCCTTCTTTCAGATACAGGATGATCAGATTTGTGGGTAAGAAAATATCTATGTGCAAAAATTACTTTAACTTTAATTTATCTCTAATGAACATTGTGTTCACTCGCACACACACACACACACACACACACACACACACACACACACACACACACACACACACACACACACACACACACACACACACACACACACACACCACACACACACACCCACCCCCCCACACCCACACACACCCACACACACCACACACGGTCACTCTCACATACACACAGTTACTCACACACATAAACACACACACTGTCACTCTCACTCGCACACACACACACACACACACACACACACACACACACACACACACACACACACACACACACACACACACACACACACACACACACACACATGTTCAGTCTCACACACACACAGTTACACAAACAGACACACACACGGTCACTCACTCACTAGGGGTTACTTGACTGTCGACTTTTTNGGGGAGAGCCGAATAAAGAGAGAGTGGTGAAGAAGGTCATACAAAAGCCAGCTTGAACAAGTGAGTCTTCAGCTGCTTTTTAAAGGAGACCACTGAGTCCACTGATCTCAGGCTCAGGGGGAGAGAGGTCCAGAGTCTGGGGGCCACAGCAGCAAATGATCTGTCACCTTTGGTCTTTAGCCTGGTGCTGCACAACCAGTAGGCTTTGATCACTGGACCTCAGGGACCTGCTGGGGTGTAGGGACTAAGAAGATCACCAATGTAAGATGGTGCTTGCATCTAGAACAGCTGTTTCTGAATAGCTGAAGGAACCGTTTGGCTGTGTCAGCTGTTGGCAGCTTTTAGCTTGTCGAAAGCTTGTCAAGAGATGCGGTGTGAGCAGAGTTTCCCTCCGATGGCCAGTCAGAGTTAGCTCAACTAACAGAATGCTGAATCACTCCGTAAGTGATTCTGTTTTAATATTCTCATATTATGATTTACTTGGCCAATCGGGACGTGCCATGTTAAGGGGTGTTAACAAACAAACCTCTGAACATCACGCCTTCTTTCGGATACAGGATGCTCAGATTTGGGGGTAAGAAAATATCTATGTGCAGAAATTACTTTAACTTTAATTTATCTCTAATGAACATTGTGTCTGAGGCCCTGTCCACACGTAGCCGGGGATCTGCCAAAACGTAAATATTTTTCTACGTTTTGGCCTGTCATCCACACGAAAACGGAGTTTTTTCACACGAAAACGGATCTTTTTAAAAACTCCGGCCAAAGTGAAGATCTGCGTTTTCTCCGTTTTGGGTGTCTGCGTGTGGACAGACAAAACCGGAGTTTTAAGGTCCGCAACGTCACTTTCCGCGACAAAAAAATGCTGACATCACGTGTGTGACCTGTGTTTACACTAGCCGACAGCATGGATGCCCTCAGAGCTGCGCTCTCTTTATCAATTGTCCACGCGCTTTTTGCTTGTTTGTTTTTGCAAGCGGAATTACTGCTCCTTGCGGAAGACCACAGACGAAGGACGAGGTTAAGAACGGGGGAAGTACTGCCGCCTACAGGTCTGGCATGTCCTTAACAACGTATTTATCCGGGTATGTGTGGACAGAATTTGTTTTTAAAACGCGGTGGTGTGTATGCAAGTTTTTGGAGGGGCGGATATTCGTTTTTAAAAAACCCGGCTATGTGTGGACTAGGCCTGAGTGGTAATAATGATCCACTTGTTAAATCAAACATTACTGATCATAATATCAAAATGTTTCATTGTTATAAAAATTCATTTCAACCACAGTAATTTAAGCACAGATTAATCAAAACATTTCATTAGTATTCATATAATTGCTCATTCAACTATATTATTATTTAATGATTATTTACCTTATGAGTTGTAAAAGTTCCATTTTCATGAGAGTGAGCAATCTTGCTGTGCTATCAAAAGAAGGCTTTGTTTGGGAACACAGGCTGACATCTTGTTCCTCCTGAAATGTCAACAAGGTTTGCAGAACCTTGTTGCTTGTTGGGGGATAGAATGTAAAATCCACCTTAGAGGGTGGAATTAGGTATGTTGATGACCGGGTCAATTTGCTGGTGAAAACTGACCATTCCTGGACTATGAGGTCCACGGAGAAGACCTCAATGCAGGAAGCAGGTTCCAGTGAGCAGCGTTTTGCATTTATGCAAGCACCGACTTTAGCGGCTGCTGATGCTTCACATTCACAACGGCCAGCTTCTAGCCCCCTTGTGTCCTCCAAAACATTTCAGAGGTGAGGTGTTTGTTCTCCGAAATATTTGTTACAAATGGCTACAAAATAAGGCCCAGTCCTGGTGAAGACCAATGTCTAGTCACCCAGAAAGGTTTTGTCAAATTCAGTTGTATGGAGTTTGTTGCCTAATGACACAATAACTGACACCGATGAGTCTGGGTTCAAGCCAGCAACCCACCAATTGAAATGACAACTTCTAACCCCCAAATCCATCATTTCTATCTCTATTAGTTCCAGGTATGTTTACATAGCTCACCTGATGGTATCCCGCAATCTGATATCCACACTAGCTTCCTGCCAACCCAGAGCATAGGTCTAACAAACCCCACATTATTTCAGCATCAAAATATCCACCTGCCTGCTTCTCTCTGACTCACAACCAAGAATATACTCAGGTTCCCATGTTGTCCTTCCGCAGCCTTGGATTCCAGGATCACACCTGCCTTTTAAAGCTGCTGTTCACGTTTAACTGCAACAAAAAGCTTTGAACTCATTCTTTATATCCAGCCTCAGTTTTGAGTCAAAATTTATTCAGACAAAGCAGGGCTGATGATGGACTGACAGCAGAAACAGGAAAAAAAGAGCATGGATGATAGAAAAATGAGAGGGAATGAAAGAAAGTTAGATGAATGCATAGGAAAGGGCCAGGAAGCCAGGGGAAACTGTGGGTGGGGGGAATGGAGCTGCAGAGCAAACAAAAGGGAGAAACAGAGATGCTGTTAATTTACAGTTCAGACAGATTTTTTTATTTTGGCACTCAGTAGGAGGTCTGCCTTTGAACTGCAGGCTGCTCTCTCTCTGAAACACACACACACACACACACACACACACACACACACAAACATGTTCAGTCTCACACACACACAGTTACACAAACAGACACACGCACACGGTCACTCACTCACTAGGGGTTGCATGACTTAATTTTTTTGAAAGTCGACTGTCAAGTAATGAAAATCGAGTCGACTTCGACTAGTCGTTGATGACGTCATACACCTGAAGCGGCCGGTGGGGGGTGGGGGGGTGGGGGTGGGGGTCGGTTGGTTCGCTGGAGTTTTTGACAATTAAAATTGTACCCACATTTTCTAAGTTAAACACATTTCTTTTAACAACGGTAGTTTCTGCTTCAGCCCTCTCCCCCCTCCTCCTGCGCAGCGGCCGCAAACTCACTGATGCGCCTGCAGCCTCTCGGAGTTCCTGCTGCTCTAAACATTAAACTTATTATTTCATTTTCTGTTCCTCACTTCTGATTACCTTCAATGGTGTCTGTTTGTTGCAACAGCAGGTACAAAAACTAACTTGTTTTTATTTGACTATTTTTCTGTCCTGCCTGTTTATTATCTTCCTGCATCTCCTCTCAATCCTAAAGAAAAACTGCTACCTGGGTTCACATATATTCACCTCATGAGTTACCTTTGAACTGCAGTTCTAAAAGATCCACCGACCGCAAAAACAGCGGAGTGCTCGCTGCTTGGCGGCCGCAGTGCATCACCGAAGGACAAAACAGGTGATGCACCCCGCTCCACAGCAGCGGGGTGCATCAGGCAAAAATAAAAGACAGAAAACATAAAAGGAAATGAGCCGACATGAAAGATCGCGTTACATTTGTTTTTGAGTGGTGACAGCTGATTTGATAATGTTACTGTGGCCGTGCTCAGGATGCAGATGTCTGGAGCGAGTCAACGATCAGAGCTTTGCATGCACAAGCTGGTTAAGGTTAGGATGGGGGTGAGGGGAAGGTTAAATTGCAAGAGGGAAAAGGTCACAATTTGGTTAAATGTCCGTTTTACGGCGGGTGTCAGTACTGACGCTCTGGCACAGCGCGTCGCCTCCGCCTCGATCCAGACGCGCAGGGGCTCACCTGCTGTCTTCTCCGAGGACTGCATCATGTCATGATCACGTGACAGCGAGTAGTCAATGACAGGCATAAAAAGTCTCTACAGAGCAGTGAAGTCGACTGGTTTTCTCCGCAGAGTGGCTGGACTCTCCCTTAAGCCTGATTCATGCTTCGTCTGCGTCAGTGCGGAGACACGCAACGCCATTATCCGTCCTTGCGTAGGGCACGCAAGTACGTACGGAGTCGAGCCCACTTTTTTAAACATCCGTCGAACGAGACGGATTACGCAAGCTTGTGATTGGTCAGGATGCCGCTGTTGTTTACAGCGCCGCCATTGCAAAGAGAGCCGAGGATAACTAGCGGCAAACACGGAGAAGCTTGAAGAATACCTCACGAAAAAACTCTTAAAAATATGAACGTTTAATTCTCCCATGACTGGAGGAGTGAAAAGATGCGCAGCAAGCGTTTTATTTGTGGACGGAAATGACAGGAAACGTGGGTTTAGAGGTGGGGAGCACATGAAGCGGTGGGAGAATGAGAGACAAATATGTCCGTGTTAAAAGTCTCTTATATACACAAAAAACATAATATAAACACACTATCTTGTACCGATACATGACAGGATACCACAGAACAGCGCCACGCCCTCTGTGGTCCTGCCGGGCAATTGCTTTGCAACACTCTCCAGGAGACGGAGAAGTATGAGAGCAAAACGCTTCCGTCAATCCGTGCGTGTCTGTCCCTTGCGGAGCTGATGGAGAAGCATCTGGCTTTAGAGATAGGGTGAGAAGCTCGGTCATCCGGGAGAGGCTCAGAGTAGACCCACTGCTCCTCCACATCGAGAGGAGACAGTTGAGGTGGCTCGAGCATCTGGCCGGGAGGAGACCTAAAGGGAGACCCAGGACACGTTGGAGAAACGTCTCTCACCTGGCCAGGGAATGCCTTGGGATTCCCCTGGAAGAGCTGGCCCAAGTGGCTGGGGAGAGGGAAGTCTGGGCCTCTCGATTTAGGCAACTGCCCACGCGACCCGACTCTGGATAAGCAGAAGAAAATGGATGGATGGTTATTTATATTGAAAACAGCCTTGGTTTTGATGAGTCCTGAATCAGTTATGCATTTGAAATGTCATTGACCTTATTAAAAAACAACATGGCATCCATTTATCAGTAGAAGTTTCAGGCCTTAACTCCACTGTGAACAATATGACACACTTCCCAATCAAGTTTATTTATCCAGAGGCTGTCCCTGCTGCTGGATTCTCTGGTTGATCTGTGTTTTTGTCTAAATCCTGAGAGAGAAGGAAAGTAAAGTCTGGTTATGTTATGAAGTTGTTATCCGTGCTTGCCTCCATTTGTCCTGGGAAATGTGTGAGCCAGAGAGTTGTCATTACAGTGTCTGTTACATTTTTGTCCTCCCATCTTCACCTTTGTCTAAATCCAAGTACAGACAGGGAGAAACATGTCAGGTAGAAGAACTCACTAATGGGGTTTCTATCTAATCTCACCCTTCCAGTGTGTTCTGTAAGGACTCGCTCATCACGGACCTGGTAATCCCAAGAAGATGAATCCAAAGCGTCTGAACTTCTTTTTTTTTATTCTTGAAGACAATTCATGTTGTGTCTGAGCACATTACTCAGTTTAGATCTGAAAGGTGAAAAGTCAGCAAAAGATCTTCAGGAATCAAAAAGTCCAGCTGCCCTCCACACAGGGTATCTCTCCCATTAGCTTTGTGTATTATCAGGATGAATTAAATGTAGGTGAAGAAAAGGTTTATAGTGGGATTCTGAGACTTAGACTTTATGATTTGTGTTAGATTTCACAAACTAAAAAACAAAACCAGCCACAAGAATAATCAATGTTTCCCATTACTGACCACTACAGGGAGAAACACGAACAAATGGCAAGCTGCTCTAAAACTGTCACGTTTAGGAGGGTAGGACCCAAATTGCAGAACCCAGGATGACACAAGGCAGGAGCGGATATGTAAAGTAAAAATCCTTTATTTTGAGGAAGAACAAAAATAAATCCAAATGGCAGGGAGCCAAAAAACACCAGAGGAACGAGCAGACTGACAGAACAAATAACGCTGACAAACAACAATGGACCAACAAGAACAATGAGACAAGGAGGGCTTATATGGACAGGGAGGAGCAATAAGGGAAACAGGAAGCAGGTGTGTGGAGTGAGGCTGGAGGGAAGGCAGGTGACAACAAGTGAACCAGTGGAGGGCAGATAAACCTAACACTATATAAGACACAAAACTAAACCTAAAGACTAAGGGAAGGACTCACACAAACTCATACACACATACAATGAACTGGGGAACAAGAGGCTGTGGCTACAACTTAAGACACACAACAGAGATGCAGACAAAGGACACATGAGGGCGCTAAGAGAACACAAAAGGGAATTCAGAGAGGGATGGAGAAACATTAGGAGACACATGGGGAAAGACGCAGACAAAGGACACATGAGGGCGCCATGAAACACAAAAGGAGAACCTTGAGTGGGAACTTGAGGGGCTGGGGAACAAAGGGACACAGAACATGACAAAAACAGGACCTGTGAATGCT
>SSNQ01000025.1:1083821-1095175 GCA_006942095.1 Nothobranchius kuhntae | reverse complement strand
CTACAGAGCAGTGAAGTCGACTGGTTTTCTCCGCAGAGTGGCTGGACTCTCCCTTAAGCCTGATTCATGCTTCGTCTGCGTCAGTGCGGAGACACGCAACGCCATTATCCGTCCTTGCGTAGGGCACGCAAGTACGTACGGAGTCGAGCCCACTTTTTTAAACATCCGTCGAACGAGACGGATTACGCAAGCTTGTGATTGGTCAGGATGCCGCTGTTGTTTACAGCGCCGCCATTGCAAAGAGAGCCGAGGATAACTAGCGGCAAACACGGAGAAGCTTGAAGAATACCTCACGAAAAAACTCTTAAAAATATGAACGTTTAATTCTCCCATGACTGGAGGAGTGAAAAGATGCGCAGCAAGCGTTTTATTTGTGGACGGAAATGACAGGAAACGTGGGTTTAGAGGTGGGGAGCACATGAAGCGGTGGGAGAATGAGAGACAAATATGTCCGTGTTAAAAGTCTCTTATATACACAAAAAACATAATATAAACACACTATCTTGTACCGATACATGACAGGATACCACAGAACAGCGCCACGCCCTCTGTGGTCCTGCCGGGCAATTGCTTTGCAACACTCTCCAGGAGACGGAGAAGTATGAGAGCAAAACGCTTCCGTCAATCCGTGCGTGTCTGTCCCTTGCGGAGCTGATGGAGAAGCATCTGGCTTTAGAGATAGGGTGAGAAGCTCGGTCATCCGGGAGAGGCTCAGAGTAGACCCACTGCTCCTCCACATCGAGAGGAGACAGTTGAGGTGGCTCGAGCATCTGGCCGGGAGGAGACCTAAAGGGAGACCCAGGACACGTTGGAGAAACGTCTCTCACCTGGCCAGGGAATGCCTTGGGATTCCCCTGGAAGAGCTGGCCCAAGTGGCTGGGGAGAGGGAAGTCTGGGCCTCTCGATTTAGGCAACTGCCCACGCGACCCGACTCTGGATAAGCAGAAGAAAATGGATGGATGGTTATTTATATTGAAAACAGCCTTGGTTTTGATGAGTCCTGAATCAGTTATGCATTTGAAATGTCATTGACCTTATTAAAAAACAACATGGCATCCATTTATCAGTAGAAGTTTCAGGCCTTAACTCCACTGTGAACAATATGACACACTTCCCAATCAAGTTTATTTATCCAGAGGCTGTCCCTGCTGCTGGATTCTCTGGTTGATCTGTGTTTTTGTCTAAATCCTGAGAGAGAAGGAAAGTAAAGTCTGGTTATGTTATGAAGTTGTTATCCGTGCTTGCCTCCATTTGTCCTGGGAAATGTGTGAGCCAGAGAGTTGTCATTACAGTGTCTGTTACATTTTTGTCCTCCCATCTTCACCTTTGTCTAAATCCAAGTACAGACAGGGAGAAACATGTCAGGTAGAAGAACTCACTAATGGGGTTTCTATCTAATCTCACCCTTCCAGTGTGTTCTGTAAGGACTCGCTCATCACGGACCTGGTAATCCCAAGAAGATGAATCCAAAGCGTCTGAACTTCTTTTTTTTTATTCTTGAAGACAATTCATGTTGTGTCTGAGCACATTACTCAGTTTAGATCTGAAAGGTGAAAAGTCAGCAAAAGATCTTCAGGAATCAAAAAGTCCAGCTGCCCTCCACACAGGGTATCTCTCCCATTAGCTTTGTGTATTATCAGGATGAATTAAATGTAGGTGAAGAAAAGGTTTATAGTGGGATTCTGAGACTTAGACTTTATGATTTGTGTTAGATTTCACAAACTAAAAAACAAAACCAGCCACAAGAATAATCAATGTTTCCCATTACTGACCACTACAGGGAGAAACACGAACAAATGGCAAGCTGCTCTAAAACTGTCACGTTTAGGAGGGTAGGACCCAAATTGCAGAACCCAGGATGACACAAGGCAGGAGCGGATATGTAAAGTAAAAATCCTTTATTTTGAGGAAGAACAAAAATAAATCCAAATGGCAGGGAGCCAAAAAACACCAGAGGAACGAGCAGACTGACAGAACAAATAACGCTGACAAACAACAATGGACCAACAAGAACAATGAGACAAGGAGGGCTTATATGGACAGGGAGGAGCAATAAGGGAAACAGGAAGCAGGTGTGTGGAGTGAGGCTGGAGGGAAGGCAGGTGACAACAAGTGAACCAGTGGAGGGCAGATAAACCTAACACTATATAAGACACAAAACTAAACCTAAAGACTAAGGGAAGGACTCACACAAACTCATACACACATACAATGAACTGGGGAACAAGAGGCTGTGGCTACAACTTAAGACACACAACAGAGATGCAGACAAAGGACACATGAGGGCGCTAAGAGAACACAAAAGGGAATTCAGAGAGGGATGGAGAAACATTAGGAGACACATGGGGAAAGACGCAGACAAAGGACACATGAGGGCGCCATGAAACACAAAAGGAGAACCTTGAGTGGGAACTTGAGGGGCTGGGGAACAAAGGGACACAGAACATGACAAAAACAGGACCTGTGAATGCTGAACCATGAAGTCTTCTGGGTCAGGTTTGCTGCCAAGTCCATCGCTCTGCTGAATCGTGCCATTATGTTCTGCAGTCTACAGGTCTGAGGTGCAGGACGGGGATTAAAAAACTGTGCTAGTAATCACATCAAGACGCAGGTTTAGTGTGTACTCAGATTTAAATGATCTGTGTCGCGGGGAAATGCGCGTCTAGTACTTCACACTCTCTACTTGGTTTCAATGCAGTGTCGTTTTTGGCAACCATCTTCGTTTAAGTCACTGTAAGAAGCTGCTTCTCAGTCTGTCTCTTCCCATCTCTGCGTAATTAATTTTGAGCACAAAACACACAAAACAGTCTAATGTCTCAGTCACAATTTGACAAATCTCATTCTCAGCTGGCAGGGGGGATGTAAGTTTTTCTCCTTTCATAGTTATATTTAAAATGAGCAAAAAAGTATGCATATGCTACATTTAAATAATCATTATTCTAATTAGAACGTGAACATTTATTTACGGTGTGTGTTTTAGGTGGAAGTAACACAACTTTTTTTGCTCTTACCTGTTCGCCAGTCTTATTAGCCGCGTTGTTCAGTGTGGTTCAGTTCTGAACATGACTTTTTTTTCCATGCTATGTTAACATAACCATTCTGTTCATGATAAAGACTGAAGGTTTGTTTGGTGTGTACTTTGAACATTAATGTTCTATTAATGTTGCATCGAGTCACTGACACTAGTCAGTGACTCGATGCAACCTGCTGGGTTCCCTATATAGGAACCTTTTTACTGATTGGCTTAATGAACTGACCTGTATTGGAATGTTTACTGTGTGAAGTGCCTTGAGACGACTGTTGTCGTGATTTGGCGCTTTATAAATAAACTTGAATAAATTTGTAGTGAATTTATACTTCTCTGTCAGCTCCACGCTCGCACGGACAGAGGTGTCTTGTTCTCGGACTTCTCTGTCTCCTGGGGAGTGTTGCCAAGTAATTCCCTGCCAGGACAACAGAGGGCGTAGAGCTGTTCTGTGGTATCCTGTCATGTATCCGGTCCAAAATGGTGTATTTAATAATGTGTTTATAGTGTTTTTTTGTATTTAAGAGACTTTTTAACAGGGACAAATTTGTCCCTCATTCTCTTCCACCTCTTCGTATGCTCGCCACCTCTAAACCCACATTTCCCATAATTTTGATCCACGCATAAAACACTTGTTTCGTATCTTTTCACTCCTCCAGTCACAGATAAATAAAACATTCATACTTTTGGAGTTTTTCTACGAGGTATTCTTCAAGCTGCTTCGTGTCTGTCACTAGATATCTTTGCCTTTCTTTATGTTTTTGAGGGGGCAATGGCGGCGCTGTTGACAGTGTCCTGACCAATCACAAGCTTGCGTTCTCCGTGTTGTTTGACAGATGTTTAGAAAAGTGGGCTTGACTGCGTCCGTCCTTGCGAGCCAGCTGGAGAGCCCTTGCAAGGATGGATAATGGTGTTGCATGTCTCTGCACCGACGCAGACGGAGGAGTATAAATTAGGCTGAATGGAGGTTTTACTCTGCGTTCCGCACAGCAATACAAGTTCTGAAAAGGTGTTTAGTATGGCGAGACAGACTGTTACTGAGAATAGGATGTCATTTGACAACAGCACTGTCATGTAAAATCAACCTCTCTGGCCAAGCCTACAAATGCATTCCTCCCAAAAAATGTTAAAGAATGCAAAATCTGCACCAAATATGCACAATAAGTCATTAATGAACGTCAACGAGCCACATGAGTGGACATAATAAATGAAAAGAATAAGTGTAAAGAAATTAAACTGTAAATATAAAGACAAGCAATGTGAAATAAACAGTAAGTATGTAATGTGTTGACTGGTACTGTAAACGAATAAATGTGCTTCATTTACCCTTTTGTGTTTTCATGTAGGCTGTATTATCGTCTAATTTTCGCAGTTTTTCAATGTCAACAAAGGTAGGCCTGTCAGATTCTGATCACCTAATTGTAGTTAGTACGTGGCTGAAAAGTGGTTATTACAGATTTTGTACACCTATCTTAAAATAAGAGATGCTAGAGCTTGGTTGTGGTGGTGGGTGTTCTCATGGCGGGTGTTGGGGAAACGTTCCCTTATGTTCAAATCAAAAACTTGACAGGTATGGCTCTGGGGAAGGCCTCAACCTCACGTTGAGAGATTTTAGACCATTTTGACTCTGAACTTTAGTTGTGTCCTCTGTGTAATTGTGTTTGGATTTTAAAGGGATAGTCCACCCTATTCTGTTGCCATATTATCCGTAGTTAGACACGTAGGAAAAACATTGTGTTGCCAGCCCAGTCGTTCTCCTGATCCGGCAGTACACTTTTAGCTTTAGCTTAGCATAAAACAGTGTAAGTGAATGGAATTAACTAGCCTCTACTGTGAAAACAAAAGCATTACAATGTTCTGCTTGGTGACCTCAATAATGATATATGACAGTTCTGTTAATAAAAGCTAAGTTCTATTCTGCCTGCGCCTCGTGATGGCTTACCAGCGTTTGGATCATCACTTCCACCCACACACACTCTGTCCTGTCCTGAACTTGAGACAGTTCTCCACACCTTCATCTCCTCACGCTTAGACTACTGCAACTCTCTTTTCTGAGCAGAACCTCCCTGAACCGTCTACAGGTGGTTCAGAATGCCTGTGCTCGGCTTCTGACCAAGTCCTCCAAACACACCCACATCACCCCGCTTCTCCTCCAGCTTCACTGGCTGCCAGTCAACTTCAGGGTTCATTTCAAGATCCTGGTTCTGGTCTATAGGGCCTTACATGGACAAGCACCATCTTACATTGGTGATCTTCTTAGTCCCTACACTCCCAGCAGGTCCCTGAGGTCCAGTGATGAAAGCCTACTGGTTGTGCAGCACCAGGCTAAAGACCAAAGGTGACAGATCATTTGCTGCTGTGGCCCCCAGACTCTGGAACTCTCTCCCCCTGAGCCTGAGATCAGTGGACTCAGTGGTCTCCTTTAAAAAGCAGCTGAAGACTCACCTGTTCAGGCTTTGGTGTGACCTTCACCACCCTCTCCTTATTCTGCTCTTTCCCCGCGATCCGCTGATTTCTCCCTCTCCTTTTCATTTTCTCTGTCCCTTTTTTTTACATAATAATTTCTTGTTACATGTTTTTATTTATTTTCTGTCATTTTAAACATATGTTTAATAATTTTTTTAAATCTTTTTTATACTATAATTGTTTTTGTGAAGCGCCTTGTGATTTTTATCTTGAGAGATGTTATATGAAAGATCGTTTTCTTTGTTTCTTTATTTCACACATCACGGCACTTGGTCTAGGCGCTTTTAGTTGTAATCGGTTTCAGTTGTCGACTAAAACCCAGAAAAGTGATTAAATCAGCATATCTCCCACAAAAATGGCTGCATGGTGCCGCAGTGGTTAGCACTGTTGCCTCGCAGCACGAAGGTTCAAAACTCGGTTGTGGCCTTTCTGCGTGGAGTTGCGTGTTCTCCCCATGCATACATGAGTTTCCTCCGGGTACTCCGGTTTCCCCCACAGTTCACAACATGCCCTATAGGTTATAAATTGTACGTCACTTTGGATAAAAGCGTCTGCTAAATAAATAAACGTAAACATAAAAATGTAGATACATGAATTTACACAGGTGATCATCGTCTGCTTTTGCTCAGTTTCTGAGGTTGACCTTGTTTTGAGTCTTTGAGCAGCTGCTACTGGCCTCACTGATTTCAAAAGAGATGACTGAAATATATTGCTTAACAACTTGTGATCTAGTTTAAAAAACAATAACTATTGTACACACACACACACACACACACACACACACACACACACACACACACACACACACACACACACACACACACACACACACACACTCTCTCACACACACACACACACACACACACACACNNNNGCCTGTGCTCGGCTTCTGACCAAGTCCTCCAAACACACCCACATCACCCCGCTTCTCCTCCAGCTTCACTGGCTGCCAGTCAACTTCAGGGTTCATTTCAAGATCCTGGTTCTGGTCTATAGGGCCTTACATGGAGAAGCACCATCTTACATTGGTGATCTTCTTAGTCCCTACACCCCCAGCAGGTCCCTGAGGTCCAGTGATCAAAGCCTACTGGTTGTGCAGCACCAGGCTAAAGACCAAAGGTGACAGATCATTTGCTGCTGTGGCCCCCAGACTCTGGAACTCTCTCCCCCTGAGCCTGAGATCAGTGGACTCAGTGGTCTCCTTTAAAAATCAGCTGAAGACTCACCTGTTCAAGCTTTGGTGTGACCTTCACCACCCTCTCCTTATTCTGCTCTTTCCCCGTGATCCGCTGATTTCTCCCTCTCCTTTTCATTTTCTCTGTCCCTTTTCTTACATAATAATTTCTTATTACATGTTTTTATTTATTTTCTGTCATTTTAAACATATTTTTAATAATTTTTTTAAATCTCTGTAATATTGTACATGTACACACACACACACACAAAGACAGCTAGCCTCTTCTTCATGAGTTTGCAGTGGATTCTCTCTCTCTCTCTCTCTCTCTCTCTCTCGCTCTCTCTCTCTCTCTCTCTCTCTCTCTCTGGTTTTTAGCTTGTTCATTTTTCCAGCCATCCTCTAGTCACTTGTGAACTCATACAGCATCTCGTAGAAGTGTCTGAACCCATACGTTGCACATCTATGTGGATGAACCTGTTCCCTTCTGTCAGCCCACTGAATTCCAGCCCTCTGTGTCTCTTGGCTGTTCAAACACACGCCCTCTATCTCACCATCTACCACCTCAAGGACACCTCTCCTGCACGCACAGAAACAAAGCATGCACATACACACAACGTTGCAATCAACACACTCTCCTTCATGGCAGTTCTTTGAGGAATATTACAAGCTGCCTCTCATGTCTGCTTCACAGAGCAAACTTCACAAACACATTTCCCACAGCTGGAGAATTCTCCAGTTTGAAGGTAACTCACCAGGGTATTGGATTTTTCTGTGTGCTGCAAAGAAAAGTGAAATCTCCAGATTCTATAATTATCAAGTGAAGACTAGCTCCTTGATTTTTTAAATCTGTTTTGTTTAAAAAGCCATGTGATTATTGGTTGTTTCTACTGTGACTTTTTTTGCAATCAACGACCCGCGTTTGTGGGAGTGTTTTGTAGTATGGCATCTCATAGACAATGTTGGATCTCAAAGGAAACTGAAGGTTTTCTGACAAATGTAGTGGGGTGTACTCATTTATGCTGAGCATTGCGTGTATTTCTCCATATTGAAACACTTTCTCTCCTCTGTATTAAAGTGAGATCACAAATCTGTAAGTGTCTCTTTGTGTTGCTCCCACTACACTTGACTCCTTTTTTTATCTTTGAATTTCCTTTATTTTATCCCTGCCTGTGAAAATTGTTTTGACCTTAATCCTTCTGTCTCTTTACACCCTGCCTGAACCTTTCTAGAATATAAGTAGCATCAGACGCCAACCAGAACAATAGATGCTAGTGAGCACAAGCCATGAGGCAATAGGTTTATGTCTCTGTCTGCTTCTCACACGCACGCACACTTCAGTTGGGTTAGTTTGCAAAAAACTTTTGAAAAAGTTCTTGAAACTACTGGATACTTTAGGTTTTAAAGCCTCTTTTACACATTTATATTAAGATTAATTTATTTAAGCCCCGCAAATCTCACCATTTTGACAAGAATTTGTTCAAACTGATGTAATTTATTCAAAGACTGTTTTTTATTTTTTTTAAGAGAGGAAGACCCTGCTTTGGTTCATTTTCTTTCAGTATTTGTAAGAAAACTGTTTGTAACTAAAAAACTTTAGCTCTTCATTACAAAATAACGCCCCATCTGATGACACAGGAAGAAGAAACATGTTTAGGTAGAAATTGTGTTTATGAACGTGTCTGCTCCTTGTGTTGCATTACTGATGACTCTGTCACGCTCATTTTAAAGCTGTGGTTTAACAAACAAACTTTTTTAATGATTATTTCTGAGTCTAACGGGTCATTCTGAGTTTACATGCAGACTGAACATGAAAATAATCTCCTACACCTATGTTCTGCATTAGCTTCTCAAAAAATATACAGTGAAACTCTAGGATTTGAAAATCCTGACAATGTGACTGCGTTACTGTAAATACTCTCATGTTTTGACATGTAGTTACTTTAGCTAGCTGGATCACACAATGTCCTGGCTTCCTGACTTTTCCTTTTATGTGTTTCTTAATTCCATAAAATAATGTATCAAAACAGAAATATGGTTGTTTTTGTCTTTGTCTGCCACAAGCCGCCAGCCTACCGGCTCTGTTGTTTACATGGTGAAGATTTCCCGTGGATGACGGACAGATGACGGATGGCTTTCCGTGTGCACTCTCTCTGTTGAAACTCAGAGTAACATAGCTGTTAAAACGACTTTTGGAAGAATGTTCTCAGTGAAACAAGCATTAGAAATGATACTGCTTCAGGCAGAGAGAGGAAGCTGATGGTAACTGGTTGGTAGGAAGTAGGCTGGCTCAATTCAATCATCTGGACCTGTGGAAAACTTGAAAAACTGATTGTCTACTCCGGACTACTAATTGAACTCACTTCATTGCCATGCAAATTTAATTATTATAAGGGTATATGTCTGGGAATGTATGTCCTAGTGTAACAGAATTTTTTTTTTCCTATCATCCAACTTCTTGACAATAGAATTCTCCAAAAATCTGCTGTCAGGAGCAAAACCTGACTGGCGCCCTAAACCATATTCATCCTGTTATGGAAAATTTATGTTTATTAATTCTTGATCATTGACTCAATCAACTGAATGTAAATGTATTGCTCTATGCCTCTTGATCATGCTCACTCATTCAGACACACCCACACAAGCCACACACACACACACACACACACACACACACATTCTTGACTTCCCACACACATACAAAATCTCTCTCGCTCTCTCCCCCTCGTGACCGGATGTTCGGTATATTTTGCCTCGTGCATCTTGCCACAGTTATAACAGTTTGACTTGTCTGCTCATTCTCTCACCGACTAATCTGCCAACAGTTCTCTGCCTATTCCAGCGCTATGCCTCCAAAACAGCGCTTTGCGGGTATGGTGTGTTCATGATCAGTGAGTGACAAGTATTTTGTGCAGGATAAGAAAAACTCTGCACAGTTGTCTTCGAGTCATAGTCCTGGTGTCTGGCTGATGAGAAACTGCTGGGTCTGTGTGGGCCTGTTCCTTCTGTCATAATACTGTTGAGGTAGGACTCATGCAGAAATCCAGAAGCAGACAGGTAGTTGCCTTAACCCTCTGGAGGCAGGTGTTGCAGATTTGCAATGTTAAAACCTACCTACCTGGTTACTCCACACACGTATTTCATGAGCATTTTTTAGCTCAGAAGTACCCCTGAAGGACTTAGTCGTTCTTCCTTTCATTAAAACTTATTTTGAGCCTGAGAGGGTTAAATCCTTAATTTGCCAAAATGAGTTCAGGAGCACAAACAGTAGATAAAAAAAGAAGAAGACACTTTTAATTGTTTTTACTCTTGTCTTTTTCGTAAAATATGTTCCTAACTGTTTTTTGTCTTTTTATCTGTCTTATCTCTTTTAACATTAACCTGCCAGAGGACTGCAGATGGAAATTAACCTAAGGCTACAATCTGGCATATTTACAGTTGTATTGCTGTTCATAAAAATGCAATGTATATATATAGATATAAAATAGTAGTGGTTCTAGAAGTGAGCCTTGGGGGACCCCACATGTCATGGTGATCCGCTTTGATTGGTAATCCCTAATAGAGACAATATAGCCCCTGTCGTTCAGATAGGATTTGAACCAACCAAGTACTGTGCCTGATAGTTTTGAGTCTGTCCAAAAGGATGTTGTGGTCCACAGTAACGAAAGCTGCACTGAGGTCAAGCATCATCAGGACAGATGTTTTACCTGAATCAGTGTTCAGACGAATGTCGTTTAATACATTGATCAGTGCAGTCTCGGTGCTGTGGTGCCGTCTAAAGCCTGACTGAAGACCGTCCATAATGTTACTTGACTCTAAATAGTTGTTTATTTGGATCATTACCGCCTTTTAAATGATTTTTCCAATCAGAGGGAGGTTAGAGATCGGTCAGTAGTTGTTCAGCACTGAGGGATCTAGTTTCCTCTTCTTTAGAAGGGTTTCACAGCAGCAGTTTTCAGTGATTTAGGAAAAATTCCTGACATTAAAGAGCAATTAATAATTTACAGTACCTCAGCTTTTAGTCAGTGAAGAAGGATACAAACTCATCACATCTGGTCTGAGATGAAGTTGTGTGCTGGGAGATTATTTAGCCTCTCGACTGTAGCAAACAGAACACGGGAATTGTTAATATTATCATTGATGACTTTTGAGAAAAATGCTTGTCTCGTGTTTTTTATCTCTGCATCATAAGTACGCAGCTGCATTTTGAAGGTCTGATAGTGATCTGGTGGATTACTTTTCCTGAATCGGCGTTCTGCTTTTCTACATTCTTGCTTTTGATTAGTAACAGATCTAGGGAACCTCCATGGAGCTTTCTGTTTGCCTGAAATGAGTTTGACCTTTGCAGGTGCTATGATGTCAAGGACTTTGTCTATATTTATATAGAGTATCATAGCTTTGGTCACAAGTGGTGGTAATAATATAAATAGCTCTTAAGCAATTTACCCTCTATTATCATTGCACACTGTTGTTTTAAAAGTCACAGAACGTTGCATGCTAGGATGATGTCGACACCAAAACAACCAAAACAAAGCAGAGACTCACCTCTTACATCAGGAAGAACCCGCGTGTTTCGAGCGTTATCCATTCTTTCATAATCCGTTGCTGAATTTTGATTGGCAGACGCTTTTCCGATTCGCGCCTCACTTTTTTTTACTGGAATGGCCCAAAACAATCTAACACATGGAT
>SSNQ01000025.1:1053739-1067822 GCA_006942095.1 Nothobranchius kuhntae | reverse complement strand
CACACACACACACACAAACAATATTTATTCCAAGTAGTATTTCTATGGCTACATTGTGGTTTCTTGGTAAATATTCCATTTAGTAGGAGATAATTTTTATTGTCTTTATCTTAGTGAATTTATAACAATTCAAGAGGTGAACTAGTAGTAGCACATTCTATGCCAAAGAAAGTACAATGTTTTCATCAGGAGAGGGAGAATGTTTAAGGGGTTAGCAGCAGTGTGCTAACCGATGGTGTCTGCCTCACGGACAAAAGCTGGGAGCTGGTTTCACATAACAACAACTTAGAGCTGAAGGAGCAGAAGACAGGGGAGATGACTGTAGACTTCAGGAGAACACCGGCTCCACGGCCCAGCATAACCCCGACAGACAACCAGATTTCAACAGTGAACTCTGTTGGGTAAAAACAGTATTGATATAAGCAGTATTGAAATGATTTTGTCTGGGTAACATCTGGTGTTTTAAAATTAAACGAAGGTTCATCTCAATCTCATTATATTTTTTATTATTACTCTGTAGCTCCGACAGGGAGGTGTTCGACCTCGACCTTGCTGCCAGAACTAGTGCAGGTCCTGCTATCAGTAAAACTCCCTAGAGAAGTCCAGACTACGGTTTCTCTGTTATACCAAGCACCTGGGAATGTTTTCTCCCTGGGTGAGAGTCTGAGAACATAGTGTGTGTCTTTATCTTTTATTGTGTGTGCTGTGTAATTTCAATAAAACCTTTCTGAAGGCGTCTGTCACGATCCGGTGTTGGTAGGACCCAAAATGCTGTAACCCAGGATGACACAAAGCAGAAGTTGAATAAATAAAAATCCTTTATTATTAGGTGAGCCGAAAACAAAAGTAAATCCAAAGGAGGGGGGCAAAAAATCCAAAATCCAGGAAACGATCTGGAAATCCAAAAACCCAAATAATCCACAGAGAGACGAGACTGACAGAACTACAAACAATGGACCGACACAAGACAGAGACAAGACAGGGCTTATATACACAGGGAGGAGTAATTAGGGAAAATGGCAGCAGGTATGTGGAGTGAGGGCTGGAGGGAAGACAGGTGAAGCTAATAATCTAACTGGGAAAACAGAAACAAAGGAGGGCAAAAACCTAGACACAAAACTAAACAACAATTATCTAAAGACAGAGGGAAGGGCTCACACAAAGGCTGGAGCTGACCTGGGAGGAATGATTAAGGGTAACAACATTAAGACACATAATTGAGACGCAGACAAAGGACACATGAGGGCGCTAAGAGACACAGAAGGGAATGTAGAGAGGATGGAGAAACATCAGGAGACACATGAAGGAAGGGGCAGACGCAGATCATGACAGCGTCTGCCTGACGAGAGAGCAAACAGACAACTGACTGGTGTGTATCTTCATTCTCTCCGACTTTGCAAAGTCTGATTGTTGATTATTGGTACTTGGTATTGATAATCTATAACCTGATAACTCTAACCCCCTTGTGTGTGTTGGATTTTCTTTGAGGTATATGTCGGGTCGCTCTTGGTGGCTGCCTGGTGGGGACTGGAGCCCTGTGCTCTGTTAGGTCTCTGGCACGGTTAGTCACCCTTGGGTCCCAGGCCGCTTTGTTTCAAGCTTGGCCAGCTCAGGGGTGGGTAGGCCTGGGGGCTTGCTAGGGCTTTGGTAGCTGCTCGTTGCAAAAATAGTTACTTTTACGCAGTGATATTTTGGTCTTGTTGTATTTTTGTGTTTCCCCTTTTTGTTCTCTTTCTGCAGGTCTACAAGCAGATTCTTGTTCATCATTTATAGTTTATTTTTGTGAACCCCCTCCCTCACATCTTCCTTCTCTCTCGCCCCCTTTCTCTTTCTCTTACACTTCTGTCTCTGTCTGTTGATTTTATAAACAACCAAAAATATTTCTAAATAAGTTTTGGTATCAGGAGTGGCATTATAGCAGAAGCTATAACACTCCCAACTGTGAGAATAAAACTGAAAGGATTGTATTCGGCATTCAGACACCAATTCTGATTGCTTTACAGCTGGACAGGACATGGTAAAAAAATAAGTTGAACTTATTGTCTCTGGATGGGATAGTTGAAATTTACTAAGTCTTTGTCTCATTAATAATAAATGCTGTATAGTAACTGTTAGTTTACCTATCTTTGTGCTTCCTTTCGAGGTGTTGACAACAAAGCACTGCAGAATTTGTACTTTGCTGAGTTGAAAAAAAAAAACCCAAACAATGCCACCTTGGGAATTGCGCCCAAGAAATATGGTAGGTCGCATTGGTCCACTCTTATTAAAAGAAGCTTGAGACTGAGAAATAAGTTTTATTAACAGAAAGAGAATAAAATCATTAAAAAGGGCTAATGTTGCATATTTTCATGCAACAAAAAACTGTTTTTGTTCTATTATAAACAATGTCACGTTGGGAATTTTACCCAAATAACCCAAAGTTCATTTCTGCCCAGGAAATTTAAAGTTGTGGTGTGAAGTGTTAAAACCGTAATTTATTGCAACATTCAGGGTTAAAATGATGAATAAAATCTGTTTAAGACCGATCCAAACAATAAAATCCTAGAGCCGAAGCTTACCAGTGGGGCAGGGCCCACCACAGGCCAGTGGCAACTCCACCCACCATCATATAACCTGTTGTGGACACACACACAAGCACACACACCAAAAGGTGTAGCAAACCAAAAGAACACACACACACACACACACACACACACACACACACACACACAAAAACAACCTGGAGATTCCACCACCCGGTGTGACCACTGCCTCCACTGGGAACCTCCGCTGCAATAAAACAAAGAAACCAGCTAAAACATGATGAATAATTAAAAGTCCAATGTGACAATTCCCAACCCCCACCATGCCCCGGAGCGCTGAACGCTCCATCAGGCACTCTTGTGCAGTCACTGTGTCTTCGTTGGTCCCATGACCAATATGAAGTTCTGCTGGCAGCTCCATGGTCATTGGTCCAGGCCAGACACTCCTTCTGTCTGCACTCATTTGCTCATCTGTCACTCCTTGCTCACTCCAGGCCAGAGGAACCCATGACAGATCAGAACCCATCTGGGCTATGGTCAAGTGTAGCACCCACCAGTGTCCTTCGTCTCTTGTGATGAAAGCCCTGCTGGTCTAGGGAGATGATGTATGTTAGGGTGACGTCCAGTACTTAATTTGTAAAGCAAACGTTCCTGGAACGCAAATATTGATGTCAAACCAAAGTTCCCCCGCGCAGCGGCCACAAACTCACTGATGTACCTGCAGCCTCTCAGAGTTCCTGCTGCTCTAAACATTAAATTAATTATTTCATTTTCTGTTCCTCACTTCTGATTACCTTCAATGGTCTCTGTTTGTTGCAACCACCGTCCTATCCGTCTATTATCTTCCTGCCTCTCCTCTCAATCCTAAAGAAAAACTGCTACCTGGCTTCATATGTTTCACCTCATGAGTTACCTTTAAACTGCAGTTCAAAAAGATCTACCGACCGCAAATATAGCGGAGTGTGCGCTGCACGCAGACCGCACCGGTGTGGTGAAGTCACCGGAGGACGAAACAGGTGATGCGTGTGGAAGTTGATGTCATGGTCTGTGTCTGCATCTCCCCTCATGTGTCATGTCTGCATCTTCCTCATGTGTCTCCTGGTTTTCCCCATTTGCCCCTAGATCTCCAGCCCTCTAGGTTTCCCTCTTCTGACACCCCCCTCCCAGGTCCTGTGCTCCCTTGGCCCCCTCTTAGTCACGCCCCTGTAGTTTTTCTTTCTGTAGTGTTTTCCTTTAGTTTTCAGCTTCCCCTTAGAATATTAGTTATGTTTGCCACCCTTCTGGTCTTTTTGTTTTTTTTCTCTTAGGTCATTTTCCTTTAGTTACAGCCTTTCATGATTTAGTATGTTTTTCCCACCAGTGTTTATTATTCTTCTCCCCCTCCCTTTGATTAGTGGTTATGTTTCCTGCTCTTTTGTATTAAGGTTTTATTCTTAGGTCTAGTTAGTTCCTCACTGATTAAGTAATTGTGCTCACCTTGTCTCTCTCTCCCCACACACCTGCAATTCATCTCCCTCTCATCCTCCCTGTGTATTTAAGCCCTGTCTTGTCTCTGTGTTGTGTCGGTCCATTATTGTTAGCGTTGTTCGTTCTCTGGTTGAGCTTTATGTCTCCATGCTTTGGTGCGCTGAGTGAGCTTTCAGTGTCCTGTGTTCCAGGACTTTTGCAGGGCGGTGGAGAGAAAATGGAGGAAATATAAGATCACAGTTAATAAACAAATATACACTGAATTATTAAAATCATACAACAAAGCAGTTAGAAATTCCAGAAATAATTACTTTTCTAAAATCATCTCTGAACACAAAATAATCCCAAAATTCTGTTTTCTACAATTGCAAATATTTTGGGTCGTGAAGGTAGTTCTCTCCAGAAAACCCCCTCGGATGCTCTCTGTGAGGAGTTTGCATCCTACTTCAGAGGGAAGGTAGACACCATCAGACGTAACATTTTATCCTCCCAATGTCATGCTGCTCCCAATCAATCAAGAGTGTGTGTCTACCTGAGGAAACACTGGACAGTTTTGTCTTGGTTGAAGTTGAGACTATTGATAAAGTTTTCTCCTCAGTGAGGCCCACCACATGTGTTCTGGACCCTATTCCCACAAGGTTTTTTAAACAATATTATGACTCTTTTAGAGATGAGATTTTAACTTTGATGAACTGTTCCCTTCAGACGGGGGTCTTTCCTGCTGCTTTTAAACGGGCGGTGGTCAGACCCCTGTTGAAGAAGAGCAATTTAGATTTTAATGATTTTAACAATTTTCGACCGGTATCCAACTTACCATTTTTAAGCAAAATTTTATAGAAGCTTGTTTTAATACAACTTAATGATTTTATCAACCACCAACATGTCCTAGAGAAATTTCAGTCTGGTTTTAGGGTGAACCACAGCACTGAGACGGCCCTTCTGAAGATTTTAAATGATTTTAGAACAAATTATGATGCTCGGAGGGCAACAGTGTTGGTTCTGCTGGATCTAAGCACTGCCTTTGATACAGTAGACCGCACTATTCTTTTAACCCGTTTAAAACATATCGGCCTCTCTGGTGCTGTTCACAGTTGGTTCACTTCCTACCTCACAGACAGGACTTTTATGGTGAGTTTGGATACCTGTTCCTCTGGGGTCCACAGCATCACATGTGGTGTGCCTCAGGGTTCAATTCTAGGCCCAGTGCTTTTTAACCTCTATATGCTCCCTCTGGGCAGCAGCATCAGGAGACGCGAGGTGAATTTCCACAGTTACGCTGACGATACGCAGTTGTACATCTCTGTGTCTCCTGATGACGCACAGCCAATGGAAACACTTTTTAACTGCATTTTAGATATTAAATCATGAATGACTGAAAACTTTCTCCAGCTCAACCAAGGCAAAACTGAAGTTTCAGTCATCGGTCCTGAGGCCCAGAGAGAGAAACTTTTACCTAAACTACAATCAAAACTTTTTATCCATCACTACAAGTGAAGAATCTGGGTGTTGTTTTCGACTCTGAGCTGACTTTTATTCCCCACATTAAAAACATCACAAAAATAGGTTGTTACCATCTTAAGAATATCGCCAGAGTCCGCCCCATTCTCTCTCAGGCCAATACGGAGACGCTAGTGCATGCTTTTATAACCAGTAGAATTGATTACTGCAATGCCCTGCTTTCTGGTCTCCCCAAAAAGAGCATCTCAGGTCTACAACTTTTACAAAACTCAGCAGCACGTGTCCTGATGAAGACCAGGAAGCGGGAGCACATCACTCCGGTTTTAAAATCACTGCACTGGCTCCCCGTATGTTTCAGGATCGATTTTAAGGTTCTTTTAATGGTTTTTAAGTGTCTTAATGGTCTTGGGCCTTCTTATCTTTCAGAAATGCTTTTACTATATAAACCCCCGTGGTCTCTGCGCTCCTCTGGCAGCCGTCTCCTAGTTATCCCTAAAGTTAAGACTCACACCCACAGCGAGGCGTCCTTCAAGTACTACGGCCCTCGCCTTTGGAACAGGCTGCCGGAGGACCTCAGGGCCGAAGGGAACGTCCAGGCTTTTAAGAATAGGCTCAAGACCCACCTTTTTAGCTTAGCTTTTAACTGATTACTATTTATCTAGTCTGTTTAACTGAATCGTCTGTCATATTTGTTTATTTATGTGTATGTATGTATGTATGTATGTATGTATATATCTTTTAATTGATTTTATCATTTATCTACATCTTAGTGTTTTTACATGATTATGTTTTCTTTTACTATCTTTATAATCACTTTTTATCAATTACTTTTTATCCATATTAGCTTTTGTTATTTTACAGTTATATATTTTAATCCTCCAGTGATTCCTCTGCGGAGCCCTCTGCCTTGGGGCCGGTGGTCAGGGGTGGCGGCGGCGGCCGGGGCGCTCCTCGGGTAGTGCCCGGGCAGTGGTGGGGGTTTCTGCCCTCCCCCACTGGACTTCGTGGGCCGGTATCTTGGCTGCTGCCGTGGATCTGTTGCTGTCAGGGCAGATGGCTCCGCTGATGATGTGTCGTTCATTACCTGACCCATCTGAACTCAGCCTATTGTTTCCTCTGTTGTTCGTGTGTGTGTGTGTGTGTGTGTGTGTGTGTGTGTGTGTGTGTGTGTGTGTGTGTGTGTGTGTGTGTGTGTGTGTGTGTGTGTGTGTGTGTGTGTGTGTGCGTGCGTGTGTGTGTGTGTGTGCATGGACGAGTGTGCGGGTGATTATATGTCCACCTTGGAAGTTGGGTGCGGGAGGGGAACCGTAATTGTCAATTGTTTTATACTTGGGGAGGGGGGCTGGGATGGGAATATGGGATCTATGGGGCCATTTTAATCTGTGAAGCACTTTGAGTTGCATTTCTTTGTATGAAAAATGCTATATAAATAAAGTAGATTTGATTTGATTTTGATTTTTGGTTTCCTGCCCCTTTGGGATTTTTGGGCGCATCTTCCTAATAAAAAGGATTTAATTTTAAACGCTCCTGCCTTGTGTCACCTGGGTCATCTGCATATTGGGTCCTAACCTCCTCCTTACTCCAGAACGTGACAGTTGAGGGCTGGAGCTCCCTTTAGCTCACCCGTAATTCGAATCCTGCGTATAGCACAAGTTTGTCGCATGAGTTGCCGGATCCTAGCAGACAGTGGAGCATTCTGGTGAATGTTAAGGACCAATTTCCGTGTCACACACACAGCCACACTCTGACTCGCCCAAAATTTGGCAGCACCGGAAGTCCTCACTAGCACGAAAACATACAGGAGGGAGGAGAGAGAGAACAGCGCCCCATTGCTGCCCATGTATACTCAGCCCTCTAACATGTGATAGGCCAGCCTATTAACTACAACATCCTGATGACCTCTGTTTTGTTCAGAATCAGTAAGGTGGCTGAGCAAATCTAAGAGGGTTAGGGATTGTCAGTGACTTGGACATTGTGTCACTCTGAAGAGTTTGTTAGAGTTAGCGCAGAGTGTTGAGCAAAAGGCAACATAAGCTGATGCAGAGACTAAAACTCCTGCCACTCATTGGAGAGTAAGGTGTCCCACCCCATCTCTGCTATTTGGCAAAGAGAATCTTTAACTTTGAGGAGACGTGTAACCATGTTATAGGTACTTGACTAGCGGGTGGGACAATCATTTTCAATTCAATTCAAATTCAAAGATACTTTATTAATCCCACAGGGAAATTGGTTTCAGTACACACAATTCAGAGATCAGACATACATAGGCAAAGACACATGATAAGAATTGATGACTGGTCATTTGAAATCCTGAGTCGCACTACCTTAATAGAGATGAAAGGGTTACATGAGGATTGGTTCAGGTGGAGGAAAAAAAGGCACTTCAGAGTTACCCTCCACAGGGGGGGCAGCTTTGCTATGCAAAAAAACATCTCAGACAGAGATACAACATACTTCAGACATCACACAACATAAGTGTCCACTAGGTGGGGTGTTGGGTTTGGGACTCTCCGCACGTCAGTTCCTGCAGCCACGATAAGCAGCGCATGTCACCTCAGTCTGGACAGGGGATGGAGGTTGTTGAGGTTTGGAGGGCACAGTGACTCCTGGAACGATTCGGCGGCCTGCACAGCACAAAGTTCCGCCCAGGCTGGGATAGGAGACAGAGTTGCCATAGCGATGGCAGCATTCTACATTTCTTCAGATGGGGGAGTATTTGTTGCAGCTTCACAGGCTCAAGGGCACCAGATTCAGATTAGAAATCGTTTTGGGACCAGACAGATAATTTCCTCTCTGTCTTAAAGTTTCGTTGGTCCTCAACCTCTCAAAATCCCAATAATGGCGTAAATTAATCTCATTTCTAATGTCTAATGTCTAATTTTCAAGAATTAGGCCACATTCATCCAAAAGCTTTTGTGTTTCAACTGATGACTTGTGAAAGTTTTTCACAATTGATCGTGCTTTGTCAAGAACTCTCTTGATACTTTTCTCCTTGTTCATCATGTGGACCACACATGGCATCTGTTCCATGCCCTTGTCTTGATTTCTACCAAATGAAAAGTAAATACACATCAGATTAAAACATCCACCAGCTAAAATGACTTACTGTAGGTCTTCAATCTCCTCAGAATCACTTTCATCTTGGGGAGATTCATCTGGATCATCAGAGCTGACCTCTTCTTCTTCTGTAGGATTGTGTTTAAATGCAGCCACCATATGTTTACTTTGTGAAGTTCCTTGGGATGATTTTTGTGATTTGGCACAATACAAATAATCGTCTTGGTCTTTTTTCCCTTTTAGTTTTATTTTCGTTTGGTAACATATATTCGTGACGAGAAAAATTATGAAAATTTTTCGTGAACGAAATTAACACTGGTAGACAGATAGATCAAACATATATACATCTACATTAATAGTATTTGTTAAAAGTACTATGGCTGTGGGAAGGAAGGAAAACCTAAACCGACTGCTCTTCATTTAACTGCCCTAAAATGTTTTCCAGAAGGTAATGGCACAAAATCTTGAAGTAGTCCATGTTCTGTAGACCCGTGCAAATGTACTAAAACTATGAGTAAGCTTGATCTTTCGAAAGGTGAATACTATATAGAAATAATTAAAGACATACTTAGCAGATTTGCTTGCTTTTCTCACCTTCTAGGGTCCGTTATTAATTCTCTGTGGTTAAACCGAAAGTTAAACCTATCTCCTCGCTGTGTGTTTGTCTTTTTAACACCTTGATCTCACTGCTGAAATTTCTCCCCAGCCTACTTTAGTTTCTACAGGGGTTATTCATCACTAAATGAAACAAATCAGCTGTGTTCATGACCTAAATAAACACGTAGGAAACGTGCTGGAAGCTGACTGCAGTGCCAGGTATGTCAGCTAGTCCAACAGGTCTCCCGGGACTCTGCCGGCTGCTGGTTGTGGCCCCCCGGGGCGATCCTCTGTGCCTCTCGAGGGGGGCGGGGGCCTTTCTGGTTGCAGTCTCCTTGGGGTTCCTGTGTTCTGGGGCAGCGCCTGGATCTCTGGGACTTGGAGCTCCCCCCGTCTCCTGCGCATCTTTGGGGGGCGGATCTGTGGTCCATCACACTCTCTGTTGGACGCTCCTATAGAGAAACCTTACATAAACAAGCGCGTGTACACACACAGGTGCTCACATGGTGCTCTCAAAAGTATGGGTTTGGGCACGTTGAACACAGGTCTTAAGACTATGGTGGGCACTTAATGCACTGTGATTTATTATCGTGATTCTTCAGTTAAGCAATGTTGATTATATATTTTTTCATCAAGTTGACGCAGTGATAGCTAGATCCTGTTGTTTTGTTGTTGTGTCCCATTTTTTTGTTCTTTTGCTTTTTTTGTCTCTTTCTGCAGGTCTAGAAGCAGACTCTTGTTCATTTTTGTTCATTTTTGTGGACCCCCCCCCCTCTCTCTCTCTCCCCACCTTCTCTTTTCCTTTCTTTTTCACCTCTGTCTCCGTGTCTGGTCGGAATTACAAAGCATTCAGAAACAATAACAATAAAGTTTTAAGTATCAGGTGTGACATTAAAAGCAGACGCTTTGATGCTCCACCTGAGAGTAAATCTGTAAGGCTTGTTACCAGCATTCAGACATCAATTCTGTTTGCTTCACAGCCAGACAGGACACGGTAAAAAAAAAAAAAAAAGCTAGTCCAACAGGTGGCCACAGAGGGTGGTAAGGGTCTGAGTGACTGTTCATTAACCCTGTAAAGAGTCATTTTAACATACTTGCTCAAGAAACTGAGTTCAAATATGAAAAATGTACATAGTATGCCTTTAATAATTGTCTCCAGCAATCTTCAAGTCACACTCAAGTTTAGGGTTATTATCCACTGCATTATTAAAACAAACTGAAGCTCTTGGCTATTGTTGTCTTCTAAAACATCAACAGAGTCCAGGTTTCAATTTTCTTTTTACATGACCATAGGTGGCACAATTATCAACTCAGTGTACAGTTTAATATGTTAAACTTAAGATATTGTTATATCAAAAATACATCTTCATCTTCAAATTATAAAATTCCTTTGCTTTTCTCTAATGTTACAATTCCTTCCTGCCTTCCGTGCTGTTGTTTTACCCTTTAACATCTGGCCAGCTGCTAGAGGCAGAAACCCATTATATATGCCTCATTTTAAACAAAAGAACACATTTTCAACAGTGGAAACGTTCACTAACAGAGACATTTCTTAGCTAAATGTTTAATGTGATCATTGTTTTGTATATTTGATCAAACTTAACGTGAGTATTTATCCAATAGTGAATCCAAAAGGTCAGAATATTAGTATTATCCTCCATTTTCACAGAAACTCCTCAACAGATGCAAATATGGTTTTATCTGTTGCAAAATGAATCCAAAAATGTGTTGCAAGATATTGTAGTCAGTGCTGTGTATGAAGACTAAAACAAATTAATACACGTGAATGTGTACGCGATGTGAAATAAATAACGAAAAATTGACAATAACAAGCTGTCAAAGCCATTGCAAAAGAAGGATTTGAAAAGCAGCAATCAAGCCAAAGCAGTTGGTGTCCACTCCTCAGGGAAGTGCTTTATGTGAGTGTTAGTGGGCAAAAGTGGCCTTGTTATTTCTCAAAGCAGTGGCCACAATCAGAGCCAAGTCAAGTCTCTCAAATTTGAAAATATGGAATGACACAGGCAATAAAATGACTTAATTAAATGCCTTTCAACCGAAGTCCAAACCGTAGGCAGAAAAGGCACAACAAGACGTTTGGTCAACAGCAGTTAAAGTAGTTCTACAGTACCAACATGGTACCAAAACCAAAAACCAGAACTAAGAAATTAGGCCAAATTAACCCTTACCAGGACAGGCTGCTTTTCTGTTTCTGTTTTATGAGTTCTGGGAAATTTCTCGGAGGGAGAAGGGGACAGGGACTTGAAGCTGACTTGATCCTCTCATTCGTTGTGTCTCCATACATAGTTGGCCCTTTTAAGGACTTCACTAAGACATCAGCATATTATTACTGTTTGGGCAGTGAGTGATGTCACTGATCAGCGCCAAAAGGAAAAGGACGTTAATAATATTTCAAAAAATGCATTCCTTCAAAGTACTCTATAGTTTAATCCATTCAGGGGACGGGTACAGCAGCTGTGAAATGTTAGAAGAAGCGTTTATCATTTAATATTAGTGAGAGTTTATCAGCTTGTCCATAGTCTCACAGGAAGAAGAAGAAAAAGATAGAAATCACAAAATATAAAAAACATGAAAATTAAAATGAACGATCTGTGTTTAATCTGGATTTGAGTGTAGTTGAAAATGTTATTTAAGTCTGTGTCGCCCTTAAGGCCCTTCTCTAAATAAATGAGTTTAGATAGTTAAAAATAGTTTTTAAAACGTATTGTATGTTGTTAAAAAGGGATTGCGAGTTATCTCCAAGTTGGTGACTTAGTTCTGCTTAAGGAGAAGCAAGTCACACGTAACAGCTGGCCCATGGCAAGGATCTCTGCCACATTCCCAGGCAAGGGCAATTGAATACGAAGGGTTGAAATAAAGGCGTGGGTTCAAGACTATATATATATATATATATATATATATTAGGGCCGGGACTTTAACGCGTTAATTACGATTAATTAATTAGAAAAAAATAACGCGTTAAAAAAATTAACGCATTTAATCGCAGCTTGCATTTCGAGCACGGCGGAACCTTTGTCATTGCACGTTTTCCTCGTAGACCGAATATCACTGACGCACACAACAATGCACAGTGCTAATGGCTACTAAAATGAAATAAAAACAGAAAGAAGTTGCCTTGCTTGGACTGATGCAGGATTTAGGAAACACAACCGCCTCTTTTCTTAACTTGGAAAATAAAAACTTCCAGACAACAACGGAGTCCGTGTCGCGGACATTTTTCAGAGATCATCTCTGCTGCGGCTGCCCGCCCGGTGGCAACAGGAACTTTACAAAAGTTGCGGTAAGCTATATTTTTAACATTTACGTAACATCTGTGCAGCGCTGAAAGCACCAGACAATACTTCTGTGCCCTAACAGTAGTTTATGAAAGTAGGCAGATAAACGAGAGGCACCTGGCTGCCTCTGGGAGAACGCTCCGTGTTCTCACTACTCATAACAATCGCAAACGACGTGTCTAAAGGTTGAAAACAGAAGTTTAAGTTAAAACAGAAATACTCTGAAACTTTTCTGATGATTTTCTAAACAATTCTGTCGGGGAATTCTGTGTTTCTGAGACGAGTCGCTGTCTAAACATCACATGCATTACTATCAGGGGCAGCGAGGAACGAGGAAGTTGTGATCAGGCTGGAGATCACACCAGATTCGCTGCTGCAGGCGTGAATCTGCGGATCGGCAGCATCCCCTTATTAACGTGACAGCAGAACTTCCCATGTAAGGAAGGTCCGCTCACCTGCTTGTCAGATCATTATTTCCTCGCCATGATCTTTTATCATCCCATCAACCTCCAGTCATCCAACTGGAACCAGTTAGTTTTCCTGATCATTCTCAGAATATGCCATGCCTGCTCTGGTGTTAAAAGTTAGTACATTTAAGTACTAGATTATATTTGTGCCTGTTCTACTGTCATTTTGAAGGATTATTATTTATGTGTGTGTTTTTACTACATTATGAGCAGAAATGCTAATTAAATCTCCCAATTATACAAACAAGTGAAACTGGAAAAATTAGAATCTGGTGCAAAGTCAAATTTATTTCAGTCATTCATCTAGACAGAGAGACCATTTAAAGGCTCAGGAACCATTTGCAGGTGTTTTCTATTTGTAATTATAAATTTGAGTTGATTTGGGTTTTGTTTCATATCACACAGTGACATGTGAATAACTAAAATGCATTTTTTTATTAAAAGCTTTAGTTTACAGTAATAACCATGTCTAATGTTTGATTCTCTGTCTCATAATTTTAATTAAAAGTTTTACTTTGAGAGCGCATTTTCCTGAACGATTAAAATGCGATTAATCGAGATTAATTAATTACAAAGCCTGTAATTAATTAGATTAATTTTTTTAATCAAGTCCCAGCCCTAATATATATATATATATATATATATGTATATGTGACCAGTCACAGAAGTAATTCTTCTCATGGCAAAGGATAATGTTTGTTCAGTATATTGGCCTTGCTAGAAGTGTGTTGCCCTTAAGGCACTTGTCTAAAAAAGTAAGTTTAGATAGTTAAAAATTGTTTAAAAAACATATTGTAAAGTCCAGAAAGGATCAATTTTCACCTTCATATTGACCTACATAGTGACCGTTCAACTACAGATATAATTCCATTCTCTAAGTGGATTTTAAATTCAGTCTTTTACATGCGAGAAGATTCTGCAGTGCTTGTTGACAGTCCATGAGGACAAGATTGTCAGCCTATGTTCCCAAATAAAGCTTTCTTCTGATAAGACTGCAGGATTCCACACTCTGAATGAAAATTGAACGTTTGTAACTCATAAGTTAAATAATCATCATCGAAAGCCTACTACCAATTAAGCATATTAGGTGATGTGCATCTCTGTAATGAGAAGGGGTGTGGTCTAATGACATCAACAGCCTTTATCAGGTGTGCATAATTATTAGGCAACTTCCTTTCCTTTGGCAAAATGGGTCAAAAGAAGGACTTGACAGGCTCAGAAA